>SPJY01021372.1:829377-1064283 GCA_005191435.1 Raddia distichophylla
TCTCTCCTCTCCGCTCCTCCCCCTCGCCGGCCTCCCCCTATAGGGGTTAGCTCGCTCTAGCTCGTGGTCCCCGGTAGGGCGGCGACGCCGCAAATGCCGCCTCGGAAACCCCACCCGGCGCTCCTCCTCGCGGCCGCGTTCTGCTCCGGCCTGCTCCGCCTCGCCGCCGCGGCCGCGGGGGAAGGCGGAGCCAGCCCCTGCGACCTCTCCGTCGCCCGCGGCGGCACGCTCTACAGCTTCAGCCTCGCGGCGCGGACGCCGGCGCACCGCCACGGCGTCCTCAGCGAGGACGGGTGCGTTGGGCGTTGGCTAGCCACTGACCACTGTAGATCGGTCCCTGCCTGTGCCTAGATGGGGATGCGTCATGCGCGTACTTCATTCCTTAATTTTTTTTTATTTTTTTTGGGGGTGCGAGTGCGTGGGAAGCAAGCGCCGAAGCGCGGTAGAATACAACGCAACGAGCGCTATGGGTTCGGGCTCTCCTCGAGCCTCACGGAGACGCGCTCCTCGTGAATGGCGGATTGCTCGCGTTGGGCTTGGTCATTGCTCAAGTGGGCGATTCCTTCGCTTTTTTTTGTTAATGTTGTGTTCAGGGAAACCCTTTTAGCTTCGTGCGCATCAAACTCCGTCGAGTGACCGATTAATATATTATATATATATATATATATATATTGTCTGTCTCTGAAACTTGGAGCTTTCTCTTTGTCTTGAATAGATAAAGATGTTTGTTTCTCCAGATCTTTGTGTATTGGTTGTTTTTAGAATATGAAGCTTCACTGAGCTAGCTTCACAATGCCACCTGTCACAGTAATATACTTCTATTGTAGTATAAATATTATTAACTAATCTGAAACAACCGTTAGATCGAGGGAAATGTACTACTCATGCTCATTTTAATTAGTATATACAGCAGCAGCTCTCACCAGTTAAAGCCCTGCTAATAAAGACACGTGTCGATACCTCATTGCTGCTTGTGGCACGAACTAGGTGAAGAGGATTGAGATCGATTTCCCCTGCCCCTCCCCTCCCCTCCTCTGAATGGCGACATCATCTCCAAACCTCCCTTCCTCTTCCTCTTTATTTCCCTTCATTTCCCTAATTAATATGCCCTTTCATATTCTGAAGCTGAGGACGCATGCATTTTGCTTGGCTGAACCAACTTCCAGTAACTCCTCGCATCCTGTATATATACAGGAGCAAGAGCAAACACGATGCCCATGCTCAGGCCGTCAGGCGCTTCCTCACGTCGCCCCCGTCTCCCTTTTCCATCGCCCCAGTGCTTTACGCGAGCACGTCGTCGTCGTCAGCATCACCGCCCATGGCTTCTCCCTGTCGCTTCCAGCTCCTCGTGCTCTGCCTGGCGCTGCTCGCCTGCTCGCCGCCGCCGCCGCCGCAGCGGCATGTGCGCGGCCGCCGGTGGGCCTGGGCCTGGCGTAGAGGCTGGAGGGCGAGGGGTCGCAGCAGTGCTGGGAGGTGCTGATGGAGATCAACTGATCAAGTCGTGCACGGGGGAGATCATCCTCTTGTTCCTCAAAGGCGAGGCGTACCTGGGGCCCGGTTGCTGCCGCGCTATCCGCGCCATCGAGCAGAGCTGCTGGGCCGCCGACTCCATGCTGTCCGTCGTCGGGTTCACCCCGGAGGAGGGGGACATTCTCAAGGGCTACTGCGACACGGGCGACGGTGGTGCCCGCGCCAGCGCCACCGCTGCGTCGGTGCTCCGTGCTTAATTAGCTAGCTAGATGGCGAGCTACGACGAGTTCGGTGCTCACACGTTGGGGTTGTCTGTCGTGGTGGTTCTGTCTTTTAACCATGTTAATGGTCTCACATTATTGGTTTATAGAGAATCAAAGTTGATTTACCAATGAGTCACGAAATGCTATGGTTCTTCCATATGATTTCTGAATTTATTCACAAGTAATTCGTCGAGATCATGCACATTTTTCTTATTTATCCAAACAAAAAAATATTTTAAAGTGGTTTTTTTGGACTGGCTTTTCACAGTGCAATTGAAGCCTCTCATGAGATTTAAATAAAGCATGTTTTCGGTGACCTCGGGGAATCAACTCAAATAAACACAAATCCAATGAAGTTTCGTGCAATCAAAGTGGAATAGTCTTATGAGTACCATCCCGACAATAGGACCAAACCAGATGCACGCCTATAATTTTTAGCTAACAAATGGTCCAAAACTCCAAATCACAATTCGAAGGTATCTTCCTCTTTTTCCCCCCTTTTTTAAAACAATTTAGTACCATGTGTTACATAATATTTGTCGTTCTAGAAATTGACATTGTATTCGAAATATAATTTTAACCATCAATTGCTAATGAATTTTTTTTACAAAATCTGCAAAAATATGATATTGTAAAAGTATTTTTCAAGATGAATTTATATGTGTAATGTACACAATCCAAATAGTTTTCGCTAATGAAAATTAATCCAGTCTCTATATCCGAAGATGTATACTACATACAAAAGTAAAATAGTCCTTAACAAAAGGACATTAGAGCATCCCAGCACACTAGGCATCAGTGCGGCTGGTGTCACACAGCACGCGTGCAGGGAGAAATTTCAAACGCTGCGCCTCACATCGCGCACGGGGCAAGCAGGCGCACACGATTAACCACCTGATGCAGGCCCCTGATGCAGTCTCTGTTGTGCATGCTCTTACAATACCAACACCAAATGGTACCCAACAAAAAAAAACTGAAACAATGTAAAGATAAACGTGGTTAAGCATTACAAGGTCTATTATTTAATTGCCATCCGTGATTGGCAAAACATGACAAGGCCACCTCTATCAAAGACTAGCAAGTTAGGACGAAGCATCCCGCTCATCTTCCTTTTGTAATAAGGTCCATTGGCATAACCAACAAGATCTTCTGAAGATAACCTGCATACATAAGATATCTTTACATTTGTCAAAAACAATATCATTACGGCAAAGCCAAATCGCCCGAATAAGGGCTACAGTTCCAACAAAAAAACCTTTCTTTATATTTAAAGAAATTTTATGAAGTCAATCATCTAGTGAGTGAGAACAACTATTATGAGTTTTCAAACTAAGAGCAATTTAAACCATGCGCCAAACTGTTTTTGAAATATGACAATCAAAACACAATTCAAATAATTTAAAAAGTTTTATAGTTAAAATTTTAAAACTTTGACTTATAACTAATCTAAAACGATAAATATTATGAAATCGGAGGTACTACATCACTCGACACGATTGAGGTGCTACTGCACGATTCATAAATAGGTCTAGTTCACACCGATGCACGCGCACAGCGCGTCCCTCGTGGTAGGGATGAGATGATAATAATAACCACGGGTCCGCGTACAGCGGGTACTTGACCCGATGGGTCTGGTTATGGGTGTCATTTCTTACCCTGGGTTTCCGGGTACGAGTACCCGAAATCAGCGGATATATGCATGGGTATTGTTTTGTAACCATGGGCTACCCAATGAATATCCGAAAATAATTGAAAATTACTCCTGACATGTAGATTTTATCATTTGAGACTTGATTATGTATGGTTAATGGTAAAGTTATTCGGTTGTTTACCTGGTTGAGTTATTTGGTTGTTTGCCTATTTGTGACCTTGTGTTTGTTAATTGGTAAATGGTAATTGTTTTTATTCATTGTGATTTATAATTAGTAGTTGTGACTTCAAATCTTTTACTTTATAGTTTATGTGCTTGTCTCTTCCTCTGAATGTCAGCAAAACATGTGTGCTAAATGAAAATATGCTTAGCAATTGGCTGTTGTGTGATTCATTGTTCTGTATTTAGTAACTTTGAATTGTGCGGGTGTGGGTACCCATTGGGTATTCGGTACCCGTCGGGTTAAGATATAGATATGCATGTGTACTCGTTGATAGAACTGGGTCCACATTTGGGTAATATCTTTGAATACCGGGTATGAATATGGCTGAGACGTACCCGGTAATACCCACCTATTGCCATCGTGTCCGCATGCATGAGCGAAAGGTCTGTGGCGCAGCCGGGCGGCAATTGCAAGCTTGCAGCGTGCAGACGGGTCGGGCCGAGCGGCAAGCCACGGCCCACAGCCCACAGCCCACAATTGCGAACCTCGTGCATCGATGCATTGCATCGCGCCGGGAAAGAGGACGCGTACGCACGTCACTCGTGCCGCGCAGCAGTCACCCCGCGCGCGGCGCAACGAGCCAACAAAACGGTCGAGCGCTCCAAGGTTTTGACCCTCGTGACCGGCGTCGTCTCTCTCCTCTCCGCTCCTCCCCCTCGCCGGCCTCCCCTAGGGGCCCTAGCTCGATCCAGCTCGTGGTCCCCGGGAGGGCGGCGACGCCGCAAATGCCGCCTCGGAAGCCCCACCCGGCGCTCCTCCTCGCGGCCGCGTTCTGCTCCGGCCTGCTCCGCCTCGCCGCCGCTGCCGCGGGGGAAGGCGGAGCCAGCCCCTGCGACCTCTCCGTCGCCCGCGCCGGCACGCTCTACAGCTTCAGCCTCGCGGCTCGGACGCCGGCGCACCGCCACGGCGTCCTCAGCGAGGACGGGTGCGTTGGGCGTTGGCTAGCCACTGACCACTGTAAATCGGTCCCTGCCTGCCTAGATGGGGATGCGCGTACTTCATTCCTTAATATTTTTTTTTTTGGGGGTGCGAGTGCGTGAGAAGCAAGCGCCGAAGCGCGGTAGAATACAACGCAACGAGCGCTATGGGTTCGGGCTCTCCTCGAGCCTCACGGAGACGCGCTCCTCGTGAATGGCGGATTGCTCGCGTTGGGCTTGGTCATTGCTCAAGTGGGCGATTCCTTCGCTTTATTTGTTAATGTTGTGTTCAGGGAAACCCTTTTAGCTTCGTGCGCATCAAACTCCGTCGAGTGACCGATTAATATATTACGATGAAAGTCATGAATCTTATCTTGGTATTGTTTTGTGGAGGGCTTCAGAAGTACTCCACGACTTGCAGGACCAGAGCTCGAAATCCATCTCTCTTATTTAAATATAAACCACCATGTTTCTAATGTCTATCTGAGTTTGATGTGCCCCATAACAATGGCTATCCTGTGTTTCAGGTTTTACAAGGTGGCTGTGAACGATTCAGTACTCTGGTTCCAGGTTGGTTTTGACATCTGACCCTTTCCCTTAGGGGCTAGGGCTGCTCTCGCGTTTGTAGTTGCTACATCTACAAAAGCTTATATTATAAGCAGAAGAATAATCATCATGTTATAAGCAGATGAATCATATACACCGAGTTGATTGTATGAACATGTTTCCCAAATAATCTCATTGTTTGCTCTATATGTGACTTTCTTTTATCAATTTGATCTTCGCAGTTGTGTGATAAAATGATATTCAACTTCGACCCACCTGTATGCCTTGGCTGTGAGGTACTCCATTGCCTTGATCTAACCGTACCATAGTATATATTTGAAAACCTTTCGGAAATCCCTTTTGCCGGGTTAGCACAGATTATGCCCTAACATGTGCTGTTAAGCATGCACGTCTTTACTTGCTTTTATCTGGTACGAGGTTAAATTGATCTCATCCTTTCTTTCTTCACATTTTAAAAATCAGGAAATATTGCTTTTAAGCATAACCTCCATTCTCTTGGCAAATCACACCTATAACGCCAAAAATGATCCAGTCATTATCATCAGAATGATACTTTCTTTTCATTTATACATACATATTGGTTTTTATTTATTTGTACCCTCCATGAACCCTGCATTTTGGTGCTATGACTGAACCATAGATTCATATCATTAGAAGTCAAGATCATTATAGTCTACTGGCACTGCATAATGCATATACGCATCACCTAAATATTCAATCAACTTCAATAAGTAGTTTGCGCTTCATGGACCCCAAAGCTTCCTACATGCCAGAGGATGTTCTTGCATTTTTACATGGACCTTGAGCAATGCTCATGTCGAGGACTAACCTAGTAGGCAGCATTGGTAGTGTGGATATATGCTACCATCTGGATCAGAATTATTTTACCATTATATTTTGTATCATTTGCACTGCATCTTCATTAGTTGATTTTACTCTGATTCGATATATTTTTTTTGCATTAGTTGCTTTGATTCTGTTCTATTTATTCATTTATGTACTGAGCTAGGACTGTGGTGGTCCATTGAGGTGTGGCACCCAATGCAGTGCACTTGTGTCAAATAACATTGGAGGTAGGTTTTTGTCTCCAGATTGAGTTTATTTTCAGCAGTTTCTATCCTATTATCCTTTTAAGGTGCATCAAGTGTAATGCTGGATATTAAGTACTTTAAACTGAAATCATGACAGCTATATTTTCATTTTGGATGCTGCTGTCGGCTGTACATTTTGCTGTTTCTGCAGGGTATGATGTATGCACAACCATTGGAACGGTATTTAAATCCCATATGTCTCTGATTGGTAGGAATCAATATTAAAACATTTTTTACAAATATCCTTGCTTCCTTGCTAGACGGAACTTATAACTAGTTGTTTTACTGAGAAGCAGATGAGAGCAATCCAGAAAAGGGTGTTGTTGTCAAGATGTTCTCTTCAAAGTGCTCTATATCAGTTTTTATCATCTGCGATACTACTGTAGCCCAAGTGAGTAGATTCATTCACGTTCCAGTTTTAAGTAAATGTTTTCTCTTTTTACCCCTAACACCATTGCATTATTATTTATTTTTTGTTTCTTTTCCAGTTATCAGATAAATTCATCATATCAGGAAATTGTGATTATGTGGGTATACATATTTTCTGTTGCAATGTTCCAGTTTGCTTTATCTGATTTTATCCTCAAATGTTAATACGATTGTCTGCCACAGGTTACAACACTTAGACACCCTTCTGGCTGTGCACAATCTGTCTCGGCTTCTGGAAATGGTTGGGGTTGGATAGGTGTTCTGTGTGTAACGTATGTCATTTTGAGCTACAATTATTAAGTTACTGAACTTCATTCCTTGTTATAGCAGACCATCATCCTGATGATTCCCTCCTGCCAAAAAAGTTTCTCACTGATTTTTGTATTCTGATTTGATTAATAAATAAGTGTTTTGCAGATTTCTATGCCTTGTTGGAGGGTACATTTTGATCGGTGCAATCTATAGATATTATGCACTTGGCATACATTCTGTAGAGGTAAGCTAGTCCTACATAAAGTCCTTACGGAACCTAATATTCATGGATGCCAAATGTATGGAAAATATTTTGGAGAAAGCCCAAACTTGTTCCATACCTTTTTTTTTTGGAGAGGCTATCTGTCAACTCAATTTCTATTTGTCTGTATGCTTTGGACTAATAGCTTTTAATTGTTGGTGTTTTGTGACTCTTATTGACCAAGTTACTCAGTTTAATTGATTTATTTACAGGTGCAAGGATATATGCTTGCACGGATAGTTTTAGGAATAATATGTATGCAATTTGTAGGGACAAGTACCCCCCCCCCCCCCCCCCCCCCCCCCCCCCACCAACACCCATATTGTTCAAAATAAGGAAAGACTGTTTCAGGTCCTTCAGCTATTGCATTCGTCTAGTTTTAATCCCCCATTTGCAAAACCGTTTAGAATTGGTCTTTCAATTTGCAATATCATTTAAAATTGATCCATCAGTCCATAAAATGATGAATTTGATCAGAGTTGACCAGGGGGTCTGCTACCTCGGCATCCATTTTGGCTGTCAGGGGACCAAAATTAAACCATCTATAGGTATTTCTTTGGTCTCTCGGCTTTGGCAGCGGTTTCTAGAAATCTTCTGCCCAATTTTTTATTTCTATCACTCTTTGACCAAGAAGGTTGAGTTAGATTCACTTCCAAAGTCGAGGGACCAAAATAGTTCACTCAAAAAGTGAAAGTTAAAAGGAAAAGGTCCTGTCTTGATTGGTTGATCCATGAACTATGGCACTTGACCCGTTTTGGTCCTTGAACTTTAAAACCGGGTTAACTTGGTCCTTGAATTGTCAAAACTGCGCACAAATGTTTCCTTGACTAAGTCAACGGTGGTTGTCTATGGTGGTTTGACCGAAATGCTATAAATATTATATTAAAATATTTCATGGAGTCCAAATTAAACCAAATAGTTCATTCCAAAGAAAATTTGAGTGATCCAAAGTTTTGTCTTGTTTTCAATTGACTTCATTTCAGTGCCATAAGTCAAAATAATTAGTTGCAGTGAAAATATTGATTTGGGTGAAATTGTCAGGCTTATCCATTATAATCCATTGTCATTGCAGTACATTTTTGCATTGCAATGTCGTATTTGCATTGCGACTGTTAATTTCTGGAGAACTACAGAAAATATATCACGGTGCTAAAACAAATAGAACGATCCAAAATAACATGTTAAGAGATAGTTAGATTTAAACCAAACAAACTTATAGTATGCCATTTGAAACTATGAAAAGAGCATGTGCAATTGCACCATAGATGTTTAAGCATGACTTGGCAATTGGCACAAATACATAAACTGGTGTTTGTGTGAGCTGATCCTCTTTAGACACATTGATGATCATTTTTTGTGCTTGAAAGCCACATTCTTGTCTTACTATTTTGTTGTATTGTAGGCTATTCCAAACCTGGAATTTTGGATCAGTTTGCCACAACGGATGAAGGTAAGTTTAAATAAAGGCGGGCACCACAAATCGGACGTCTGATGGGAAGATTCCCATCGGACGACTGACATTAGCATGTAACCTTACAACAGTAATTGTGGAACCTTGCGAAATATGCTGATAAACCTTGGCAAATATACATATAAAAAAATATGCACGAACTCTAATGAACCTTGGAAAAGAACTGCTAAAACTTGGGAAAACTACCAATGAATCTCGAAAAAAACCGATGAACCTTCGGTAAGTGCTGATGAACCTTGACGGTGCAGTGAAACTTAGTTAACTACTAATGAAACCTGAAAAAAAATACAAGTGAAACTTGCAATATGTACTAATGAAACTTGATAAAATAACCAGCGAAATTTGGCTATGTAATGATGAAACTTGATATCCGAAAGGTTGATGAGAACAATAAAAAAAGTTTAGCAGGCAAAACCCCTAGTTTCAGTAAGGAAAAGACAGAGTTCCGCAGGTACATTATCAAGCGTTTCGTGCAAAAATGGGGTGGATCTCCCGATGCATGAAGGAAAGGTTCAGAGAAAATTAACACTAAAGTTCTGGAGGTTAAAACGAGGTTACACATGTACATGGCTAAAGTTCCATGTGAAATGAGGGATGAACACCCTCCTTGCCTTCTCTTAATCCGACGAGCCCTCACCCCGTGCTCGCCGAATCTGGCCGCCAAAGCTTGCTAAGCTCACCGGATGATTGGATGAAGGTAACGAGAGTAGAAATGAGAAATGGAGAGGAGGGAGAGAGATTAGAGGTGGAGATGGAGTGTATAGGTGTGGAATAGTGAGAAGGAAGAGAGATTAGAGAGAGGACATCGCGGGGGGGGTGGCCGCGTAAACTGGAGAAAAAGCATGCTTGTAACTCATTCTGTGCTCGCGACCAGGTAAAAGAACCTACTGCTCCGTGCAGCCGCGCTCGTGGGCTGGGCCATGCGGACATGGACTGCGTCCGACGCTGATGGATGCACGAATCAGAGTTTCCGTTAAATAAATGTGTATTGTTTAAATAGGAACGCCCTGCTGTGTATGAGTTATTTCACTGCACCTGTTATTTCCTCCTTTGATTACCAACCATGTTTGTTATATACTTATGTTTTTCCTCGAGTACAACAAATATGTAGAGATTCTCCCAAGATGGATTAGATAAGCAGTAATTGATACTTGTAAAGAAGTTTCATTGATATCAAGTATACACTATGGGTCTGCAATAGTATAAACTATAAAGGATTTAATTAGCTGGCAGACCCAATAATAAACTTAATTTTGCATTTTGAAAGGTGAAAGATTCCGTTTGCTGTTTGCAGATGTCCCTAATGAAAAGCTCTAGTTCTTTTTTTTTTGGAAAAAAAGTGAAGGTCAAAAGTTTCTAGAATACTTTTAAATAAATATGTTTTGGTTGACATTTAATGTAACCTAATGCTTTGTTACATCCGTCTGTCCAGGGCATGTTTGCTGCCTCAACAAGAGGCCTGAGAGATCATAGCAGAAACAATCCAGGTCCATATTCCCATGTAGATCATTGAGAAGAAGGCATGAAGGAACTATATTGGTGGCCATGCACAGTTATGAAACATACTGTGCTGGAAGGGAAGGATAGATCTTCAATTGTTGCTAACATGCCAGGTACCATCGTTAGATCATGTATGTTAGCACCTATATTATTTATATGCACTATCAGATTGAGCCGTTACTGAGATTTGGTGAGTCAATGACTAGAGTCAAGGTCAGTAGATCTATAAGTACCTGCAATTATATTCCACCTCCCTTTTGTGTTCTTTCTTTTTCAGGACGAGGGGAAGCTTCTCATTACATTCAATAGTTGATGTTTCATTTTTTATTTGCATCTCCAAAATTTCGCTCCATTTATTACTATAGCTGGTATTGAAATATAACTAAAGTTTTCAATGCATAATCACTTCTTTTTTATTAGTCTGATTTTGTTAGTAAACGACCGTACAGATATGCCTCTTCCTCAAAAGAAATATAACTCACATGCAATGGCAATTCCTACGCTCTACTAGGCAGTAGGCACATTTTATAATATATTTAAATGCTTATATTGTTACTATAAACAGGACTTCAATTTTGTCGTCCAGTTTTTGAAACTTTGTCAATTGGCTTTCCTTTTTTAAAGTATTTTTTTAGTATTTTTTTGTCGGGATGTTTGTCTAGTTCCTCATTTTAGATCATTTTCTCTGCTAGATGAAGGGTCTTGTTCTGCCCCTTAAGCAGCCTTCTGTAGCTTGCCTAGTGTTCTCTTGTTTGTTTTCTGGACGTTTGCCTGTTTTGCCTATTAAGGAATAAAAGGTTGAACTTTCATAACCAAGTTTCATGAATAGACACGCTTGGATTCAGTGGCAAATTTGTCAAATGAGCACTGGGTATACAATGTAACTAATTCTCAGCAATATTTCATGTATCAATGACATATTTCGTATAACTTAGTATACCCCCAAGAATTGTTATGTGTTTCTTAAAAACTATAAATAAGAAACTTAGTTCATTCAACATTAGGGAACATTGCCCTGGGGGCTTATCTGGTAAAAAAAAGAGAAGTGTGTTAAATATCGGAAGTGGAATTTTGAGGCTACGTACACCTTTGCCTTTTGGAGTGGCAATTCCTGAAAATGTGTAACCGCAAAACATGTGGATTATATACAACGGGAAAAGGCAGTTCAGCATGTTTTGGCTTGAATTTTTCTCAGCTAGCTGCTTGGGTACTCTTTTGCATGAAGACGACCTTACAATCTGCATCATACAAAGTTACAAACTGTTCAGAGGAACTTGCGTAGTACATAAACATCACAGTAAGTTTGATAATTGTGAGCTATTGCGTGTGCTCTACGCGCGGCAAGGAAAAGATAAGATTGTGACCTCCAATGGCCTATTATAAATTTGGTCTGTTATGTCATGTGGAATCCACAAGCCTTTTGGCATTGGCCACAACTTTGGGCAGATGGAATTCTGAAGGCTAGAAATCAGTGCATAGAAGACAGATGAATCACTCTTGTGAGGATATGGTGAAGTAACGTGGTGTGATTGTATTCTGAGTAGATGAACATATTTTCATGTAGAAGGATGGTTATTTTGCTTCTTTCCTTGCCATTCCTTTATCTCAGAAAGTGACGTAACTATTTCTCATGAGCTATCATAATAAGAAATCTTTTCAGTGTATTCATTTTTTTCTTGTTTTATTGGCTGTCTTTGAAACTTGGGCCTTTCTTTTCTTGAATAGATAAAGATGCTTGTTTTTACTCCAGTCTGATCTTTGTGCATTGGTCGTTTTCAGAATATGAAGCTCCACGAGCTAGCTTCACTGAGCTGAATTGCTGCGGCATAATTGTTCTATGCGCTGATTTGGACGCTGGTGCAGATGCGCCATTCTGATGTGATGGTATAGTGGGAATGAGATTTCCTTGCTTGCAGTTTATCAGATTCCCTTTATATGGTTCCGTGAAAATTTCTTGGCCACTCCTAATTTTGTTTATGTTTTGTCATTCGCATACAATTCAACAGACTTAAACCTTCTGAGTTACATCGAGGTTTACATATTGAATAAGATCTGATCTAGCATGATTACATGACAGATGTTCTCTACAATACTTTACACACTAATGTGTTGCCACTTGACTTCAATAGTCACCGGTTGCCGAGTATTCTACTCCTGATCCTGCAGGCTCTGGCATGCATCAGCATGGGGGAAGAGTAGAGTTGCAGGATCTGGGATTCTCGTGTGTTTGGTGTGAGTAGTATCAGACCGTCTTCGCTGATTAGAGCATCTTCAATGGTAGAGACAACTTGTTGTCTATAAGATCTAGGTGGCACATCCTAGTCAGCTTAAGAGACTATTTCTCCATCCAATAGCTTGGCTATAAGCACCAACTCCAAACCTTATGGGAACCACACGTAATAATACTATTGCTACTTCTTCCTTCCTGTTCTCCCCCAAATCAGTCCCTTCCCCGTCAAACTCTCCTCGTCGGCGCGCGCTGGAGCTCCCGTTGCCACAGAGCTCCCCTTCCTCGCCGCGCCGCCACAAGTCGCCTCCCCTGCCCCTTGCCACCATCCGCCATCTTCCTCACGCTCGCGCGGCCGGTGCGCCGCCACCATCGCGCCGCGGAAGGGCGCCGCCGCCTTCTTCCTCAAGCGCGTGGCCGGGGTGCCACCGCAGCCGTCGTCGCGCCGCGACACGGGCGTTGCCGCCGCTGTTGCGCCGTGGAACGGGAGCTGCCTTCCTCACGCGTCGCCGCCTTCGCCAGCACGGACGCCGTTGCCTCCTTCCTCTTCCTCGCCGACGGGATCCGGCGTCTCCGACGGCGTCTCCGGCTTCTCCATCACGGCGCGGCAGGAAGGCGTGGCAGCGGCGCCTAGATTTTGGAACGATGAAGGAAGAAGGTAAATCGGGAAGAAAGGGAGGAGGCGCCACCGTGCTGGCGATAGGCTGGCTGCAAGTGGGCGCTACGCGCCTCTTTTTCTGAGCGAGACCGGCGCTGCATGTAGCGCTGGCGCTTCTCTCTCTCTCCTAGTTCTCTCTCCTCCACTTAGAAAAAATGCTAACGCTGGCACTCTTATAGAAAGCTGACCTGGTCCATTGAAGATGCTTTTACTGCCGTATAAGCTTGCTCTGCTATTTCACTACGGATTGCGGCTTATCGTGCCCTCTCTCTTTTTTTTAATTTTTTATTTGGTGGGTGGCTATTGTGTGTGCTACCAGCCAGTGGATCTGGGCTGTACATGGCTTTATGCCTACGCTACTGCAGTGAACATCCGATAAGCTTCACCTCCCAATGCGTTGTCAAGTTGATACCTGCCCACTGCATTACTCTGATTCTCTCACTCGCTCTCGAGGTTCAGATGACCCCGAAGTAACAAGTTTACATGGTTTATTACGGTACTTCCTCCGTTTCATATAAAACGTAATTTAATTTTAAAAGTCAAATTTAATAAATATTAATCATAAATAAATCGAATAATATGCATCATTACCGTACCAAAGTTGTACCAAATTGTTCATATTTTAAAGTGCTTTTGGTACAATACTATATTGTAGCAATTTATAATATATAATAGAGAAGTCAAAGAGTGAAAATCTATCGACTTTTGTGAAATCAAAATACGTGTTATGTTTTAAAAGGGAGGGAGTATTTAGCAGCTAATCCTGTCAAATTTTACATTGTTGAGCGGCTGACCCCATCTCGGACGTGTCCTAATTCTCCCCTTTTCTAAGAGCAACTCCAACTCCCCTTTTATATTTTCCCTCTAAAACACTATTAGCGTCTGCTCTATCCATTCCTCTAAAATTTCTTCACAAATTACACTACCCTCTAAAATATTCCTTCCCTCCAGCAGCCTCTCTATATTTGATGCAGTATTATAGAAGGCCACCTGGATTTACTCTAGCATAGGATAAATTTGAATAGCTGAATTTGGACAACTACCTTACGGAGACAACTTTGCAATTCGATTTCCAACACAAAACGTGGGTATCCAGGTCAAAGCGGCTATGCTACGCCTCAGCAATCCAGCATATATACAAAAAAAAAAATCAGAGTTACATCGGAAGTTGATAACTGGGACAGGAAACGGAGTCGAGTTTCCCTTGCTCCGACATTAATCAAAGAACATGGATTAGCTACACGTAATCCGGCCTATAAAATCAGATCAAAAAATCAAAATTTAAGAGGCAGCGAATACTTATTACCGGTTAAAACCCGCGAATCAAGACACAGGTCGATACCTCTTGGGGGAAGCGACGGAAAAAAAAGAGGAGATTTTTTTTATAACAAAAAGGAAAAAATTGGGGGAAGGAAGAAACTGCGACACGAGCCGAGGTGAAGAGGATGCCTCGAGATCGATTTGACCACCACCTCCTCTTCCCCCTCCCCTCTCCCTGAATGGCGACATCTTCTCCGAATCTCTCCTCATTCTCCTCTTTATTTCCTCCTCGCCACCTCCGCACTCTCCTCGCCGCTCAAAACCCTAACCCTAGCGCGGCCGCCCTCCATGGCCGCGGACTACCGCACCCGCGACCGCCTCCTCCCCGCCGCCGCTGAGGAGCCGGCCCATGGCTCGCCCAAGCCCGTGCTTGGCGTTGACGCCGCAGCCGCCGCGACCCACGACGGGCTCCGGTTCTGGCAGTACATGCTCGCCGGCTCCGTCGCCGGCGTCGTCGAGCACACGGCGATGTTCCCCGTTGACACCCTCAAGACCCATATGCAGGCCGGCGCACCGCCGTGCCGCCCGGCCTTGACCCTGGGGGCGGTGCTTCGGACCGCCGTGGCCGGAGAGGGCGGCGCCCTCGCGCTGTACCGCGGCCTACCCGCGATGGCGCTCGGCGCCGGCCCCGCCCACGCTGTCTACTTCTCCGTTTACGAGTTCGCCAAGTTGCACCTCACCGATCGCCTGGGCCCCAACAACCCCGCAGCTCACGCCGCCTCGGGGGTGCTCGCCACCGTCGCCAGCGACGCGGTGTTCACCCCGATGGACACCGTCAAGCAGCGGCTGCAGCTCACGAGCAGCCCGTACACGGGCGTCTCGCACTGCGTCCGCACCGTGCTACGCGACGAAGGGCTCGGCGCGTTCTTCGCGTCATACCGGACCACTGTGGTGATGAACGCGCCGTACACCGCTGTCCACTTCGCCACCTACGAGGCGGCGAAGCGGATGGTCGGGGACTTGGCCGCCGATGAGGAGTCGCTCGCCGTGCACGCAACAGCCGGGGCGGCGGCCGGCGCACTCGCAGCGGCTGTCACCACGCCGCTCGACGTTGTTAAGACGCAGCTGCAGTGCCAGGTGAGGGTCATATGCTCCTGGGTTGTGCTCTGCCCAAAGGCGTGATCTTTACTGTTGTCTAAAAATATTGGAGGTGATTTGAGTGGGTTTGGGTGACTTGCTCAGGGATTTCTATGCATGTGCAGTTGTTTCTGTTCATCTCCAAGATTGTTGGAGTCATTTAGTACAGTAAAATTTCTAGTTTTGTGTTCATTTGGTCTGTTAGTAATAGTACTTGTTACTGTTTATAGGGTGCTTGTAGAACTAATATGGAAAAGGTTATTTCTATAAGGGGGCAGATAGTCATACAAACTGTCTGGTTAGATTGTAGAGAATTCCAATATCAGTAGTTTGAAATCACTACTTCACTAGTACACTGACTGGACTGCTTGGCATAGCACAGGCTAACAGCTAACTTGGCCTCTTCTAAAGCTGCAGTCTTTTCAAATCTCAGTAAGGGATTATGTTTTCTTGTAACTTGTGGAATTCGAATTTTAACCCAGTGTCGCCAGATGCCCATCTAAAACTATTGTGTTATTCTTTGTGAGGGAAAAAATTGAGCGTAAACTCACAGTGTGCAAACCATTGGTTTCATATAGTAAAATTTGTGGTCATTAACCTGCACTTGACTTTAAAGCTAATAATATCTAAATGTCCTCAGTTGCTGACTATCATTTGTGGTATTTTAATATCTTTTACTTAATATGGCAACCGAATTGGTATACACATACTTAGTTCTTCAGCTATTTAGAACAATTTTTTTCTGAAAAAACTATAAGCAAGTTTGCAGTCTCCACCTATTTTGAGTACTCTGAGATCAATGAATCTAGCCCACAAGTCTACTGCTTATATCCTCGCCCCGGTTGTTTAAGGTGACATCACATGGGCTTGTTGATCGGTTGTTGTATTGATTATTGAATTTTTCATCTTATTGATCTTACGAGTTATGTGATTTTTCGTAACTTACTAAAATGAAAAAAAAACCTGTGTGTATGTGCTATACTTCATAGCTATTATTAGTAATCTCGATCTTTAGGGGAAAGGATTGGATTTGGTTAGCTACAGAAATAAAAAGGAGTTCAACCTGACCACAACTATTCTCTAGTATTCTGTGGTCTACCTGGCAGTTGCTTTTATCTGTATTACAAAAATAGCGTTATTCCATAACTTGTGCTTTTTGGCATCGTTCTGTTTTTCCACATATTTTCAACTTCACTGTGGTTAGTTTCTTTCATCTTTTTTATGTGAATGCTATCAAGTTCACTTTCAAGATAGTAACACTGATTTGGTGGTCAGGGTGTATGCGGCTGTGAGCGCTTCTCAAGTAGCTCTATAGGAGATGTGTTTCGAACAATCATAAAGCGTGATGGATATGCCGGACTAATGAGGGGATGGAAGCCACGAATGCTGTTCCACGCTCCTGCAGCTGCCATCTGCTGGTCTACATATGAAGCCTCAAAGTCATTCTTCCAAAGGTTTAACGAGAGGAGGAGGAAATAGTAGGACCATTCAGCATTCCAGCAACAAGGTCCCATGTATTTTTCTTGAAGTCAATGTACTTCTATACCGCGCCATACTCCCTCAGCTGACAGAAGACCCAGAAGCGCCTGGATGCAGTTGTTGTACCGCAGAGCATCCATGTCGAGTGATGCGCTGCACATACCTATCTAAAGGAGATCTCTCTTCACGTTGTATTTCATTTGAGCTAAATTAATGTATTATTTCCCAGCCTGGGGTCGAGATAATAATTACCAGAATAATCTTGCCCAAGTTTGATCAAAATCACTCAGCATATTGTATGACTCTCGTGCCAGATTACATATTTACAGAGGTTTTGGTTCTGGTGCGACATGCTGATTTTGACTCTCCTTGTAGATTAAAGTTTTACAATGAGGTTTTGGTTTTGTCATTTGCAAGGATACTGTAAGTTGGAAATATGTAATGTGATGAACTCGCATGCAAACACGTAACATAATGAGCTTCATAAGAAGTGGTTTAACTAGAATAACGTGGGAGCCAAAAAACATCAACTTGATAAAACTTAATTATGCACTCCTTACACCAGGGCACCAGTGGTCTAGTGGTAGAATAGTACCCTGCCACGGTACAGACCCGGGTTTGATTCCCGGCTGGTGCATTGCTCTCTGCATTTTTGTGTCGCTCGGTACAGTTGCAACCTGCAAAGACATTGTATGATGATGTGTATCCTCAATCCTCATACAGCTGCAAAAGACTCATACTCCCTCCGGTCAAGAAAGCTTGACGCCGCAAGTCAATCGAAGAAGTCCAAAAATATTTGACGCTCCCGGACGGCCAGGCGAGAAAGAGCTTGTCAATTTCCATTTTTACCCATGGAGTGCAAGCTATTGCTACTGCTCGTCTCTGGATGCAAGGAGGAGCGAAGCCCACCGCAAGCACCGCCCCGCCACCATGGGCCGCCGTGCACCATACACCACCACTACCTCCTCGTCGGAGCACCGCCACAAGCGCAGCGCCGCCTCGCCCCGCGCCCCTTCCCCCTCACCCCGCCGTGCCGCCCCCGGCTCCTCCGCCGGAGCTCCATGGCCAACGTCATGCGCCGTGCCCCGCGCGGCGTTCGCGTCGCCCGCGCTTGCGGCTACCCTCTGCGAGGTCCGTGGCTCAACTTCGGGCGACGCCAAGGCTGGAGCTCCTCCCCTTGCTGGGTCGCCATCCACCACCGCCGAGGAGATCTAGTACCCATCACTACCTAGCGCACTGAGGAAAGCTGCTGCCCATCCCCATCTAGCACAGCCAAGGAAGAAGGTCTTCTAGGCCTTTTTTGTACTCAGCATTATTGTGCTTGAAAATGGCAAGCTTTTTTCAAGAAATTTTTGTATTTTGCCTATATTTGCTTCTGAAATGAGCAAGGTTGTGTTGAATTGTACTCCACAAATGAAATCCTTTGTATGGTGTAGTGGCGATTTCTATTTCCAGAAATGAAATCCTTTGTATGGTGTTGCATTATGGAGTATGGTGTAGTGGTGATTTCAATGGAATTTCTACGTTTTGTTTCAGAGAATTGAGACATCAGTTACTCATTGCAGCTCCAACGCATTGGATATAAGCTGTTTAGATACAAGTGCATTTGCATTTATATACATGTAGCTCAACTGCATAGAGACAAAATGTGTTTGAACTGTAATTCAGCTCGTGTCTGAACAACTTACTCCGGATCATCTTACTCCAGATCATATATGCAATGCAATTGTGTTTGAACAGCTCCAGAGCCAATTATGTGTTGTTGGCCAAGATTGAAATTATGGCCTGTTTGAGCTCAGGATCGAAATTATGGTCAGGAGTACATCCCATGGAGTAACTGAATTTGGCACTCTGTATTTGGTGGAGTAGCAGAAAAAGATTTTCAAAAGTGCCCGGTTCAGATTCATCCACTCATTGCAAGTGTATAGGAGTATAAACAAGTGTATTGTAAAATTTATTTATCTCCATGCAAATATGTTCAGATTCAATCCGGAGCACTTGTACATGTTCAGCCTTGGTTCAGTTCTGAAAGTAAAGAACAAGTGCTGTTGTTCAGATTTACTTCCTCAAGAAAAATAAAAGGGAAGCTACTTTAAGAGATGACCAGCAGTCAGCAGAGATGGTTAATCCCAGATAAGCATCTGCTTCATTTAGGCCCTACTAATAAATTTGAACAACAGATAAGCACTTGTTCAAGCAGCTGAAAGAGTGACAACAGCAAGGGCAACACCTACTGCAAACACATGTACGAGTATCTGGAGAATCTCATACAAACAATCTGGAATTATCTGTAGAAGTTCTATATGCACTACAGTAATGTTTGTTTCTATTGCCAGAAATAAAATCTTTTCTGAACTTTGTTTCTACCCTTCCGTTGCATTGCTAGCAACTTTCCTTTGCTAACATGTAAATGAGCACAAACATCAGCTAGTGTTTTTCGACTTGACAATGGGATGTCCCGAAGCATAGACACGTCCACTTCAACTTTCTTACGGCCAGACCTACATTTCCCACTAGAAACATCAACGGGAATACCTTGATCCAAACAAGCTTTACCCTTTTTCCAAACACGTTACACAGTCCGAATAGGCACGGAGAATAATGCAGAAATTTCACCAGTTGCATTTCGCTTCAACATTCCATTATTGGCTTTTGCAAGCAAAGCTTCAAAAATGGCTCATATTTTCTCATTGGATACGTTACTTCTATGTACATTCTCATCAGCATTTGAACTAGTGATATCATGGAAAACACTATCATCCTATGTAGCCTCTAATGAAATGGAGAAACAAAAAAAGAAACCTATCATACTACAGTAAAGAAATGGGGAAGTAAACAAAAAGATATGGGATGTGAAATGGGGGAAGGAAAGAAATACAGTAGGATCTTACCAATCAATTCATCGTTCTCTTCTTGTGGAAGTTCCACATTGAAATCTATCTCTGCTCTTGGTGCCGCATGACTTTGAGGTAGATTAAAACAATCTCTACTTTTGGTTCCCTGTGACATACTCCTGTGCGTGGCCTGGTGCTTCCCAGCTTCGCTAGTCGTACCTCGCGTTATCCATGATCTCAGCGGCGTGAGCCCCACCGCCTCCGGCGCCCGTCGGCATCTCCAAGCTCAGACGGGTCGCCTCCCGCGGCCTCGCGCGACCGTCCTCCACCGCGCCGCCGTGCAAACCTGGCCACCCTACCGTCTAGGGCACCTAGCTACCTAGGCTGATGCCGCTGTCCAAGGGCGCGAGAGCAGTGGCTGGTGAGCTCGGATCCACGGTGGCGCGGGCTCTGAGCGAGCGATGAGCCTATGTGGCCAGCTTCACATCAGGTGCACCTGCGGGCATTCCTCATTGGCTCCTATCAAGTACCAAGTACTCCCTCCGTATCAAAATATTTGACGCTTTTGACTTTTGCACAAACGTTTGACCATTCGTCTTATTAAAAAAATTAGCACAAATATGTAAAAAAATAAGTCGTACTTCAAATATATTTAATGATAAAATAAATCATAACAAAATAAATGACATTTGTATAAATTTTTTTATTAAGACGAATGGTCAAATGTTTGTGCAAAAGTCAAAAGCGTCAAATATTTTGATACGGAGGGAGTAGCATCTTCTCTACTCTTTAGCCCTATTCATCAAAAATTTTCGCGTGGTTTTATGTGAAAGTTAAACATGTCTTTTTTTAAATTAAAAAAACGCGCATTCCAACCGAGCTTATGTAGAAATTACAATGAAACTGTATGTTGTGACCTGATTTCTAGCGTTGGTATCAGTGAGCAAGTACCAGCAGCCCTTAAGCTTGTACAGTGTTGCCGCCATCGAGCTCGAGCTCGAGCTCAAGATAAAAACATGCAGCACAGCAGTAAGCCAACTAGCACCATCTGATCCAACGTCGTTCATCAGATCATGCCATGGCAGTCGCAATTCACAAATAACACTGCACAGAAACCCACCAGCGAACTGGGAGCACGATACTAATTAGTATTTTATTTCCTGGCATAACCATGTCGGTGACTCGATCGGTGCTCCCTAGAAGGCTAGAACTCGTCGACGACGATGCCTCCCCTGACGACCTCGTAGGCGTCGCGGCTGCGCGATCTCTTGATGCCGGCGGTGAAGTGGACCTTGGCGGCGTCGGCCTTGACGGCGGTGACCCTGGTCCAGACGAGCACCTTGGTCTTGAGGCCCTCCACCTCCGTGAGGCGGCCGCCGTCCAGCCTCCCGGCCACCGTGGCGGCGAACCGCAGCTCGGAGCCGTCCCGGTATCCGACCTCGCAGGCGGCGGGGATGTGCACCGTCAGCCGCCGCGTCTCCGGCTCGAACTCGTAGTTGGTCGCCTCCCGCGGGAACAGCCCCACCGGCAGGTCGTGCTCCTTCAGCAGCTCCGGCAGCGGCTTCTGCATCTTCCCTGCGCGCGCGCGCGTTTCGTTCGATTCAGCCTCGTCTCGTCAGTGATTCGATCAGTTCAGTTCAGACGAGTGATTGTTATGCAATGTGATGAACGATTGATTAATCGATGGTATTTCGGTGCGCAAAGCGAGTACCTTTGAGCTTGTTCACTAGCCATTTAGCTCCGTCCCCGACGCTGGTGGAGAGTGACTGCACCCGATGCGGTCAAGCAAACGCGCCATCAATTCACAGGGAGTTCAAGGAGATAACAGATCAACAATATTATTGTACCTATCGTTGTGTTTCGGCCAACCACACTGGCGCGCTTATGGAAGAGCAAAGGGGCTCGTTTTGTAAAATATCTGACGAGTTGCTTGATCTATTTGTTGATATCCTTTACTTCCTTCACCAAGTTTAAATGGAAAAATTGTACTTTTCGGTTCCGGGTTTCAAGAATCTAACGGTGACCCAAAAACATGGAATCGAATTATTGAAGTTTCAAATTGTCCAAGAAACTTGTGGCATACATCAAGCAGCAAGCTAACCATGCAGGAAACAGCGGTAAAAGCTGCAGCAAAATTCAACAAAAAAAACATAGACCCCCGTTTGCTCATCCTCTGCTCATCCTCGATTTCACGTTACATGCTTGCCATGCCATGCTCTACGCTCACCAAAACATGACAAATTCTACCAACCTACGAGAAGGGCTTCCTAAGACCAAACTACGAAAAAAAATCACAGGAAAGAATTGAATGATCCTCACGGACCTCGATGTCGTCGCCGGCCGACGAGATCTCCTTGTTGGCCTTCTGCCCCAGCCAGTAAGTACCCAGCTTGTTCATGATCTCATCCATCTCTCTCCAGACTCCAAGCAAGCAGCTCTCTCTCTCTCCCTCTCTCTCTCTCTCTCTCTCTACGATCTTCTTTGCTCTGCTTCTCGGCTTCTTGGAATTCCGGCAGGTTCAAGTCGCCGGTCGCGACGGGATCAAAGCCAAAGCTAGAAGAGGTGAAAGGAAGCTGCAATCTATCGCCGGTGAAAGAGGCGCGTCTCTTTCTCCTCCTCTCCGCATGGTTTGGTCGTCGGCCACGGTTCCGCGTATTGACAGAGCCGCCTCACGACTCGCGTTCCCCTTCCAGAAACCCGCCACAAGGCTAAGGCCCAAGGCCTAAGGCCCAATAGCAATCTTGTCGGCCGTCCTTACGATTGGAAGGTAGTGGGCAAAGGCCCAGTTTGTACGGACGGGCCCATTTCAACACAACCCGACGTCCGCCGGCCCACTCACCCACTGGGATTAGGGTTTATAAGAGCGCTCCTCTCAGCTCCCAGCGACGCCTCCTCCGAACCCTAGCGCCGGCGCCTCCATATTCTTTGCCCTCTAGTGCCCAGGTATATCGATCAATCTCTGCGTCATCTTCCTCGTGCTCGCCGCTGATCTTTGTGTGTGCGCGCGCGCGGGGCAGGGCCCGGCGGAAGGGAAGCGAAGCGGAGGAAGATGTATACCGCGAGGAGGAAGATCCAGAAGGACAAGGGCCTTGAGCCCTCTGAGTTCGAGGACTCCGTGGCGCAGGTGAGCGCCTCCGTCATTTGTAGCGTAGCATCGCGCTGTTCTTGCGTTGCTGTTGTTGCTGTGAGCTGGTCCGCGCTTTCGATGCGTCGATGCGTGTCGCATTTGTGACGTTTCGTTCTTGCCAGGCTTTCTTTGATCTGGAGAACGCCAACCAGGAGCTCAAGAGCGACCTCAAGGATCTGTACATCAACAATGCATTGTAAGTCGCCGTTTTGCTGCGTCTTTGGTCTTGGGTTGGGAGTTTCGCGGCCTGCTCGTGTAGAGATGAGTGACCGATGTGGGCGGTGGTTGTGTGTTTGCAGCCAGATGGATATTGCCGGCAACAGGAAGGCGGTGGTGATCCACGTGCCCTACCGTCTGCGCAAGGCCTTCAAGAAGATCCATATCAGGCTCGTCAGGGAGCTGGAGAAGAAGTTCAGTGGCAAGGTGAATTACATCTGCTTGCTGTTTCCCTTTTGTTTCATATCACTGCGTAACTAGCTGATAAAATTTAGCAGTTTTTCAATGTTGATCGGAGACTAGCTTATTAGTAGTTGAGTAATGTATTGCTTGTGTATGCTGGTACGAAATTCTGGAAAGTACTGCCTTGCATGTGGTCAGCAAAGCTATATGTTACAGAGATATGCTTGATAAGTAATTTCATGTTAGAAAGTGGATTACAAAATTTGACTACCACCTTGTTACACTGTTCCTTGATTTAAAAAAAATTATTGACACTGTTTGTGTAGCACCAGCAGAAAGCCATCCAGCTTGTAGGTGCAATATGGTATATGGTAGAATCGTACTTGCCATGATAGGAATATGCATAATGTGGAGTGTATATGTCTGGTAGGGAGACATCAACATGCCTAGTCCTCCTATTACTTTGATAGTGGCATCAAATGTGTGGGGAATAACTATCGAAGTATGGTAATTTCTTTTAGTCGATATATTTTTGTTAAATGCACAGCTCACCATTCTGTTATTGTGGAAAGGTTGAAATAGGTGTGCTGTTTGACCAACCGATTAAAATTGTATTTTTAGATAAAGTCTGGCAGATTTGGGACAAGCGTATTGAACTTGTCAGAATGTACAATAAACCTATGCTCTTGGTGCAATATTAAACAAGTGGCTATATTTTTGCTCTGTAATTTGTAAACAATTGGTGTAGTATGTAAACTAGTGTCCATCAAAATAGCTGAATTTTCCGTGGTTTCGCTTTGCACAGGATGTGGTTCTTGTTGCAACAAGAAGGATCGTGAGGCCACCGAAGAAGGGTTCAGCTGTTCAGCGCCCTCGTACCAGAACTCTAACTGCTGTTCACGATGGCATCTTGGAGGATGTTGTCTACCCAGCTGAAATTGTGGGGAAGCGTGTTAGATATCGTTTGGATGGTGCCAAGGTCATCAAGGTAAGGTTTTATAACTATTTTAGCTTTATATGCATGTATCACCACCACCTGTGGGTTGATTTTTGTGTTGACATTTTAAATACTGATGAGGGCCCAACTTTTATTGTTTAGATTAGTCAAGCAGGTTTGGCAGCTTTTAGTAAGATGAAGTACCTGACCCTTCGATTATTTTCTTTCAGATCTACTTGGACCCAAAGGAGCGCAACAACACTGAATACAAGCTGGAGACCTTCAGTGCAGTCTACCGCAGGCTTTGTGGAAAAGATGTTGCCTTTGAGTACCCTGTCAATGAAAACGCCTGAAGATAAGACGTTGCCTCTGAGTACCCTGTCAACGAAAATACCTGAAGATGCATACCATGGAAATCTTCATTTTCGTTCTTTTGTATCCAGATGTTTTGGCTGAGGTCTCAGATTAGTTTGCTGTCTATGTATTCCAGAAACCATAGTTTGATGGCAACATGTTGTTTAGGTATTTGGAACTTGGAAAGCAATGAATGTGAACAACTTTAAAGTTTTGAGCATTTAAATTATGCATCGCTGCCCGATTAACTTATGCCGTCAGAAGTTTGTGCACTTCTCGGCATCTATTGTAGGTAAAAGGTCTTCGCTTGTTTGTGCTGCTGTACCCGTTTGATAATTGCCTCATTTCATTTCGTCAGATAAATGCCTCATTTCATTTAAAATCTTTGTTCACACCCGGATTGTTAATTCTACTTTGCTGGGATGGTTTTGAACCACACAATATGCATGGTAAATTACTTCCACTGGTTGGGATATGCCGTTAAATTTTCGAACTTGATGTGTGGATAGATGGTGATTATTGCACAAGTATGTATTTTAAGTTTTAAAACTTTAGCTTTCGAGTGTATTTCTATGTTGCTAAAAAACGTCGGAGTACAATTGACGATATGATTTTTTTCAGTTTCGACATCGGATATGTGAAATTGTTGTGTAGATTCTTCAAAATAGTACAACCATGTTTTTAAAAATACGTTTTCTTTATAAATGGGCAGTAATTAGTGTTTAAGACCGATGTTTTAAGGCTACGAATTTGTCGGCCGCTTGATGATTGATGCTATGGTTAGTATAAAGCAGCGTTCATGCGAGTAGATCTCAAGCAATGATAATAAGCTATGATATGATAGGATTGTTAAGGTGGAGAGTAGCTAATGAGGATAGAAGGCACAATAAAAGAGAGTTCAAACTAGGCTAAAAAAAATAGGTAAAAATCCAACTCGAAGCAATGCCATTTTTATGGGGAGAATATCTAAAAAGGGAAGAAATTATTTACTAGAAACAACGCCCTCCTATAATTGTTTGTATGTGACAATGCACTGCAGTGCCAATGCCATGTCTTAGAAGCTTGATTTGATGCTTACCTCCTTGCGTATAACTATTACTAACACTGACAAAAAATTAGGAAAACGAACAACCACATGCCCGTTCAGATGAGCACAGATTCATGATGGCTACATGAGCTTACAAGTGTACGTCCACACAACAACGTCAAAATTGCACCACGGAGACAAATTAATAAACAACAAAAAAAAATCTCTATACTCTGCATTAAAACTTCTTTCCAAAATGATTGACATCAGTTCCTCACAATTGAGAGTGAAATTGGCAATTGCAAAAGCCCCCAAGGTGCTGGAAAACTCAGCGTCATCAGGAGTACAGCTACAATCTGAGCAGGCCCCTGCATTATTGTCTGACCCCTGCACGTCATGTTGTTTTTAGATCTCAAGCGCCAATGTTTTCAATACTGGCACCTTTGTTGATCCTTTTAATGATTCCTGCTATAACCTGGTTGTGTCAGGACAGACAAGAACATTATTAATACTGTTTTACTGTGCAAAAATACTATTGAATTGCATCTTCTTAGTATCCCTGCGTCGTGTCAGAAAATATAAATAAAATTATTTACCTTTCCAGGCCCGAGTTCATAACTTTTCTCAAGTCCTTTTTCCATTAGAGTCTTTATAGTAGTTTCCCATTGTACCGGAGAGGTTACCTGTTTCTCCAGTAGGTCAGCCACACACAGCTGATTGCAAATCTAGAATAAAATTCAAGTTTTCTGTAGATCAAATACCTGACGTGCCAAAATCTTTTTGATTGTGTCAGGATCTGAGTGGGCCTGTGCATCAACATTGGAGATGACTGGGATTCTTGGAGTTCTAATCTCTGTCTCAGCCAAGGCATATTCCAATCTTGAAACAGCTGGTTGCATGAAGCTTGTATGGAAAGCACCAGCAACAGCTAGGCGAACCTGGTGAAAATGGTCAAGTCAAAATATGTAACAGTAAAACCCATGATGATGCAACAACGAAATAGCTTTTGTGTCAGAATGCTACAAGAGTACATGATAATCGATATCCATGAAAGCACCCTAGATAAGAGAATGCTAAACCTATCAACTCATCTGCTTGATTGCTTGTTAAAGGAGAATACATTTAATGTGTGCAGATAAGCTTTCTTTAGCTTTTATCACTAACACACACAAAAACTATTTAAATCAACATAGTCAAAATAATACCATTTGATTTTTCATCGAATGTAGTCACATCATATAATGTCTTAATAGTTTTGCTTGACATAGCACAGCAAAAATTTATGGTCAACGATACAAATCAGAGACTACAATGTCCAAACTGGCATACGCCTTTGAACAGACACATCATATAATATCTTAATAGTGACATAGCATAACGAAAATTTATGGTCAACGATACAAATCAGAGGCTGCAATGTCCAAACTGGTATACGCTTTTGAACAGAGGGAGTTGTATTTAGTAGAATGACATTAGTTTCGAAACAACAAATTATGATAGCCAGACTACATATATCATGGTAGGTATCACAAGTATTTATATTCATAAGCGTCAGCCAAATATAGATACAAAACACTAACCGTCATTCTAGCCTTAAAGGACTTTGCTTTGGCCTCGACTGCTTCAATACCCTTCACACCACCAGAAACTGCATAGTTTCCCTGAAATAGAAACATTACATTGTTGAACCCAAGCAAGACCAGAAGTGAAACAAACAGCATTAAACGAAAGACTTACAGGACACAAAAAATTTGCTACTTGGACACTTTCATTTTCATCCACTTCCTCGTTAGCAGCATCACATAATTGCTGCACCTTTTCTGAGTCTAGACCAATCACACTGACCATTGCGCTATTGGCAGCATCTGAAGCATCCTACACAAACAATGACCATCACATTCGATATGGACAATAAAAAACTCAAAATACTGAAGCAGAGATATTAGATAGGTTTTTTGTGCCTTTTTCAGACACTGACCTGCATGGCTTCTCCTCTAAGCTTGACGAGCTTCAGACCATCCTCAAAGCTGCATATTGAGAACTGTGTAAGTATAGTAGTATACATACTCAACACACTGCAAAATACAAATCATGATGTTTTAAGCATTTATTGTTCTCCATATAGCCACATAGGTATAACAGATTGAAGACGACGTTCACCAGAGGATTGAATTTGTTGCACAATGTGGAGGGGGAGATCAGTGTGTGTTGTCTTTGGCTTGGGCACACACCACCATATATATTGAGCTAAAGAGTGTGGCCCGATAAAGGCCCATTACAAATACAACTTATACATTCTTTGACATAGATATACATTCTTCGATATTTGTCAGGTCTTGTGTGACATAGATAGATGAGACGATCAACCATTCTTTGATACACCTCCTTGTCAACTGGATCACTAGACTAAGCACAAAGCCTATGATTCCTATTGATTGGTGAAGCAATTGGATGACACCCCGAGCTAACCAGTTTCTGGTAAAAGATGGCAGATACGGTGAGATAGGGTTTTGGGGCCAGTGGCTCTGATACCATGTTGTACAATGTAGAGGGGAGAATCGGTGTGTGTTGTGTGCAGCTAGGGCACACAACACCATATATATTTAGCTAAAGAGTGTGGCCCAATAAAGGCCCATTACAAATACAACTTATAAAATCAACAGAATTTGACTTATATGCTTAGTTCACTCCATGAAGGACACTTACAAAATGCATGATGATATTAAAAGGATAAGTAGATACCTAAATGGACCAGCAAATGCAAGTGCAGTATATTTTCCAAAGATTGGACCATATGGGACATCTACCTTTATTTGATAGCCTGAGGATGGTGTTCACCAACAGATTGAAACTAACCTATACACTTTGTGCGCTGCATCAAGGAATGCCATAATGGAATTCATGTGCTTATTTTTTAAAATAACAAATGTATGATGTTGTTAACATAGGAAAAAGGGAATACCTGAAAGCACCAGCAAATGCAAGTGCAGTATACTCGCCCAGGCTGAGACCACATGTGACATCTACAGAGTTAATTATATCTTGGCCTCCATCACGTGAACGCAGTACTTCTACAGCTGCAAGGCTGGTAACATATATAGCTGGCTGCAAAACGGTTTCGATTCAGTAAGCAGAGAACAAACAAACAAGAACTGGAACTGTACCTAAAACATATGCTACATCATTGGCACTCATATGTATAGGCGGCAACATCATAGCTGAATGAAAAACAGAACACCAAAACTATTTCTTAGGACTACATTTTTAGAAGCACTGAAAGCTGCAAAACATGAATGTTGGTTATAAACAAAACTTTGGCAGCACTTGCATTGGTTATTGATTAAATAGATTTAAGATTTGGAGGGTATTAATGGCTGGGGGCCATACAGTTCTATATGATATGACCATGTAGACATGTCTCAATGCCACGCTAGTTAGTAGTGGTGAAGAGTGAATACTTAAAATGATACTATTCAAGGGGGCAAGAAAATGAATGAAGTACCCATGGGAGCAAGGATTACGAAATCCACAAACCTGACTGATTACTGTTGAGTCAAGCTTTTCTTTTGGTCCATTGGTGCACATATCGAACAAATCATAGCTACATTTATCGCAACAGCATTTCCATGAGCACTAATCTCCAGAAGCAGTCTAAATAATCATTAAATTTAATGAAAATATACTGCAAATGGGAGCAAACATAGATGTTTGGAGATACCCAAGTATATCATTTGCCTTATCAAATAGTTTGGCAGCCGCTGGGACACTCTGGGCTTCTGCACCCATTCCAACAGTCTGGGCACCCTGAAAAAAGAATGAAGGATGAAGAGACAAAAGTAACAAAGTAGATACATTGCAAATGTATTTAAACTCAAATCACATGTGATAGCATGCAGACTGCACCAGGACTTAAATACCTAATGAATCAAAGAACCTCCCGTTACAATTGACAACCTAACCATCACATATGGAGCATTAATCTTTCAAGGACAATGTTTGATGTACATACACTGAGGCAGTGAAAAGTCTTTGTACAGCCTTAACCCAGCTACGACCGCAGTAAATAACTAAGTACTCACTATTATCTCCTATGATTCCTTCATATTTGGTATTCCTGCCAGATTATATACCTAGATCGATACAAATTACTCCAAAGTTCCATAGCCTAGCATAAATTGTTGCATAATGACCACCATACCAAGAATTTTAGATACAATTATGACGCGTAGGGTGCCATGGGTGCCCTACTTCCTAGGCCAATCTACTAGCCGTGTGCACGGTCACACAGCCCACGAGCTAGAAGAGTTCACTTTGGCTCGTACCTGGCCGGGGAAGAGGAATGCGGTGGTGGGCCTGTAGTCGGCGAAGAGCGCGTCGGCGCCCGCGGCGACCTCCGACCCGAGGGATACCCTGGCCGACACCTTAGATCTTGAAGGCACCCTCACAGCCGCCACCGCCGTTCCCCGCGAGGGCGCGACGGCGAGCGGTGCCGGCGCGGAGGGCCTGAGCAAAGCGAGCGTGGAGGCCATAGGAGAAACCGAGATCTGGAGGCGCAGGCGGCGAGGCGGGAGGCGAGAGGGGGAGAGGAGCATGCGGCTGCGGCTGCGGCTGCGAGCTTTGTAGGTGGGGGACAGGGGGAGGGTCGCTGGCGAGTAGAGCAAGGCGGAGGCGGAGCTCACGAGGTGGTCACTGGTCAGGTGAGAGAGTGGGAGCACGGCGTGACGGCGAGGAGACCGACTACGCGAGCCGGGCCCGGAACGGCGGCCTATTGGGCTGTATAAGCCTGAATTTTGTTCGTGGAGTGGCCGGCCTGATAACAATGGTTTCATGCACGGTTATGTTTGGCCCAGGGTAGCAATACAATTGGAAGGCCGATTTTCAGGCCACTCTTGTTCTAGCAGCTCTCTTCTTGTTTTTAAAAGAGAAAAAGTACCAAAATGGTCCCTCAACCATACTCGTTGGACCATTTTGGTCCCTAAACCCAAACACCGGACTTGATTGACCCTTGAACTATCAAAACCGGACCAAATTGGTCCTTTAACCGATCAGCAGGGTGGTTTTGGAGCGATTTTACACGTGTGGCGTGGTTTCGGTGACGTGGCTGCTACATAGCTGCCACTTGGTCTTCATCCTCCTCTCTTTCTTTCACTCTTGTAATCTCTCTCCTCTCCCACTTTCCTCTCTAATCCTTCCCCAACGACGACGACCACCGAGCTCACGGGCTGCCGCCACGCCCTGGCCATCTCCACCACAGCCAAGCCGAGGGCGCACCTTGGCCATCTCCGCCGCCGCTCCACGCCAGGACGACGCGCCTGGTCGTCTCCGCCGGGCACCGCGCCCGACCATCTCAGCCGATGCTCCAAGCCGGGGAGTCGCGCCTGGTCGTCTCCGCCGTCTCCAGCATCGGGCGCGCGTCGCCCCTCCGCCGGCTCAAGCTCCCTACCCCTCTCAAGAACTCCCATACCCGGGGAATCGGACTGGAGCTCGCCGGAGAGGATTTTTCCCCATCGTCGGTCCTAACATCCCGATCAGCTTGATCTTAAAATTTGTCAAGATCGATAAGCCTTCCTTCGATACCTTGCATCTGGAGCATCTCGGTAGCCTCCCTGATCTCTCTCCCTCATCGGATTTGCAAGAGCTTCGCCAGAGAGAGCCCGCGATGACGACCCTGTTCTTCCTCCGCGCCCGGCACCGCGCGAGGGAGGAGGATGCAGCACGAGGGAGGATGACGGCAGCGGCGCAGAGCTCCCGGGCATGGTGACGGCGGGGCGAAGCTCCTCGGCGTGACGGTTGTGACGGCGGAGCTCCCCCACAACGACTGCAGCGGCAGCGCTCCCCCACAACGGCTGCATCGGCGGCGCACCCTTGCGCGCAGGATGGTGGCGGGGCGGAGCTCCCCGCTGCGACGATGGCGACAGTGCGGAGCTCCCCCGCGATGGCTGCGGCGGCGGAGCTCGCGGGTGCGTCCAGCTCGGCGGCGGCGGCGACACAACCTCACGCGCAGGATGACGGCGGGGCGGAGCTCCTCGGTGCGACGACGACGGCGGCGTGGCGTGGAGCTCCCCCACGACGGCTACGGTGGCAGAGATCCTGCGTGCGTCCAACCCGTGGAGAGGGAGGCGTCTTTAGGGGAGAGAGAGAAGTGAGAGGAGAGAGAGATTACAGGGGAGACAGGGACAAATAGGGTGTGGCAATCATGTGGTAGCCAGGTGGTAGCCACGTCACCGAAACCATGCCACACGTGCAAAATCGCCCCAAAACCACCATGCTGACCAGTCAAAGGAACAATTTGGTCCGGTTTTGATAGTTCAAGGGTCAATCAAGTCCGGTATTCGAGTTTAGGGACCAAAGTGGTCCAACGAGTGTAGTTGAGGGACCATTTTGGTACTTTTTTCTTTTAAAAGAGACTCCCTGTATAGACTTCAATTGCAAATCATCAACCCAACAATCTTAGGGTTGTCAACAATCATCAATTGCCCCTGTGAACAGGGGTGAAAATGGTACATACATTATCCGACCGACCGACCGATCAAATTGATCGAATAGTGATTTGGATAGTTTTATGGATATTCGACTATTTTTACGGATAATGATATGGATATGAATAATTTGACGTGAATATGGATACAAATACGGAGCACTAATTGGATAAGGAATATCCGAGTTTTTTGAATAATATCTAAATATAAAATCAGGATATCATCCGAATGTATTTCTGGATTTTTATTAATAGTTTCCCAACTTTTAAATTTAATTTTTGAATTTTGAAATCTAGACTAATTTAATAATATTCATGTACAAACTTTCTAATGTTTTTTTTCTAATGTTATAAATTCCCATATTTAAATTTAAATTTTGACCATTTTTTTGTTAAATTTTGGAATGGATTTTTGAAATTGAATTTAACTATTCGACTAACAATATCGATATCCTTGTCTAAACCGACCTATATTTGCTCCGTATTTGTAACCGATGTTATCCAGTATTATTCGAATTTGTATCCATATTCGATACATTCGTATTCAAATCTGTATCCGGTAAAAAATACGGATATGGATATGGATAGAACGATTTCCGACCTTATCTGATCCGATCACATTCCTACCGGTAAAGTATAAAGTAAGTTAGAAAAGGCTCATACTTTACTACTACTACAGCATGAGCACAACATGGGCACGTACATAATAAGGGCCACGAAAAACGACGACGTATTTGATTCGACTTGTTTTAAGTTTACAGATGTTGTTTCAAGACTTTAGAGAAACACCATCAATAAGCTAAGATGTTGTGCTTTTTGTAAATGCGTGAGCTAAATTGCTACATCACTGATAAGCAGTTTAGATCAAGTTGATCAAAGGGGGTAGCTGCTTAAGAGAGAACATGCGCGACACTAACAACGAGATCATGCAAGGCGATGGGCAAGTGTGAAGCAGTACCAACTCGCTGCTCGCCATTCACTTGGGCTAGAAGTCCAACAAGAGAGCCGTTCGCGTCATTCGCAGCCCGAATGCACCGCCAGTCCGCCACGCACGTAACACGCGCGAGCGGTCGTACATGTACATCAACCCAGCGCGCTCGAGCCACGCCGGTACACATCGGCGTCGCGCGGCTGCCAACGAAATCTCGGCGACCGCGACCGCGACCGCGCAGTCACGCAGGGCCGGTTGTACTGTTAAAAAATCATGCTACCGAGTGTAGTTCGACATTGTTTTCTTTAAATAAAAAGTCCGAAATTGTTTATATATGTACAAATTATAGACGATGAAGAATAATCATACACAATAAATGAAACACAGATGTAAAAGAGAATAATTCTTTATTGTCTTTTTATGCAGATTTCTCTCCTATGTATACTCGATTGCTTAGGTTTTAGTTGGTCCACCGAGTGGACCCACCTCAAACATGCATCAGGTCCAAGACCGGCGGCGCCCCCGGTAGGAGTTCTCCGATTGTACATTCGGCTTGATCGGACATGCATGTGATGTGTGAGTGCCAGTTGTACGTAGTGCGGTGCAAGCAACACTTTTTGTGGCTAGGTATCTGACGAGCCTGAATGAATAGGCCTGAACTACTTCATTTCTTTCACAAACCCAACCTACGCGTCCACAAATCGACTGTATATGGACGCTGCACGAGCGAACGGTTGGCACATGCCACGCGGGATGGACGTCGCCGTGTGGCCAGTCGATTATGCACATGTACGAGGACGTCGATTATGCACGTGTACGAGGGCATGCCACAAGGATATGTATACGGCACCGCATGCTCAAATGGGCTAGTGGTGCGCGCGTGCCACGACTCAGATACTCGGATTGTTTTTTTTCAAGAAAGGGACATATATCTCTCCTTTTACACAATGAACTCTAAACCATAATAAAATTAGCATTACAACCAGAAAGGCCTACATGCTCAGTGTCGAAGACAAATCAAGTTCCTTCTTCCATTGGCTAGACTAAAATCATTGAATCCTCAACCGCTATCAATATTGCCTTCTGAGCCTCGTTCAATAGGGATGTGGATTGAAAATATCAAAATCAAATAGTAATCGTGGTAGGATGTAGATCTAGCTCAAGATTGACGAAGAAGATAGGGTTGATGAAGCAACTCAGGAGACCATCGTTGTCTCGCCTTGTTAAAAAAAAACAACCAGATCACCTAGACCAGCCTTGGATAGATTCGAAGACCGTAAATAAAAGGATAGCCACCACGTCAAAACTGGAGGGATTGGAGCATGTGGATTTCCTTTCGCAGCATGTGTCAAAGCCCTCAGCTAGATTTAAAATTATAAAGTTGACAATGGTCTACCTCTACCATGAAACTTAGCGTAGCACGATCGATATAGACGTTGTGCAAATTTGAACCCATACCGTGGCTACGACAAATCCTTCTCTATAACAAATTGGCTAACTAGAACCCCCCATCCCACCTCGTATTATTGTCCTTGGAACAAACGTCGTCGTCGTCTACCATACCACTAAACAAAGTGAGTAAAAGATCTGCGTTTTCCATTCTTGGAGAAACGTTAGAGACCCGACGCTGATCGTACCTGACCTCGCACATTGACTACCCGGAGGCCGCGCGAACCGCCGAACCCACGCCGCTGGTTGTCGCATCTTTTCTCTGCTCCTTTCTTTTTCACGCCCTCGTCAACCGGCTAATCTATACTTGGATTCCTACTAGCTCGTCAACCGGCTAATCTATACTTAGATTTAGGGATGCAAATAGGTCTACCCTAGGGCCACTTTTGACCCTCTCTAGTTCATTTGTTTGTACTAAAAAATTAATTTCCAATCTATTTAGTACAAATAAATGAACTAGGGAGGGTCAAAGGTGACCCTAGGGCCAACCCATTTGCATCCCTACTTAGATTCCTACTAGCTAAGAGAGTACTCCCTTTGTTCTTTTTATTTATCACCGGTGACTTTTGGACATGCCATTTGATCATTGACCTTGTTCAAAATTTAATACAAATATGCAAAATATAAGACATGCCTAAGATACCTTTAATGATAAAACAAAACATAACAAAATAAATGATACTTAAATATTTTTTTGAATAAGACAAATGGTTAAAGAACATGTCTAAAAGTCAACAACGACAAGTAAAAAAGAATGAAAAGAGTACTATGCTACCATATATATTGGTCTTTTTTTAGAATAAAACAAATATATTAATTGAAAATGGTATCCCAAAAGAATCCCTAAACCACAATGAGATTATCATTACAACAAAAAAGACCCAAGTGCTAAACATCTTAGACAATCCAAGTTCTCTCGCTATCAGACAATCCAAGTTCTCTCGCTATCGCCACTGGCCAGAATAAAATCGTCAGAATCCTCTACATTCATCGATATCGTCTTCTATAGTCTCATTCACACAGGGATACGGATTAAAAAAAATCAAAATCAAGATGTAATCTTAAAAGCATGTAGATCTGACTCAAGATTGATGGAGACAAGGTTGACGAAGCAGCTCGTGAGGCCAACACAGCCTCGCCAAAATGCATAATTTTTTTTAATTCTAATCTACACAACAACTTTTCAAGGTTGAAAATAGCTGGAAAGAGCCATGTAGGATAAAGCCTGTTCTGAACAAGGTTTTTTTTTAGTAAATTGCACCACAAGTCTATGAAGTTGTCCCAAAGTTTCGCTTAAGTCCAAAACTTTGAAAACAAGATATTTGGATACACGAAGTTGCGTTTTCATTTCAGTTAGATCCAAAGTGGTATGGAAGATAGTGATTTTGATGACATTGTGGTTTAGTCAGCATATTATGTGGCTAAAAATAACCATTTGTCATTATAAATTAATAAATCATTGAATTCAAATTAATAAAATTATTTAAGATACCATTAATCCATAAAAACCTATTTTTACACGACAATTAAAATATAACATATGTACAATTATAAAGTTAATATATAAACTATAAAAATTGAAAACTCATTAAAAATCATATAAAATGGAAACATTTTAATAATTTAAATTTTATAAAAAATCTAAAATATCCTCCATTGATCTTCTTCTCCACTTGATCCGCTCTCCATTTAAATTTTTTTAGGTTGTTAATGAGTTTTTGAATTTTCTAAGGTTATCTATTAATTTTATAATTGCACATATATTATATTTTAGTTGTTTTGTAAAAAATCATGGATTAAATGATTTTTAAATTGTTTTATGAATATAAATTTGATGATTTATTGATTTAGAGTGAAAAACGATTATTTATGACCATATATTATGTTTACTAGGCGACCATGTCATCAAAACCACCATATTAGTACCACTTTGAACCTAAGTGAAACAGAAACACAACTTTGTGTACCCAAATATCTTGTTTTCAAAGTTTTGGGCCTAAATGAAACTTCGGGACAACTTCATGGACCTATGGTGCAATTTACTCAATTTTTTTTTTTTTGACTGCATCATGAGTAGAGTAAGATCCTGCAGAGTTCCCCGAGTTCCAAAAGGCGTGCAAGTATGAAAACATTTTTACATTTGCCGACGGGGAAAGACATGCGGCTACCGCCACCACCACGAAGACTAGTGACATGTAAGTTGTGACCTATCTAAGTTCTCAAGACTGTCTACAATCAAAATGCGGATGGTGATCAGCTGCTGCCTTCCACTTTCTGGCGTTTGGACTGTGGCTGCTTAATCCATTCCAAGCACTCGTCCATGGTTCCATTTGGATGCGCGAGCTGCCACTTCAGCAGTCTTTGTTGCTGGGAGATGGAACAAATCTCGAGTCAGGGATGTTTAAGAACTAGAATAGTGTGATCAGTTACAAAGGCAAGGATTGGCTTCATAGTATATACCCATTTCCCGATCAATGGACCGCCTGACTTGACCTGCATTACCCCCATAATGGCTTTCCCATCAAGCAATGGCTTTATCTTCCATACACCATCAAGATCTGGTGAAGTGGAGCAGTAATGTATAAACCAGCACAATATATGACAAATGCACGACTAAGTAGATTTTGACACTATTGCGAGACACACATCAACTATCACATCACGAAATTGAGATTTCAGCATACAGTCAGTAGTTCTTACCAAGGTCAGTTATTGAATGTTCAGCTCTGATGTATTTCTCTTCCCTTCTACGTAGCTCATCCTGCTGGCTAAGGGAATTACTAGCATTATCAATTTCCGGATAAGTAAGAGTTGAGACAAACAGCGCCACACGCCAAAATTCCTTTATTTCACGCAGTATTAGTCCTGAAAGGCTTACATTGTCACAAATTTTGGTCTAAAGTGTTTTGCAATAGAACCAAGTAAAAAACAGATACAGCAACTGGCTCAGAAAAAATCAGAATATAAAGAACAAACCAGTATACAATAAATGTTGGATTGGAAAATCAGGATAAACGGCACTGACCTGCCAACACACGTTTTACGAAATCTGTTGGTATCTCGAGAAATTCATCATCCAGCTTCCCTTTGAGAGTTTCCAGATTTTCATTTGATTCAAAGAGACCAATTAATTCAGCAAACTTTTCACTTGCAACATGTATATTGACAATCTATAAACAGTTAAACACAAAACAAATTATGTGAGCTTTTTTTTCCCCAGCAGTACACAGTACATGTATACACCAATATGCCGTTGAAGTGTACCGTCTCAGCATCACTAGCTTTCAACTTTAGGGAGTCTCGAATAATGTAGCTAACAACAGGGACCTGAAGATGATGCAAAAGGCTTGTTAGCACACTTGGTAATAACCAACTTAGAAAATATTCAAATGTGATCTGATTATTTGGTCGTTACAAGCCAGTCTGTTATTGTCAACAAGACTCAAGACTATGCATACAAGCTTGAAAATGTGACCGACCTGATGGTGGTAGCAATCCTGTGATTGTTGTGCAACAACGAGCAACTAGTTTTACAAGAGAATGTAAGCACTAGTGGTTAAAGGTAGGTGATGCTCTGGGACGCGGATCCTCTGCCATACGGCAGAGGGAAATTACTACCACTGAAGTGGGCCTCACCCCCCTATGGGCCCATATGTCAGTGAGCCTATCCCTCTGCCGTAAGGCAGAGGATACACTTCTGATGCTCTGAGAGGCGTATTAAACAATATACCTAAATGGATCTGATTATCTAAGATGGACTATCAGAACATTGAAGATACCTTTCCTCCTCCAGATATAATAAACCCAGAAAGTAGAAACAAAATTATGATTACATATGTAACCTGAAAGGCTTGATAATTGTACTCACCATATATGAAAGTTTTTTCTACACCACACAAACAACCCATCATCTTATCTTATTAAAAATTAAAACCACTTCCAGGCAAACCTAGCACCTAATATTCAGCCTCAGCTTATAACAAGAATTGTGGCCATGATGCACCATGCCTGCTCTCTCTAACAATTCTAGAACTATGCAACAAGCATACCATTTTAAACACAATCCAAGTACATTATAATAGCAAAAAACAAATTTCCCCGGTGTAAATAGTTAAAGGTGTTCAGAAATAAAAAAAGATAAGTCACAAGCACCTAATGTTTGATGTATAAAAATAAGGAAAAAAGTCTATATTACACCCTGAACTATTACCCTTTATCGGCATAACCCCCTGAACTACAAAACTAGGCATTCTACCCCACAAGACCCGAAAAAAGGTGCAAATAACCCCTTAAGGTGGTTTGATGGGTGGTTTTGCATACGTGGCACATAAGGTGTCAATCCAGGCACAAAAACATAAATAGAAAAAGATATTAAATAGATGGGCTCACTACCATCCTCTCCCCTCCTCTCACTGGCTCTCTGCCCTCCTCTCTCCCGTATCTCTCTGCCTCAAATCCACCGGCCGCCACCTACTTCCTCGTCGTATCTCTCCGTGTCTTCCCCCGCACCGGCGTCAAGCCCTACTTGCTGGACTTCACCCTCACGCTCGACCACTTTTGCATCCACGCCGGCGGCGGCGGCGTGCTGGACGAGGCTAGAGGCGGCAACGGCAGGGGGAGGTTGGTGGCAGAGGCGGCAGGGCTGCTGGAAGCAGCGGCAATAGAGGGGAGGCTGGCGGTGGGGCGCCTAGAGGCGAGGGGAGGCCGGAGACGGCGGTGGCAAGGGAGGCCGCGATAGGGGATGCTGGCGGTAGGGCTGCTAAAGGAGGGGGTCGCGGAAGGTTGACAGCCAAAGGTGGCAGTAGGGGAGGTCGGCGGTGGGGCGGCTGGAGGCGAGGGGAGGCTTGAGGAGGCGGTGGTGGCAGGGGAGCCGTGGTAGGAGATGCCAGCAATGGGGCTGCTGAAGGAGGGGGTCGCGAGAGGCCGGCGTCCGAAGGCGGCGGTAGGGGAGGTCGGCGGTTGGGCGGCTGGAGGAGAGGGGAAGCTAGAGGCGGCGGCGGCAAGGGAGGCCGGCGGCGGGGGAGGCCAGAGGCGTCTCCGACAAAGGAGGCTAGAGGCGGCGGCGACAAGGGAAGCCGACGACGGGAGGACTGGAGGCGAGGGGAGGCTGGCTACAGGGGGATTGGAAGCGGCCGGCGGAGGCAGGCTAGAGGCGGACGCTGGGGATGAAATGCATCGAAGAGAGAGATGAGGGGAAGAAATTTATTCACTTACATGTGGGCCCTCACCATGTCATATGTATGTCAAATGCCACATCACCGCCACGTGGGCAAAACCACCGTCAAAACCACCTTCAGGGGTTTCTCTGCACCTTTTTTCTGGTTTCGCGGGGGGTATAATACCTGGTTTAGTAGTTTCAGGGGTTAAGTATACGAAGCCCCATAGTTCATAGACTTTTTCCTAAAAACAAAATATGGCCATGACATGCAAAGCCTACTCTCCTCTTCGCTAGTGAGTCTACTAAAAAGCAAGTTTAGTCGCTTATACACTTGTTAAAAAGTGCATGATTTAGTTAACCAAATGAGATCACAAACAGAGAGTTTGCCGGTTTGTGTGTCTTCTTAAGTAGCTAGTGTTTTGGATTGAAAGAAGTTTGCAGAACGCACATGAGGTAATATCGAAGTTTGCAGGATGCACATGAGGTAGATATTACCTTCTTCAATTTTTTGTCCAAATAGATCATATTTCGAACTGGAATAAATAATGCGCTATAAAGGCAAAGCCTTCGCTGTTCAGCCTAAACACCATCACAGCCAAAAAACACAGAAATCATGTCAGAAAGAGGAAATCTCAGGATGAGTTATTTAGCAAGACATGCTGAAAAATCTCAGACCTGCAACTTGGAATCAGAACCACCACAGAACACAGAGCAGCCAATAGAATGGGCAAGGTTCCATGCCACTTCAATATGTGAAACACAAAGCCTGCATTTCAATAGAAGACAAGATATGAGACTAAACAAAAGCATATATGATAACGAAAATGAATAGACCAGTATGTACAGCCATCTTGTTTATGTACACAAGTACAAAAATCTGAAATGTAATTAGGTCAAACATAGTTGCAGGAATTTAAAGTGTAAGATGATTATATAATAAAACAAGGACACACCAGTCACATCTGTCAGGAACTGCAGGGTTGCATTTCTCAGGAAAAGTGAAGACAACATAAAATAATCCCAAATCACGGATATTACACATTGCAGTAACAGGATGTTTGTCTGACATCATGAGGTCTACCTGCAGAATATACAAACAAATAAAATCGGTGACATACGTATTTTCATGTAGTTCCTTAATATAAATTCATGATTAAGTTTGGTTAGGTGTACACTAAATCAGGAAAGGAATAAGCAAACATTGACTGGCAATCGATAGTATAGAAATCAAACCTCATGACCAATACGCTCTCTGCTAATCTTGCTACCAAGTTCAGACTTCACCTTTTCATCAGAAGCGGCTTCTTTCAAATCTTCGGCTAGTGTAAAGTTGAATCTAGAACCTATGAGAAATAAATATTAGTTTATGCAAACAACAACATACTAAATAACCATTGCAACCCTCTTATATAGTGTCCATTTCTTCATCGGCATTTATACAAGCAAAAAAAGGTGTGCATGAATTAATTGCTGATGAACAAACAGCAAATAATCTAACTTACAGAATAGAAAAGGCAATGTCTTCAGTTTTCAGCTAAGATTACCCAAAAGACATGCTTTTAGATGTAAGACATTACCAACTTAAAGTGTACAGAGTAGACATCAGTCTTGTTATCACAAATTTAGCATATAACTATCATAACTATTAGAGGTTAACTAAAGGGTGTTTGAACATACCAAATCGGATTGCTCGAAGAACTCTAAGGGGATCATCCAGGAAGGTAGCTTTGGCAGGTAAAGGAGTAACAATAAGGCCCTTTTTCAGATCTTCGATACCTTCATAGAGTATAGGATCACCATTATTATGTCGACTGAGCAGCTTGTATTGTTATGGGCCAACAGGTCAGAAATATACATTTACAAGGCAAAGGGAAGATATGAAAAGAAACCCCTATACATGATACTAGTAACATATTATATAACAGCGTAAACTTCTACAAAATGGTCATATGAATTTATAAACTTGTAATAACAACCAAACTCACCTCTTCCAGTCAAATCCTCCACCAAGTTAGTGTTGATATTGAAGAATAAGCTGTCAACGTGAATTTTAGAAATAAAAGAATAAGTAGAGTACTAGATTACAACGAACATCCTCACAGTGAAAGCATAACCTCAAACTCAAATACACAACCAACTCATTTCAATTTTATGGCATTACCTATTGATTGTTAGGTCCCTGCGGTACGCATCTTCCTTGGCAGTGCCAATCTCCTTCATGTTAAAAAAATAAAACATAGCTGTAAACTGGTTACAACAGATTGTATACAAAGTGAAGGCAGTTCTGAAGAAAGAGATGAATAAACAAAGAGAAGTTGCAAATTGAGCTACCAAAAACAATAATGGGTATTTATTGTGATTAAAGTGTCATTCTTTTCGCCTTAACTTATCTTATCTTCTTATCTTTGATTTTATTTGTGGAAAGATAGTGGGTGGGAAGATAAGCTAAGATAAGGTGAAAAGGGTGACATCTAAGACGGCACATGGTTTACTAGTTGTGGTACTATACCCACATAAAAGATAAGCCAAACCCAAAAGACACATCACGATGTAAATGTCTTTGATAAACTCAAATATTCCATATATGCAAACACATATGGTGTATTCTATAACAAGGACACCAAAATGAATATGCAAAGCAATGCTAAATATATGTGCATACCACGGTTGGAATACGACTGTTTTCAGCATATTTTTCAGACCTCAGGTTGACAAAATCAATCCAGATGTCGAATATAAGCATCCTTGCAGTTTCTAAGTGCTTTGACTGATCAGGATTGCTGCAAGATACCATAAAGTGAGACAGCTCTATCATAGTAGGCATTTAGCTAACTGCAAATGTCAATATAGACAAGCATTATACACTTTGGAAAATTTACATAACACTCTCCTTGCCTCAAATTGTAAAATGTCGCGAAAAAACATGATACACTTTGCAACAATACACAACACTTTGCTTGGTGCTTCCATCAAGTTGTTATTTTCCCTGACTTTGTCTATGTGCAGGTACATTATTCATTTTCTTCTCATGTAAGAAATCAGACTAAAATAACTTGAAATGCATAACAGCATAAATGTATGAAAGTTTATCGCTTGATTAATAAACAATTAGTCTGAAATACTATTTGGTGCTATTGTTTTTTGACCAAATAAATGCTCAAATCGTACTAGCAATAGCAGTAATTAACATAACGAAAGCTTGCATACCACTGAATAACACCGATTCCTTTCTGCTCTTCACCTATCAATAATGAGTACTCATTTACTTTCTCACAGAAATTTTGGCCAGTCATATTATCGAGCGCAATGTCAATGTCAGCAGAATCTTTCCCCAATAGCTGCCAAAAACATGCCAAATCAATAGTTAAGCCACAAAATTGCCCAACAATCATTTCATAGAACACAGGCAATTTAGTGAGAATTTATTTTTATGAAAAAACAAATGAAAATTCATGATACAATTCCAGTCTTCCAGCATCTCCGAAGCTATAATTGCTAATCAGGTTATGCAGCAATCATCGTTCAATTCTTGTATACATAATGCAACATTCACATAGAAAACAGAACAAAGTCAAAAAGTAAACACATCAATAAAAAAAATGTTCCACTTCATTACTCTCTTTGTGATGATACCCGCATATGCATCAGTTATCCTATGCCACATGTATGCTACCTTGTGGCATTTATAATTCTCAGCTCAATTATAGTGGAAAACATCCGTTGTCCCACACGTAAATGAAGCTTATTGGGACACCCTGATCCTATTATCCTAACAATTCATTCAATTCACAAGTATGAAAATCAGAACCAACATTCCTGCAGTGAATTCTAAACATAGAGAAAGAACCAAATTCTCCACATGACACAAGATAAATTCCAATCAAAGACACAATAAAAGCATTCAATTTTGTCAAATAATATGGTTGAACAGTTATTCATCATTGGCTGTATTAGCTTCTTCAAATCAGAACAAAAGATCCATCCCAAATAATCATCAAATAATTGTCGCAAAAATACAGTAACAGTAATGGTAATAATTGTCGCAAATAATTTCATCCCAATAACATTATAGAACAGTAATTATTAGAAAAAAGCAAAACATTCGTTAAAACACATTGGACGATCACACCCTAAACCGCCAAAAGCCCTACACGATGAACACAAGCACCATTTGATATTTTTTTACTTTCCATAATTCTTTGTGGTACTTCCTTCGCTGTATTCTACTCGCAATGACACAAGGAAAGGCTTTCCTTCATCGTAATAAGATCACCTTGTCCCTAACCCAGCCGCCGGCAACGCGGAGCTGGGTGCCGAGGCTGAAGTGGCAGACTACATCGAGCAGCCTCCTGAAGATCCTCTCCTCCTTCTCCGTCAGCTCCACACTCTCCCTCACCTCCACGCCACGCTGCTCCTGCACCCCTGTCGCCATGTCCGAGACACAGGAGGAGAAGGTGCGGTTGGGAAGACCGAAGAACACGAGGCTTCGAGCAAATACAGCTGGGGTGTCACCCCCCAAAAGCTTTGGCTTTGGCTTCGGCGTCAGCGTCGGTGAGCAGCAGCGGAGAGGGGAGAGGAGTCGAGGTAACATGCAGATGTGGCGATTTCTTTTTTTCTACAAAAGTGCATTATTAGTCGAAAACAATGTTGTTCAAGCTTCTTGTATGATCTTTACCATAACTAGTTAAGTGCTAGTGTTTTGTTACGAATTAAAAGAACAGCTAAAACTAACTTAAAATAAAATACAACTTAGTCATTTATTTTCTATTTATTACATTTACCAATAGATTCAATTTACTTTAAAACTAATATCCTCTTACTTTTAGGCAACTAAGCAACTCGCATTAAGACATAATGAAATGAAGTTACTTTAATTAACAACAAAATGAAATCCAAGCGATTAAGCAATTTAACCTTAATAATAAAATAAGTAGGACCTAGCAGAGAACCTTAAGATTAGAAATTCTATTTTATTGAAATATTAGAGTTTAACAGAAATTTTATTACAAAATTATATTTCATTTAAATAAAGCTATTACAGTAAACGATTAAAAGAGTGGGCACGATCTAATAATAACTAATACAATAGTAGAAACCTTTCTTCTATTACCAAAAGTGAAAAAATTTTGAAGAAGACCTCTAATTATAGAGTTATATCACCGTTGGATCTTTTGCATATAAAATATTGTAACCCAACATATTATAAATATCTCTAAACTAAAACATCTACTCTCGGTATAATTTTATAACATCTACTTAAAGAACTTTATAAATCATTTTTATCCAAAATATCAAACTCCTACACTTCATGGACATCTTAAATAGTACTTTTGTAGAATCTTTCATAGACAATCTTTATTATTATTCTATATATATTCAAAGTAAACAAAATAAATTATTTGGTAGGACTGCATCAAATCCAGGTTCACAAAATAGTGGACAACCAGAGAGAGAACCAGAGTGAAAGCCACGCGTTGGCACTGAGGAGCGGGGTAGCGGCGGCGGCGGCTCGATGCCCAGGTCGCAGGCGAGGCCACTATGGGGGCAGAGCGAACTTGCGAGAAGCTATCGGAAGAAGGCAACGGCAAGCAAGGGCGGCTGCGGGTAAGGGCGATGTTGCAGTCGGCAACGTGAGACCGGAGGCGACGGCGACTGAAGGGGCAGGCGGCTGTGACTGGTCCGGCGGTGGCAAGCAGGGCAGGCGGCAGAGGGCCGACGCAGCGCCTGTGGCGGGAGGTGGTGGCGGCGGCGAGTATGGAGGGAGCGGCTGCGTAGAGGATATGGGAGTACGGGCGGTGTGGAAGGAGACGGCAGCGCGGCGGCGAGTGGATGCGGCAGGGAGGGAGGGAGTGAGACGGCGGCGGCGGGGCGAGCAGGCGGAGGCGGAAGGGGAAGAGGAACGGGGAGATGGGGGTACGGGCGGTGCGTAGGGAGGTAGCGGCGCGGTGGCGAGCGGATGCGGCAGGAAGGGAGGGAGTGAGATGGCGGCGGCAGCGGGAGGGGAAGAGGAACGGGGAAACGCGGGAGTCCGGGACTGCGTGAGGCTGTCTCTGGCGAAAATTTTTACTGTTTACCCATACAAAATCACGGAAACGAAAAAATAACCAAAGTTTTCGCGCAATTGCAAAAATGCCCCTAGTCGCTCTCGGCGAAGGCGGCAACAGCGGGCATGGCGCTCCGGCGGACAGCGCCGACGGTGAAGGCGCCCCAGCGCAGAGCGCCAAGGGGTCGGCGCCCTCGGCCAGAGCACCAAGGCGGTGGGCGCTCTCGCCTAGAGCACCAAGGGGGCAGGTGGGCCCGGGTAGCAGGGGGCTCGGCGCTCCCGGCCAGGGCGCCTTGGGGGCCTGGGCGCTCCCGACGAGGGCGCCAAGGAGTGGACCGTCCCATATATAAGCCCTCACGCCCATCGCTCTCGCCATTCTGTCCATCGCTCTCACCCATTATCACCCGCAGTCACTCCTTCTCACCCAAACAGAAGAGAGCTCATTCGCATAGGCGATTTCCACCTAACAGTGAAGAGCTCATTCCACCGTATAAAGCTCTTCTTCTGCGGGTAAGTGAAAAAATTATTGTAATAATATTGTATAGTGATATTTCTTATTTCATATTAAAAACCATGGTAGGATAGTCATTCTGTTATTATATTACTAATAGTATAGTAGTTAATTTAGTACTATACGGCTATTTAACGTCGTGAATTTTAGAGGTAATTGAGTATTGTGTATAGAACATTTTAGATAATTTAGCAGGATAATAAGTAGCAGTTTATTTGAACATAATAGGTAGTAATAATGAAGTACTTAATTTGTAGTTAATTTAGCATGATAATAACCAACAGTATATTTTAACACAATAGTTATTAATAATGAAGTACTTAATTTTTTACGTTAATTTCAGAAAATGGATACGTTACCGTTTATCATACATTATGGTCCTGGTAATATCACGGAAGGTCCAAATGGGGTAGATCTTAGTCAATTCGCTTACATGCAGGCAATTGTGGATGATATGAATAATGATGATGCATAGGCGATGGAGGAGGAACAGCTGCAAACGGATGATAGTTCAAGTGATGAGAAAGATAGAGCTATTCCGTGAAGAATGGGATAGAGGCAATTCAAATGAGCTTCTTGTAGATGATGGTCATGGATCGTCAACTGTCATTGGGCGAGTGAGCTGCGTGAAGGACAAATATATAGTTCAAAGGCGGGTGTGCAAAATGCTGTAAAGATGTGGTCCATACATATGCAACGGGAGTTCAAGGTGAAAAAATCTGACAAGAGTAGGTACATGGTTCGATGCATGCAAGATGATTGTGACTTTAGGGTGCACGCGAGTAAGTCTAAATTTGTTTTGAAGTGGCAGATTTCAAGCGTGCACCCACACACATATACCTTAAGTGGCATGTTGCAGGAACACCGCAACATGAGTTCAACCTGGATTGCTGCTATGTTGAAGTAAGAGATAATTCAGAAGCAGGATATAGCAGTACAGTTTATTATGAATGCGTGTGAAACAAGATATAAATATAAGATAGATTATGAAAAAGCATGGAGGGGTAAACAGAAGGCATTAGTATCTCATTATGGTAGCTATGAGGCGTCGTACGACAACCTACCTCGTATGCTGCAGGTCTTGAAGGTAAGAAATCACAGCATGTATTTCAATATTCAAGATCATCCAGATGATGACCATTATGGGTTTAAAGTCCTCAAGCGTGTTTTCTTCGTATTTGGATGTTGTGTTGAGGCATTCAAGTATTGTCGACCGGTGTTATGTTGTGATGGTAATTTTTTAACCGAAAAGTATAGAGGTACAATTATGACAGCTATTGCCATATATTCTAATGATCGGTTATTACCTGTTGCATTTGCTTTCGTTGAAAGCGAGAACTATGATTGCTGGTTACGGTTCTTGACTGAGCTAAAGTGCGGTGTAGTTGAGGAGAGGCCAGACATATGCCTGATACATGACCGACACCTAGGCCTTTGCAGTGCAATAAAGACTCTGCAGGAAGATGAGGCTTATCCGTTTCATTGGCCGGACATGACAAATAGGTGGTGCATGCGTCACATTGCCGTAAATTTTCACAGACAGTTCAAAAGCAAAAAAACATGGTCTATTCAAAACTTTATGTAAGCAGAATCAACAACGAAAATTTGATCAATTATGGGCCCTTCTCGATTAGCTGACCGGAAGCTCCATCTAGGAAATGACTCAACAAGCACCACCAGGCAGCACTGATATTGTTGAGCCCTTGTCTTCGCTCCCAGGAGTGGAAGCACCAGGTTTGATTCGTCGCCGTGCACGGAAGAATACAACAGTTACAGCATCGAGTAAATAGTCTACTGAGTGTGCAAGAGAGAGAGTGGGAGCGAACACGATTAGTTCTTGACCCACAATTTGATGTGAACCCGCTATGCACCAATTTTACATGCCTTTGTGGATGTCACTACCCCGACAGTCCGAACGAATTTGTGCGCTACAAACGAAAGAAATTTCGGAGAGAGTACGGGCACCTCGAAGACCCAGACTTCGTAGAAAACCATTCATGCAGTACTCGATGGTGTATTTGTCTATACCATTTTTCAGATCAGTTGTCTTAAATTCAGGCGTACTTGTATTTCGATCGAAGTCACAAAAAACGGAGGGTCATTTGACCTTGTGCTATCATATCCGGTTATCGCCGCCAAGTTTTATGATTTTCATAACCGGTGATTACATAATAAATCATTATGATTAACATGTTGCATGGAAGGTTATCGACCGCGCGTCTATTTTTGGAAATTTTTAATCATACACTTTACTTAAACAAGTGAACAATCTATTGCGTACTTTGAGGATATTTTTTCTTCCTTAGTGCTTCAGCTAAAGCACCTGCTTCACGAGCTCTTACCGCCCTATGTCGCTTGGCCTCACGTTCAGCCTCACGAGCACGGGCTTGGCGCTCATGTTCCGCATGAGCCTCTCGAGCTGCACGCCCACGTTGTTTCTGTAGTTCGATCTCCCTCTCCTGACGCCTCTCTTCCTCAGCGGCACGCCTCTGATCGTACTCGCGCCCAGATTCATCAATCCTCATGTGTAGTGCGAGGTCCTCCTTCATCTCGGGCGTCTGCTCCATGTCGAGATACTGCACAAACTCGCATAATGGAGGCTAACAATTTTGAAAACATTAGATCAATGTGTTAAAAAATGTGTAATCCGAGAACGATGGACTAAATAATGTAAACTCACCGGACGTTTCCCTTTCCGCCGCATCTCTTCAGACGGATGAAACGCAAGATTTGCGCATGACCAGTACCTACGTCCGAAGGTGTATGATAATTCGTATGACTTTCTCAAACGACAGGGATCCCCACACAAACATTTTGCCACATCTACGCGGAACGGGATATCTGTTGGAAGAGACTCGGACGGTGCCTGCGGGAACGCCATACCCTCGAACACTAAATTTAAAAAACAGTCACTTCTTCCTATTGTTTTCAAATTTCACTGCCGAAATATATTGCCTGTAAATCGACTAGCGAGCGCTCACCTATTTATAGCCGAGTACAGTGCTCACCTCCTTCCTGGCTGGCAGGCACAATGTGATGGCGCAGTACTAACTATCGTGGCAGGCAAGATGTGATAGCGCTTTAAATCGTCTCGGGATGTGGAGCGGGAAAGAAATCCAGGTGAATGCAGAAGAAAATCGTATCGGGATGTGCAGCGAGAAGGAATCCGAGGTGAATGCGGACGAAAACGAGGGGGGTCGGTTGGGGGCCCTAGCCCCTTGGCGCCCTGGGCGGGGGCGCCTAGGTTGGCGCTCAGGCGGGGGCGCCTAGGACAGGGCGCGCTAGGCGGGGCGCCTAGACCCACGGCGCTCTGGGCGGGGGCGCCTAGGTGCTTGGCGCCCTGGGTGAGGGCGCCCTGGCTCGTATGCCGCTCTCGGTGCGAGCGCCTAGGGGCATTTTTGCAATTGCGCGGAAACCTTGGGCATTTTTTCGTTTGCGTGATTTTTTATGGGCAAACAGTAAAAATTTTCGTCTCTAGCAGGCTCTCCTAAAGCACCTCTACCCTATAAAATAGGGGACGGATTCTTCCCCTATGTGCTTCAACAGCATTCTCTATTCCGTTCCCTAAAATAGAGTTTTCCTCTTCATTTTCTTATATATAGGGGTTCTCTCTCATCCCCTATACAATTCTCCATACAGGGAACGCTGTTGGAGATAGAAGAAATATAGGGAGAGATTTTTTTTAAGGGAACCTGTATATGAGGCTATAGGGGATCAAATTTACGGGTTCCTGTTGGAGATAGCCTGAGGGGAAGAGGAACCGAGAGGCGGAGGGACGAACTGGGGGCTGGAGGTGGAGGGGACGGAATTTTTATTTTTTTATATTTATTTTTAATCTTTTATATAAAATTGTATGTTGAATTGAAATTTAGACAAAAATAGGCGTGTGGATGGGCCTGGGTAAGATTGAATCATTGAACGGCTGAGGAGTAGAGGTGGCCACATAGGCCTAATCAACAAGACGAACCAGGTGGCCCAGCACTGTTGGTGGGCTGGTCAAAACGAGAAAAAAAATTATATATTTATTTTATTCTTTTATGCAAAAATGTATCCCGTGATGAAGTTTAGACAAAAATAGGCGCCGGTCGAGCTACGAAGGAGCAACTGGAAGCTATCGAGCCCTGAAAACGCGAGCGGACCCACCTGCCGGTGCCTAGGCCGCCGCAACCTGCCCGGTCAAAATTTCAAATAGCGAGCTGGAGCTATCGTGGTTTGGTGGAACGACCGGTCATCGGATTCTCTCGGGTGGGGCCGCGCGCAGGAAAAGCGACCTCTCGAGCACCCAATCCTCAACAGGCGCGGTCGGGCAACAAAGGCACGACAGCGCCCTTTAATAGGGGGAAAATACGATGAATGACACCCAATTCGGCTGCCTAGACTGTACACGTTTTGACTTTGAATTTTGAGTTTGATTTTTTTGTTTGAATTTTGAATTTTTGGTTTGAATTTGAGTTTGAATTTTCAGTTTGAATTTTTGCGTTCGATGTAAGTTTCATGTGTTGAATGCACAAAAGTTTAAAGTAAATATTTTCTAATTAGGTAATAATATTCTATTACACATGTCCAATCTCCCGCAGAGCTACCTTATTTATCTACCTTACAACGAGAATAACTTCTATATCTATATTATTCCCCAAAGCTAAACCCTTAGGTAATAATACCACCCCATATACACAAATATGCAAAAATATTAACTACTCGCGCTTTGGAGCCACGATTGGTTCCTGTCGACCTCCCAGCGCGCGACATGATCCTGTCGTGCTTCTAAAGCTCGACAGGAGGCCGGCGACACCTCTCTCCTCCGTGCTTGGGTTCTACAGCCCGGTCGTTTATTCAAAAACCGACAGGTACCTGGTCGCGATTTCACGGAACAACCGGCGCCTATTTGTGTCTAAAATTGAAATCGGGATACAATCAATTTTGCATAAAAGAATAAAAATAAATACATAAAAATTTTTGTAAAAACGAATCAGGCCAACCCGATTTTAGCAAGTGAACGGTGCTTGGGTTTCAGCCTCGGCCAGTCAGGCCTGCTCGGTTCGGCATACTCCGTACCAATTCATAATTGAAAAATCCTCCCGACATTTTAAATAAAGCCAGTTATACGCTTTTGATTTTTGAATAAGACGAACGGTCAAAAGCATGTCAAAAATTCAAAAGCGTCAAAAAAACGGAGGGAGTATTTAAGTATCATGCATTTTGCTATTTTTTGTTTTATCATTGAAGGTACTTTAACCATGACTTATATTTTTGTATTTTGCACTAAATTTTTTAATAAGACAAATGGTCAAATGACATGTCAAAAATCAACGGCATCAAATAAAAAAGGATACGTCTTATCCATGCTATTTATCAAAAAAAAAAGTCAATGTTTTTTCGCTAACTAAAGTTTGTGTGTTTTTCCTTTTTCGTAATTAATGAGTGAATTGATATCAATGCAAAGGAATGGAGTATTGATAGAGTATAATTTTTTTTCAAGATGACAACACCGCTTGGCTTGCCGTTATGACAAAGCGCGCCTTCGCGTTATTTTGATCCAAGGCTAGAGTCAGACGCATGCATGAGCCATCACTTGAGTGGTTGAACCGTTGAAGATGATCGTCCTGCAGCCCCATTTCGATCCCATCATGATAACAGCTTCTTCTTTTATAAGTGGTCATTTGCAAATATCCATAGTGTCGTGGCTCTAGAAAGATTTGAGCTTGCTAGAATTTTCCTATCAATTGTGTTTGTAATTCATTTTCTTCCCTTTCGCACGTTTCTGTTACAGATGAAGATCATGTGGGCTCTTATTTTGAATTTTCTGTAGATTTTTTTGAACATGAACAGTGTGTTCAGCTTTTTTAACCGATGCTATTCGTCGCGTGCTCTATATAGTGTTGTGGCCTTGTCAAGATTTTGAGCTTGCTAAAATGTTGCCTATCAATTATGTCTGTCTGTTGCAGAGAAAGTTCACGTGGCTTTTTATTTTCATTTTCCCTGTACGTTTTTCACAGCATCAACAGTGTGTTCATGTTTATTGGTTGATGCTATTCGTTGCATGCTCTGTGCCAGTGTAATAGCCGAATAATTGCCACCGTGGCTGTGCATGGCAGCTGAGTGTGCTTTACTATTCCATGCATAACAGCTGGCTGACACGTCGCTGCGCGTGATCATCTTCTGGTTATTAGAGCATCCACATCTGCTTCTTTATCTCCATACTCCATTTCACTTGTGCTACTCACTTTATCCAGGAAAGGGTAAAAGCTTTAGATTTTTTTTATAAAATAGATGAAAGCTCAGAAATTATGAAGCAAATCTCTAAAAATTCAGAAAAGAGGAAAACCTAAATATGGGATAAGGGATCATATTTTATAGAATATATTATTTTATAAATATCAAATAGGACATTTTCTTATTGGATTATATAGGAAATTGGCTTAAATAATTCCAAAAATTATAGGATAATTATGGGACGTAAACATGTTTTCTAAGAGAAAAAAAACCTTGCTAGAAATGGTATAAATTTGTGTATGTTATAGTAAGGAATAGTACTATAGAGGAGAAATTTGAAGTCTTTGTTGAATAAGCTTATTTGCTTGAAGAAAAATTTAGATAGAAGTGCCATCTGTACAAGATCAATGGACTTTTTTGTAGATAATTTAGTAACATATTTAATTTTACCGCCTTGATTTTATCTCTCTCATTCAACGAAATCGAAGATCGACCCCAAGAGGAACAACTCAATCCATACCGAATTGTGGATGCTTTTCTCCTTAGGCGAATTGCATATGTACCATTATAAAGTTGCATATAACCTAGAGCAGAGTCTTTATATTAGTCTCTAAATCTATAGACTCCCCCTACTCTATATATTTAAAGACTATCTATTTGATCACTAAATCTTTTTGAGATAGAGGTCTGCCAAAAAGTATATAATATATGGATTGAATGGTCTTCTGAAGATTAGATATAGAGATTGAAATTTAGGAAACATGCTGGTGATGTTATTATATATCATCCGCTCATCTTGTAATCAGCTGTGGATGTCATTGTCTCCACGGTCGTATGTTGCCACTTAAATTTGTTAAGAGTAATAACTTGAAAATTAAACTTCCCCGAATTTCTGATAACATGCGGGCTCAGTCGCTCAGACCGTTCAAACAGCAAGTGGGACTGTGGAAGCATCCAACAACTCCCAACTTGGCATTAAGCTATCAACAGTGCAGTACTCCTACCAGTCCAGAATAAAGGGAAGAGAGGAAGCAACCGGGTAATTAAGCGACCTGACATGCAAGTTGATCCACTTGGGCAAGCTAATTAATCATTCACGTTAAATTAATCTGCCCCACCATCCCTGCCGCTCTGCTCTCCTTTTTCTTTGGCAAGTAGCCTAGCCACCGAAGGATGGGGGGATCGAAAACAGAGCGCAAGTTGGAGCCAGAGAGCGGCAGGGAGGATGCATGCATCATCTGAGCCTCTAATTATCGAACTAATCTCTATTTTAAAGTGGGCTCATATCCAATGTCTTTCCTCCTGCTACGGTAAATTTTATCTGTCTAATCCGAACCTTCTATCACAGGTTATTGTAGTTAATCTGAACCGTTTATCGTAGAATCGACGTGTAATGTCAATTATCGGAGTTTAGATGTTAATTTCTAACCGTGCTATGTGATCCTAGGCCTTTTTAGAAGTATAGTTTTAAAAAATAATGATTTTATAATACATAAAAATTTCAACTGTGTATATATGAAACCAGTGTTTCACTGAATTTCGTTAAACTTTAATGTTTATTGAAACTATCACTTATCTGGACACATGACTTTTTGGATAATAAAATCATGACCAAGAAAGAGAAGCAAGGATTTGAAGTATACTTCAAATACTCTAAAAACTTTAGTTTGGAGTGGAATTTCACATACTTAAAAAATGGTTTCTACTAAGTCAAAGTGAATAAATACTTTTCTAGGGTATCCAAACACTCGTGGTATTGAAAACCAAGGTATTTTAAAAACCATGGTCTTATTTACAAACTATAAAGGCACTTTGTCAACAAGCAGGGTCGTTTTCTATGTTGATTTGAGTTTCATGATGTGTCATGGGTGTATTGATCGAATTGCGTATCACTGCAACGATAGATATTGCTAATCAAATTAGAGAGCGATTTCACAATAGTTGCACTGTTTGAATTGGCTATTACAATAACGGTAGATGTTGCTAATCTGATCGGTATATGATTTCATAATAGGTGTACCGTTCGAATTGGCTATCACAACAATGACAAACGTTTCTGATCTAATTAGAGTATGTACATATCCAACATCGATCGTGCAGGAGGAGGTACTAGGGTATGCAAGGTTCATGACCCTGAAACGATAACCAGTGGATTTTGGAATTTTTTTGACAGTTACACAAGAAACACATGACAGTGAGCCGTTTTAAAAACCGATGATTACCTTAGCAACACGTCAAAACCGTGTTTTTTCACTACGTGCTCGGTTTGCCAAACGGTTCTACAGTAAGCCGGCGGGACTGTAGGAGGAGGAGAGTGATGTCGCGAGTTGGCCTGGCTGGCACGACAACGAGGGCGGAGGTGGCGGTGGAGGGAGTACCATTCCAAGTCTTGGTGACTCGTGATGCTCGCCAAGTGGGCAGCCAGCTAGGCAACCCCTCCTCCCGGCCGCCTACTGGTGGGGTGATGCGTTTTGTTTTGTTTTCCTTTCCTTTTCTTTTTTCCCCTCCTTCTCATTGCTACGAAATTATATACTTCACTGACCAGGTCTTTAGCACTGCTTATTCGTATGATGGAAAAAGGAAAACAGCGATCATGAATAGATTGGTCTACGTTCAATTTTTTTTGAGAAAAAGAAGTATAACATGTACCTCACACGGATAGCCGCGTGCATTTTACGGAAGCTTCTAAGTCGCAGAGGGGGGAAAAATGGGCTTTAGCCCATTTTGAATATGGATATTGTCATGAGTTTTATAGGGCACTCCTCCCGCAAAAAAGCGAAAAACAAATTCCACGATTTCCAAATGGGGCCTCTTTTAATCTTGAAAAAGTTTGTCATCCTTCCATGCTGCAGAATGCGGGTGGCATCCATATGAAAAAGGCCATGAATTATGTATGTAAACTGTCCACCACTGATCATGCATTATCTAAGTGAAAGACATCGCTTGATAGTTCTTTACTGTGCTGGCCAGTCACTCGGAAGATGTAACATTTCATCCTATGAAAGAACATGCCGAACACTGTCACACATGGTGTGTTGCATAGAGATAACTACAGGGCAGCTAATATGGCATACATGCATGCCCCTGTGAATTCAATGGTGTTCGAACATGTTCAGTCTAATCAGCTTCTTTTTTTCATGGGAAAAGTAAAGGGGCCGAATTTCTTGGATGTGTATTGCCCAATCGGAAGATAATGTCGTTAGAATAATTCTCTAGCTAAACAAGTAGATATATTAAAGATCATTATCTAAAAAAAGTAGGCAAGTTAAAGACGAATCAAAAACAGAGACACACGGGACTCAGAGAGAAAAAATCATGCTTTCATGGCTGCCATGTAACGCAAACCAATCTCTAAAGTGCAATCAAGTAAACTAAAACCAGATCATATCGGGCCAAATATTATACACGGCATTTTTTTGATCCGCTCCTCGGTCGGTCGGTCCTAAAAAGGACTTCAATTTTGGTGCGTATGATGGTGCACGGCACTACGACAGCTGTAATGATCATAAAATCGATCGGGGGATGGACAATAGATTAACATTTATTGCAAATTACTCGGAACAAAAGGCGATTGTTCATATTGCTTGGTGATGCTCGTGAACATGTTGGGACATAAAACTTGATGAATCCTTGGTGCCTACAGATCTATACTCTACCATTATATACAGAGCAATCAATCAATTCAAACATTCACTAGTAGAAGTGAAGTCTATCGATTCTTGAACCTTTGGACAAGGGAGGAAGAGGCCATGCATCTCTCAACAACGGGAGGAGAAAAAAAAAAAAGGAAAAGAAGAAGAAAAGAGGTGTCAAATGTGAAGAATCCAGGAGGGAAAAAAAGAAGAAGAGAAAAGGCTCACGCGCCGAAGAAACACACAGCCATCATCCCGCCCGGAAAAACGATGGGGTTTGTTACCCAGGGAGGTAGAGGCCGGGGGCTCAAGAGACGGCCCTGGCGGCGCCGGCGGCGAACTTCTCGGCGGTGTTGGCGAGCGACTGTAGGTTGCACCTGACGATGGTGTCGGCGAAGACGCGGGTGTCGTCGGTGGTGTTGCCCTGCGGCACGTCGACGACGTAGGACTCGACGACGACGGTGGCGGCGGCGGGCGCGGCCGGGGAGGGGTGGACGGTGGTGACGGAGAGGTAGTTCTGGAGGCGGTGCTCGCCGCCGACGACGCGGAAGCTCAGCACGTGGCTCTCGTCGTCCAGGATCTCGAGCCGCTCCCGGCTGGACGCGGCGGGGAGGCCCGACACGATGCGCACCTCCCGAAGCGTGCCCACGCCGCCGTCCCCGGCCAGCAGCGCGCAGCTGCGCACGAACCGCTTGTACGCCTGCGGCTGGTCGAACCGCCGCACCACCGACCACACCGCCGCCGGCGGCGCCGCCACGTGCTGCACCACCGCCGAGCAGCACCGCCCGGCCCCCGGCTCCGCGTGCTCGTGGTGCTGCGCCACCTCAGGCGGCACCTCCACGTCGTGCGCCCCGCACCTCATGATCCCCGCCGCCGCCGCCACGGCGGCCTCCGCCGCGCACCCCACGCCCACGCCCCCCAGGACCCGGTGGTGCTGGTGCGGCATGCTGGGGCTGGACGCCGGGATGCACGGCATGTTTCTGTTGCTGGTCGCCTCGCCTTCTTGGTCTCACCCCCCTCCTCCTCCTCTGCTCTCCGGTGGAATTTTCTTGCGGCGGTAGGGGGTTGAAGAAGAGGTTGATGAGGCAGAGCCGCAGAGGCGTATATATATGCACGCAGCCAAGCAACAACTTGCTGTTCTAGCTAGCTACCCTGCACTGTTACATCTGTATCCACCGCCGCAAGTTGTGCGCTCCAAACTTTGATTAATTCGTCACTTGGTTTTCTTTAACGTGGTTCACATTAATTAATCTCCGAGCAAATTGGCCAACTTGCATGGGGAGGTTGATTGCTGCGTCCTGTTGCGTATCATGCGGAGTAATCTGCAAGGTAAACCGCAGATTTTACCTATGCCACAAGTAGGAGCACTGACCGAGCGTTCATGTGTTAGAATTTTCTCCGCGTCACTGTTGTTTTTTTTTGAGAATTGCGTCACTGTTGTTGTGAAACCACACTACCACCAACTGCTGCTCCAGCTATGATTTTCGTGAGAATTTACCTGCAAACAGACAACTAAGACAAGCAACATATGTGGTTTGATGCAAGCGGGGGGGCGATCAGAGGGGGACATATATCACACATATTGATGCAAGCGGGGGGGCGATCAGAGGGGGACATATATCACAAATCGGATTTGGTCAGAGGTAAAAGTAATGGTAGTTGTTGCTCTATTGAGTCAAATATTTATCGTCTCACCAGTGCGTAAATTAAATTTAAAATTATTAACTATTTTAATAATATACAAGAGAAATGTATTTATTTGTGAATTTTGAAAAAATCAACTGATAAAGTACAAAGCCCTCAACTGATAAAGTACAGATCCTGGGTTTGAGTCCATGAAAGAAAAGCTAACAACACATGAGTTGATTTCGATCTGCAGAATACAAAAGCAGCATTGAGTTGTACAAGCTCCTGTAGCATTCATCTGTACACATACAAGTTCTAGTAGCATTCAGTACACACATACATAAATTGATTACGATCTGTAGAATACAAAACTGCAAGCTCCAGTTACATTCAACAATTCAGAAAATAAAAGCCAGTGTGGACTCCATGAATAATTGGATTAAGGCAGCGCTCACTCCATGAACAGATGTACTGGACATACATAAATTGATGCAGTGTACGGCGGCGTAGGCGGTGGAGGATGGAGGGCGGCGACGACAGGTCTGGTGGAGGGCGGCTGAGGCGCCGGCACCGGCGGGGAAGGGCGTAAATTATTTATCGTCTCACCAGCGCGTAAATTAAATTTAAAATTATTGACTATTTTAATAATATATACAATAAATTAGATGCATGATACAATAAATTAGATGCATACGGTTATATGATTATGCATAGATTCATCTTAAAACGTATTTCAATAATATATAGTATATAATCATATGAGATTTAACTAGTTGAGTATCTGCGCTTTGCTACGGAAAATCCAAATTCTATTATAGAGACTACAAAATGGTAGGTTATAATTAAGCCTTTGCTTCCGCGAGGCGCGACGTGATCGTGTGAGTATTTTAACTATTGCGTCTCATGACATGGTTGGTAATTAATGAATAAAAATGAATTTGTTGCCATAGATGTCATAGTGGGTAATTTAACGGATAAAACGGATTTGTTATACATTGAATGACATGTTGAGTAACTTAAGTGAAGCGAATAAAATGAATTTGTTGTATAATTTTGATAATAGATGACATGGTAGCAAATTTTACTGGGTAAGATAGATTTATTAAGATAGTATGGTGAGTAATTTTATTGATGTGTGAAGCTAAACACCGACAGTCGTTGCTAGAGGCCTTAATAGTAATCTATCATCGTGGTTATATTTTGAGGACCATATATTGATGTCTGAACGACATGTAAACAAAATGCACTATAACGTGAAGGTTTCATTCACAATGTAGATGAAATGTAAACCGACGTTGCAATAGAGGGAGGCAAGTTGGGTGAGATGAGGACATGAAGTTGTCCCCCACTGCGCGCGATCTCTCTCCCTTCAGTTGCTTTCCATCATCGTGATCCCCCTTCGCTTTATGATTAATTATTGTCGTTGTTATTTCACCAGCTAATAACTAATGCTACATGGGGGCCATGCGCCTCAAGCAACTTGGCACGGTCGTCAACTTGTGCTCTGCCCTTTTCTTCAGATGAAAGGACCGCCGGAGTTGTACTTCACATAAGTATGAGCATCCAAGTGTTTCAAATATTACTCTCTCCTTTGTTTTGTTCGCCATGGTTGTATGGTGCAGTTATTTTAATGTGTACTCTTCGCTCCTCCCATTTAAATACTTTGAAATACATTAAATGGCGGCCATATATATCATCTACTCCCTATATCAAAGCTAGTTTTTTTTGGATATGCGCAAAGCAAAAGTTTCAAAACTTTATCTATTTTTTTACTATTCAAATTGAGCACAAAAAAGTCATATATACAGAGTCGTCTCGAAAAGCTCCCTCACAATATCATAACTCCAGGGAAGGTCATAAGTAATTTGTGATAGTGGTTGTTAAATTTGTTTTTTAAAGACCATGCCAACGTTTCAAACATCAAGTTCTTGTGATATGGACGGAGTAATAAGGAATCATATCATTCTAGTATAGATGTATTATACTCATTTACTACTAACCTTTTCTGCTTGCGGGGTTACTTTTGAATTGCGTAAATCATTTTATTCTATCTCTAGTTTGTCCTCTCTTAACACTATATAAATAGACATGTGGGGTTGAGACATCAATTTTTATCTCGATAGGACCGATCTACTATGGCCAAGAGCTATGTGCACGCACATATCCAAAATGTATTCACGACAGGATAAAAGTAATTTTGATGTATTATCCCATCCTTTCTTCATGTTTCCCAGATCCTCTCAACACAACCAGCACAAATCTTGTAGGTTCAATGCATGCCACAACCAATCAAGAGAAAGTTGTGTTTTTTTAATCTAATTTTCCTTAAAGAGTTCGGTTAGGAACTCACAAAATAATTTTTTTAAAAGGAAATAAATATATACAATCAATTTTAGCGATCCACATATTATATCTATTATAACAATGTTGTAGATGTACACGTACGACATTAGTTATATAGAGTCCGTATCATAATTGCATAAATTAATATAACAATATTAGGGCGAATTATGTAAGAGTTACTATGGACAATACAATACCACAATTTGTCACTCTCCCTCCCGCCGGCCACTGGGTGTCTCTTTGAGAGGCTAGAAATTCTCACGTCAATAAGAGAAAAATGTACAACATTAATTGTATATATTGGATCTATATAACTGTAATCATATAGATCTAGTGACATTAGAGTTATTATTGTGTCCAACGGATTTGATATGTAATATAATAATGGAGCTTGTCGTGGCCAATTTGACTACGCAACCTAAACAAATTTTATCTTAAACAAAGCCACCATATTAATCCTAAAATACTAGAAATTTTCACATTAATTGGAGAGACAAAGAACGATTACAGTAGGACTAGATTATAATGGCTTAGATTAAAAGAAGAGTCCATATTAATTTTAATAAATCAATAATAGAAATAAGAGCATCAATTAATCAGAGAGAAAAATAAAGATCTACACTGTTGATTGTAGTGGAACCAAATATAACAACTTAAATTAATAAAAGGGACAGTATCAATTGCAATAAATTAGTAATAGAAATAAGAATCCATGTCAACTATAAAGTTAAAAAAAGTTCATATCAACTACAATAAAAACACACATCTATATATGTGCAAATGCGCATGCCACCATACTCGTTATACTAGGTCATACTAGATTTGAGACATAGACTATATTAAAGTCTGCCATGGCTGATGCAAATCTTTATATCTTAAAAGATCTTTCAAATTTGGTACAAATATTGCTGATAAAATATGCAGGACATCTACCTCGTTTAGGTAACAATTGGTGTTTTTTTTTTGGGGGGGGGGGGGGGGGGGTCTTTTTGATACAACATCATATATACTATTTAGCATTGCGCATTGATCATAGGGGGTATACTACTTTGCAGTGCCCATTGATCATAGGGGGGGCCAGGCACCTGCCAGCCCCCCTTGTCTCCGCCACTGTATGAGCATCCAAGTGTTTTAAATTATAGTTTATCGTTGACTTTTGAAGATGCCTTTTGACCATTCGTCTTATTAAAAAAATTAGTACAAACAAGCAAAAATGTAAGTCATGCTTAAAATATGTTTAATGATGAAACAAGTCACAACAAAATAAATAATATTTACATATATTTTTTGAATAAGACGAATGGTTAAATAGAATATTTAAAAGTCAACAGTGAACTACAATTTGGAATAGAGGGTAGTTTATTCCGGTTAACCCTTGTTATATTGCAAACGAGTTTTTTATGTATTACTGTGACAAGTCCAGTAGTCCACAACCGATAGATGAGCAAAATGGTTGCAGGAAGTCGGTAATGGTGTTGGAAAAGGACATGGGAATCCATGGCCACGAAAGTAGTTCCATCATTCAAACATTTGGCAAACGAAGTAAACCGGTCGAATATTAGTACTTTGGGGGTAGAATATACTTCTCAATGCTTCCGTTTTATCTGTGGGCGATACTGGACCAAAGTAATAAGGAAAAAAAAGAGAGAGATGCATGGACCATGGTACTATGGTAGACATTACAAAGGATGGAAGTGTTATTCGACCTTCTCCCAGTTTACGATGAAAAATATGAACAAAGCGGTCTCTTTCCAGCGCTGCTAATAGATAGCATTTTGCAACATTCCGTGCATCATGCATGACACCAAAGGAAGAGGTAAACATACAAGAATTCCAATCTTGCCGTGGAATTGTTTCATCGTTCGCTTCTTGTCTGAAAAGTTTTTTTTCTTTTATAAATACTAGTGAAAACGATAGCTTTGCACGCCCCTTCTTCCTGGCACAGCACTTCACAAACCTCGTCACCATCCTCTACCACTACCACTTGGTTAGGGTTGAAGTTTGGGGTAGTTGTGCCGCCTAGGTTTAGAGGGAGCCTGAGAAGGCGGTGGCCCGACAATGGAAGAACATTGTGGTGGACAGGAGGCGGCAATGTTGGACAGAGCTGGCAGGAGGATCAACGCTGACGACTGGAGTTATAGTTGAAAGACTGACGTGTGAAAGGATTGGTGAGGACGTCATTGTCGGCCACAGGTGGTGGCTATAGACGTCAAGAGCGGTGGTGGAGGCGCATATAGAGCACACTAAAGAGGAAAGAGATGGAGAGAAGGAGGACAAAGGCAAAGGAAGGTAGAGGCGCGATGCATGGGGCTGCGAAGGAAGACAGAGCTGGAAAGGCGAAGTTACCCATGTCAGTTGTTGTCATAGCGGTGTACTAAGTAGGAGCTACTAAGTATACCCTTCGCCGCATGACTAGTGGTCGAGTTACTGACCTTGGAATCAATGGATCGAAGGGTAAAATACAATACATGGTGGAGTTCCTAGTTGGACTAATATACTCCACATATGATCAGCAGAGGTCGTACCGTTTCGTCCATGTGAGAGGCACATGGATCGGAGATTGTCATGTGACCTCCTAGCCATAGCATTCGACTGACCTTTTTTACTTGTTAGGCGAAGTTGTAGGATGTGCGAGTGTCAAAATGGAATTAGAGAAGATATGGTAGCCCTATGTGAAGGCGCAAAGGACGTCAATTGGTCACCCTTAGCTCTGGATGAAATGGGCTCTGCGTGAAACTTCTCCTAGTGTGAGGAAGTAGCGGGGGTAATGCCCTCGGACATAAGTAAGGTCTTGGTCCCCATCATGAAAGTAAGGTTATACTTGGTATTACTTCTCATGTGCTTTTGTCCAATAACGTGTTCGGATCCTATAAATACAAGGCTACCCTTACATATGGGGTGATGATCATTATTATTCTAAAATACTGTCTCTATCTTACTAAAAATACGTTATCTAATTCGATCAACGAGAATCAACAGTAGTATCATGTGTTCGAAAAGGTATCCGTCTATTGTTCACCAGCTCCAACCCTTCCCCCCACGAGTAGGATCGCAAGTTCGTAACCTAACCTAACCAGGTTTAGCTATCAGGAACGAGAAGAAAGAGGATCAGCACGGCCGTAGCTGCGTCGTTATCCTCCACATACGTCGCGGCTTGTGAATTCCGGAGCCGAACCGGTGGCACTCGACGCAGAGCATGCATGGAGCTGGTGACGATTTGGCGACTTGGATCAGCGAGAGCGAGACGGGCAAGTTGGGAGGCCACTTGCCGACTTGCGCGGGCGGGGGGGAGGCTGCCACAAGTTGGGCGCGAGATAAAAAGGCGCAGGTTGGGGGCTTTACCCGGAGAAGAGAGCAGCGATTAGGCGCGCCAAGTTGCACACTTGCGCACGCTCCCCGAACCCAACTGCTGCCTGCATCAAGCATCAAGAGCTCGGTCATGACCCAGCCCACAGGCTGCGTGTTTCCCGCGGCCTACTCCTCCTTTGGTTGGACCTCGCCCACTTCGCCCCCGGCCGTGCTCGATTTTTCTAGTGGCTGCCCCCGACCGGACCATGCGAAGCGGCTGCGCGCGGTGCAGCCGAGGGTTGATGCTTGGTAAGTAGTACTCTACTTGCCTCGCAGCATGGCGCGTCACCAGCTTTCGACTTGCGGACGTTCGGTTATGTATGGGGATTGTCGGCCATGGTGGCGCGTCACGGTGTCCCAGATCGACCGAACTCGGGTTTAGATGTAGCGTTCGTTCAATCTAGATGTATATGCGGCGTTCACAGACTGATTTGCCCCAGACAATGGATAAATTCGTTAAATAATCCACTTTAAATTTAAAATTAATAAAATAACACATAGTATATAAAAATACCCCGACTGGCACTCTGCCCCGCCGGCCCGAGTGGCGGCCGCCACGCCGCACGGCGGGAGCTCTGCTCCCGCCACTGGGCACGGCGGGGATAGCGCGGCGGCGACGCGTGGCGCGGGCAGCGTGGCCGGCCGGGCGACGTGGCGTATTAACAATTGTTATCTGTAATAAGTTGTTATGCCACCCACAAATGGACTTATAGACAATTTATACGATAAGTATATATAATTATCTTCTATAGACAATTTGTTCATACTCACTTCTTTTTTTTTTTCTCGTGCTATGGTCGACAGCAGAATCAATTATCTACATCTCTTTTGTCCACATCGTCTTTTATCCTATGTAGTTTATATCTTTTTAAAATATCGGCCAATACTGCACGATTTACATTGTGAAACTTTCCGCGGTCATTTTTTTATTTTATATTATTCTTATACATTTTATTAAAAATATGTGTCCGATATTTTTTTCCAAATCTAGACGTTCGTTGCTGGGCCAAAGGCGACGGGTGCCCAGCTATTAGCGCCATTGGGGTAGTTGGTCTTGGACGATATGTGAGCCCCAGTCGGTTGCCTCGAAGGGGGTGATTACCTATATAGTGGGCCAAGGGCGTGTTGCCCGACAGCTGTGCTAACCGTTGGGCCACCCTCACCCATGGCTTAGACGATCACCCCTGTCCTAGGCGACGAATGCCTCTATTTGCAAAAAAAAAAGGACAAGCATATATTTCTAATGAAATGAATAAAAAAACTAAAATACAAACCCCTTTGATTATCATGCCTGGGCTTATCATTTCCGAGCCTATGGAAGTATACAAGTTTATGGGACTTTAGCTCCATTACTGCTCAAGGCCACTGGTCAAGCACAGTGAGTTTAAACTTGCCTACTTTATAGTTTCTTTTCTTAAAAAAAGTCAACTACTTCATTCCACAAGAAGCATCTGCAATCTTACACCTAGATCCCTGACTAAACCAAAAATTACATTGAAGTCCTTGAACGACCCGAAAACAACACATGCAAAGATGCTCCACTAGAGGTGATGGCCGTCATGGACGTCAGTGGTCACCGGAGCAACCCTTCAGACAAAGATATGAGACCGGTCGAAAAGCCCATAGAAGCAACAATTATCAAAGCACATAAATCCGTCGTGACCTAGAAAACAGAGCAAAATCCAAAAAAAAAACACCTTCATTAGCCATCATCGTCGACCCCGTTACCGGCGTCGGAGTCTACAGCTGTTGATCTCTACTTACCTCTCTTTCTCTTGCTCCTACCAACGACATAGATTCAATAGGAACCGCCGCATCAACACCGTTGAGGTCTACCGGACTGACCTTTATCGTTGACAGATTTCTTGGAACATGGAACGAAGTAGCGAGTTCCTTCCATTGACGAGAACACCATCGCCGGCGAAGACCCGCCACACTTGTCGCGTCTCAAGATCACTGCCATCTTCCTTGCTGGAGACACACACCTAGCTAAACAAACTACTTCTTTACCCCCTTGATGCCCTCCCCCCTAGATCCGCACTTCTCCAACACTAGCCGCCGATGGCTAGGGAGGACATCAGATTCGGACGGGGATCTTTTCTGCCTTGTTATTTTCAGCTTAAATTAGAAATAGAAGCTAATTTTGAAAATGTGTTATTTTTGTACAAACTAAACGATGCAATACTTTGGAATCATTTTATAGGGTTTTAAATGGTTATTCTTAAAGTTTATAAACAATTATTTTCATAATTTTTAGAACTTTTCAGTCCTCTTCTGGGGAGTCACACCTTTTATATTATAATTTTAAGTTACTTTCGGTTGAAAAATAACAAGACCGACTCTCTCTTGTCGCCTGTTTCTCCGCTTTGCCTACTTCTATAGTTAATGAATCAGGATTATGCGGGACCATAGTTTGCGTTCTGTGAATCGAACCCCATGTCAAGTTCCAAGATGAATAGAATTACGAGTACTTGGGTTAGCACGTCTAGCATTTGATTGGACCACAATGGGCCTTACATCACATTGTCGGCCTTCTGGGTTCGATCGGGTCACGAATTCACGACTGCACGAGCCTCCGGGGAATTTACGCCGTCACACTTTCATTACGCCGGGCTTCAGCACTCGCTGGCGGGACTGGATAGCCATGTCCCTCGCCACCTCCTCTTCTCGGGTACTCCTCAACAACCACCCCACAGCACACATACAGCACCGGCGAGGCCTGAGGCAAGGAGATTCGCTATCTCCGTTCCTGTTCAATCTAGCCATCGAGCCCCTGGTCTATTTGCTCAATAAGGCCATCACCTCGGCCGTGCTCCAACCGCTCGAGGGCCCGCTCCCAGAAGCCCACATCTCCCTGTTCGCCGACGATGCAGCCATCTTCCTACACCCCTCCGCAGACAACGTCTCCGCCCTAGCACAGATTCTCCAAACCTTTGGAAGCATAACGGGCTTGCGCACCAATTTCTCCAAAAGTCAAGTGGTGCCAATTCGCTGCTCCAACCTCCACCTCGAACCCATCCTGCAAGACCTTCCAGCGGAGCAAACCACCTTCCCAATCAAGTACTTAGGGATGCCCCTTTCCACCCGCAAGATAAGGCATGTCCACTTCCAGCCCATCATCGACAAAGTGGCGTCCCGTCTAGCTGGCTGGCGAGGCCCTTTCATGTCCAAAGGCGGCCGCCTAACACTCCTGAAAGCGGTGCTAACCGCCCTCCCCACCTTCATCCTCTCGGTCATCCGACCCCCCAACTCAGTCATTACAAAAATCGACGCTTTGCGCAGAGGCTGGCTCTGGAAGGGCGCTGACTCCCAACGTACCGCCGGCAGGATCAGCTGGAATGTGGTCTGCTCTCCTACCTCCCTCGGTGGCCTCGGGGTCCTGGACCTCCACCGCTTCTCCAGAGCCTTGAGGATTAGGTGGCTTTGGTTGGCACGACAGCATCATGCGCCCACCTGGGCCTCAATACCTCTGTCTGCCCCAGGTCCAGACAACGACCTCCTGCGAGCAGGCTCCGACATCATCCTTGGGAGCGGGGACTCTACCTCCTTCTGGGATGACCGATGGCTCTCCGGTTTCGCACCGAAGACGCTTGCACCAGGACTTTACAAGGCCTCCTCCAGGAAAAACAGATCAGTTCTCGGTGCGCTTCTCAACTTTGCCTGGATAGCGGACCTCCGTCGAAATCTCACGCCCCAGCTTCTACCCGAGCTCTCCTTGCTCCTAACGCGGATGGCTACCTTCCCATCTCAACCCGGAAGAATCTGATCTTTTCCCCACACTTCTGAAACAGTTGTCATGGCCTCAACCTGTTCACGAACCATGGTTTCCATAGTTCCTAGCAACCACGCAAGGACCTTATCATTCGTCTGCTGGTTGACCACACCATCTTTGATTGCCTCACTTGAAGTAAGCAAATCTGCATAGCCATGGGAGCTTAGAATTAGCTTGGCATTACGAGCCCAACTGATGTAGTTTTCCGGTCCCGACAATCTAACCGGATTTGGTTCAAGTGTGCCTTTAACGACAACCTCAGGAGATGCTCTCAGCTGCAATTGATCTTGCATCACTTTGCTTTGCTGTTCTATCACCTTGCTCTGTTGCTCCACCATTTTGCCAACCATTTCAAGTAGTTTACTAATGTCAGGACTGCTTGATTCAGCCATGATCTTAAAAGCACGACGCCGATAGCACACATGCTAAATGACTGATCAAAAAAGATATGGAGAGCAGCTAGTAGCAGTAGTAGTACCCTTCTTAGATGCTTAGCAGTGACACTAGGCCAAAAGAATCAGCACACCTTCACCACGAGGGAATGCACATGCCAAAGCCCAAAGATAATTACCATGAGATGTAGTAGCTTGTACAACAGCTATACTCCCATACTTCGTCACCTCCACGCTCTGGCAAGATCTCACAGGATCTTTAAGATCTCGTCGTGGCTGCAGTCCGGCGTCGTCACGACGCAGGCAAACAGTGACCAGCTTGAGACTAATTAATTTGAAATCTCCCTCCACTTGCTGCCCGTAGAGAGACACCAAATCGTGGAGATGCTCCTCCCAAACCTCAAGGACAAATCACACTTGCACAGGAGCCCACATCGGCCAACACAATTTCTTGCTACTGCGAGCTAGCTATGTTACCTTGGGTTCTTTTAGCTGATGAAGCTGCTGCTGTAAGCTTCAGAGGTGGCAAACGCAGGAGCCAGTACGTGGATGGCGAGCAGCTCAAAACCAGCAGCAAGAAGCACAAAGGCTGATATCCCGCAGCTTCCAGGAGGCGCCCCGGGCTCGCCGGCCAACTCCCTCTCTCCGGCCCCTTGCAGCTCGCCGCCTGGGCCAAGAAGACCGGACCCAACGCCGCAAAAACGACACTGCTCACAGGCTCTTCAATCAGGGCAAAAAACCGGCTAAATCAAATCCCAAGTTCATAGGATCTTGATGCTCTGATACCATGTCGAAGATTGAGTTTGGAAATTTGAGGATGAACAGGAGAGAGAAAAGAGAGAGAGCACGGTGAGATTGGGAAAATTTTTCCACTCTCCTCTTCACTATTCTGGATACTTCCTCCCTTTTTACATATATGCACTGCACACCTACTTTTTCACTTTGCACCCTGGGTAACTAACTATTTACACTCAGCACACCAACATGTCGTTTGAATTATAGAGCAGGGGTTGCAAATGCTGCATGTATGCAGATATATGTCACCTGTAAGTTTTTTGGAGTAGAATTCTGGGCAGTTTGAATTGCTAGGCACTAGGGCCTTTAGTTGTAGCATTCGTTTAGGAATTGGTTTGGGTAGGACAGGTATTCAAAAGATGTGATTTCGTTATATACTTATTTGTTTGTGGTACACTTCCATGTTGTCAGTCAGGTCATATTTGTTGGTAATATATTTTATGTATTGTGGTGACTTGGGTTCATGATGGATTATCTTCGCTTGAACACTCTTTTTGTAGCACTGAAGCTGCTAATGTTGTTTTTGTTTTCAATCTTTCGTTTGTTTGCTCTGGCTCTAATCCGGATTATAATCCAAAGCCAGAAAATTGTTCTTTTTATACAAACCAAATGATTTTGTTGAAGCTGTTTTTTGTTGGAGACGTAAAAACCGCTTCTCAAGGCTCTCAAAACCATTTTAACAATTTTTTGGCCTCTCAAAACTGCCTACCAAATGCTCTCAGCGTTTCAGACTATGATCCACAGCAACAACTGTACTTACTAGTTGCCCTAATATTCTTTTACATATGGGTATTTTGATTTATGTTCTATTTGGTTAGAAAATGAAATAAAATTGTGTATTCAGCTTAAATCTTGAGCAGTATATTGTTCAGTAGTTTGTTATTTTCCAAAACTGGAACAATTTAGTATACCTTCGTTTGGTGACCTCCCATGTCATGGTGTAGAAAGCTTTTCTGTAATATAGGTGCATCTTCTAGTGACCATTTTAAATTATTTTGCTGCGTTAACTAGTCTATGTAACATAGCTGAGGTGTTTAAAGCATTCCTTCACCATAAAAAGTTCGATTTGTGTCATCTCAAACTCTTAATTTTCTAGGGTTTTAACTTTGAAGCAAAGTATTAAATAGTGTATGGTGGTCTTGTAGTGCATTGGCTCCAGTTTAGTGGATACTGGATAGTAGTCATTATAATTCCATAACATATTTAATTAGTAGTGATATTTTGATTTTTTACATGTATTTGTAAATTATGCTGCATCAAACAAATATGGAATATATTCTATGTACAAAATCATGACTCGTGAGCATGAATGACATACTATTTCAACAAAATACATCTATGATTTGAAAACTGCTATAATGGCTACTAAAACCGCTACATCATCTACTGCCACTGCTATAGCATCCGCTATACTCAAGTCGCTATTTTCAACCACAAGTGCCTAGACCCTGCTACCGCAAATTGCGGCCACTATGTGCGCTATTTATACAATGCTTTGAAGTCACTCTGTGTCTTCAAAGTACAATGCTTTGAAGTCATTCATGGTGATTTATTCACATTTATACAATGCTTTGAAGTCACTATGTGGCGCTATTTTAGAAAATTGTAGAATTCATATCTCACACTAGGAGGTTCGACGCAATTTTGTAACTTGAATAAGTTTGCATGCCTTTTATACTGAACGGCTAATGCACAATGGTGCCCGTTCTTGCTGATAGATGCTGAAAGTGCACCTGTTAACACTTATTTATATGTCCGTTCCGTCATCATTCATAGATATTTTGTTCCTTTAAATCCGTTTTTGGGCATGTGGCAGGCTTTTGTCCAGTGTGCCATGTCCTACTCAGAAACAGTTATGTTGCTGTTGTCTTGGATAACTGGATCTTTTCAAGATCCATATTCCTGATACCTAGCATTTAGTGGAATAGTGGATAAATGAACCCTAATTTTTGAAGTATGGTATTGGCTTCTGTAATATTTTCAAAACCACATAGGTTTGTGCAAAGTAAAGCATTTCTCTGTTGTTACAGATATATGGTGTTGTACGAAAAGAAATCTGGTACCGGCCCGACATGTACTTCTATAGGGACATGCTATATATGCTAGCTAGGAACAAGAAGATCTATGAGACAAGGCAGGTGTGGGCAGATCTCAAGTCTGAAGATGTGCTGTTTGATCAGCACACTTATGGTGATATCGTGAGAGCCTTCTGTGATGCTGGCTTGATTGATCTGGCGGTGGAATTCTACGAAGACATGAGGCTCTCTCCAGACCCACCTCTCTCATTGCCATTCCGGGTTATCTTGAAAGGCCTGATTCCATACCCCGAGCTGAGGGAGAAGATAAAACAGGATTTTCTGGAAGTTTTCCCCGATATGATTGTATATGATCCCCCAGATACCTTGTCAGATGTAGACGAAGACTTCAAATTTTGATTAATATACATATCTTCATGCTTGATGCCCGATGATAGCATCAAAGATCCCTTGACTTGCTCACTTAGCGTTTGCTTCCTGCATTGCAGTCACACCAATTTCACTTGGCCCTTTTAGCTAGCAGACTAGCGGGGTATCTATTGTGTTGCAACGGGTTTTAAATAAACATGTTCTCACTATGATTTCCTAATAGATGAAAGTTTAGATGTAGAAAAAAATATTTTCCTTTCAACTTTATTATGTTTACGGTTTACCATTTTTAAAGCCCATTTAAATTTGTTCGCATATGTTTGCCCACAACACCACATCTAGCTGCCACAACAACCAACCCTTATCTTCCCACCAGTCCAAACCCCTCTCCCTCTCAAAACATAACCCAAGCACGGATTCACACCCTCTGAAAGCATGGTGTTTTTTGTGAGGATCGATATTAGAGAAGTACTGTAGATACAGCGTTGTTCTACTGTAGCAAAACACTGTGACGAGTTGTTATTGTAGTGAAACACTGTAACAGAAGATCTTGGCCCAATGGATCACAAGACAACAATGTTCAAATTACTGTAGCTTCTCTGAAATTACAATGGAATGTCAGAGGATCCCAATCCCCCAAGCACATAGCTTCCTCTCTTTCCTTCTCAATTGCTCACCTATCGCCTCATCAGCCTCCACCTTCCCTTTTTTCATCACCCCCTTGTTCTCCCTTTTCGTCTGCATCGTCATCATTATCGCCTTGTCCTCCATTTGCAACGTCTTCTAGCCTCAATACTGTTAGTTTCTCTTTCTAGGCTGTTGGTATCGTCGTTTTCTCATCATCCCTCCTTAGCTAGTGCCATCTCGTCATTCAACTCCTAAATTTGTCAACTTTTCCCAACCTCTCTTGATGAGCTTGTTGCTCTTCCTCCAACTCTCGGCACCGCGGTTGCTGTGCTGCCTACTTCTCCCTTCCTTGTGTGTTCGCCACGTAGCCCCACTTGAACTCAACTTGGCAAGGGTAGAGGACGATTTTAATGTCAAACCCATGGCTATAATATTGTGATCCAATGACAAAGCCTGGATGGTGATGACCGGTTCCAGTGGGTCACCATAACATCGGAGATAGTTGAATTGGGTAAGCATAAGTTTATTCAGGTGAAGAAGCAACGATATCAGGTCTAGATAAGAAAAAGGTTAGGCGGCTCATGTGATAAGGCTTAAGGCTAGACTTTGGAGGGGTGGAGTGGACGAGGGAAAGGTTGGCGCAAGTACAGCCTGTCTTGGATGTGGTTGTGGCATATGACAGGTAAATTGATGAGCGGCATACTACTCAGTTCGTAGAGATCATATTTAGTGTTTCTTTAAGTAGAGATCATATTATTCGTAGATGCAGCTCTTGTTAAGGACCGAGTGCGAAGCGCCACTGAGTTCACTGATAACAACGAGCACACTACGGCTGGCCTTGGTCCAGGGCCATCAGCCATGGATGCTCATCGGGTCTGTTTCAGAAGACGAGATGGTGACTGACATCCTAGAACCTGAACAAGTCCCGTCCACCGTCGCTGCTGCGTTGGGTGATGTTGGCTTGTCTCACGTCCGATCAGGCGAATGATTCCCCTCCGTTTCTGCAGCGAGTTGCCTCTTTCACCGACGCATCGCGCATGGATCCGCTCGCTGCACAGGTCTCAGCACCCTACTGTGACTGCATGCCGGGCTACTTACTGGCCGTTGCCAAACGAGCCAATTATGGGCGCGGACACTGGGCACGGAGTCCACCACCACCAACCCCCGCGCCGTGCAGCGTGCACATTCCTCCAGTACACACACACACACGCGCGCGCGCGCGGTGCCACGGTGGTCCGTCCATCCGGCGCCCGCTGCTACTCGTACTCCCACTCTCCGTCTCTCACTGCTGCCCTCTCAGGCTCCCAGCTGTTGGCAAAGCCCTGGCCCGTGGCCAGTGGGGATCCACGTCCAGCGGCTCGTCGGCCGACAAGCTCCAGTGCCCCCATTTCCTTGTGTTTTTTCTCTTCCCTTGCTACTCCAATGCTGCTCTCTTCTCCCCAGTTGCTACTCCGGCGCACGTGCTCGGTGCCGGGGAGGTACGTGGCCGCCTGCCGGGGGGAGATAGCCGTTGGTGTCGGGGTCGAGAGCTTGACAGAGACCACGGCGCAGTACCGGCAGAGTGCAGCCTGCAGGAGCTGAGCTCCTCCTCCTCTTGTCCTTCCTGCCCTCGCACTGAATGAGATAAAGATCCGGTTCTTTCCAAGCCCGCTGGGCCCACGCTGTCAGGCTCTCCACTGCCCCTCGCCTGTAACGTATAGTAGCACGGGATAATTTTAAAACACACTCGATCGAGCTAGCCGTTAGTTAGCGCATCTGGATTGAATTCGTTGGCCCAGCTGCTTGAATCTTGTCGATTCCCTCCAGTGCCCGCTTCCCTTATATAGTGTGTGCAGTGACATCGCTTTCCCTCCTTGCAGACACCACCCAAGAACTCGAGGGGAGAGCTTCTAGCTTAAGCGGCTAGCTGGGAGGAGTTTGAGGAGGAGAAATTGCATCGGAGTAGATTAGAGTAGTTAGAATAGGGTAGAGTAGGTTGCATCATTCCCTGGCTAGTTGTTGGTAGCCATGGATGTACGCGGCGACCAATGCCGTGGTGCTCGATGGAGATGTTTCTTTGTGCTGCCGGTGCTGGCGCTGGTGGTGGCGGCAGCGGCGGTGCCGGTGAGCGGGCAGGCGGCGGACGGCGTGGTGATCGCGCAGGCGGACCTGCAGGGGCTGCAGGCGATCCGGCGGGCGCTTGTGGACCCGCGGGGGTTCCTGCGCGGGTGGAACGGGACGGGGCTCGGCGCGTGCTTCGGCGAGTGGGCCGGCGTCAGGTGCGCCGGCGGCAGGGTCGTCGCCCTCCAGCTCCCGTTCAAGGGCCTCGCCGGCGCGCTCTCCGACAAGGTCGGCCAGCTCGCGTCGCTGCGCAAGCTCAGCCTCCACGACAACGCGCTTGGCGGCCAGGTGCCGGCCTCCATCGGCCTCCTCCGCGACCTCCGCGGCGTCTACCTCTTCAACAATCGCTTCGCCGGCGCCGTGCCCCCCGAGCTCGGCGGCTGCGCGCTGCTGCAGGCGCTCGACCTCAGTGGCAACTTCCTCTCCGGCGCCGTCCCTGCCTCCCTCGCCAACGCCACCAGGCTCTACAGGCTCAACCTCGCCTACAACAACCTCTCCGGCGCCGTGCCCGCCGGTCTCGCCTCCCTCCCTTCCCTCCAATCCCTTCGCCTCAACAACAACAACCTCAGCGGCGAGCTGCCGTCCACTATTGGCAGTCTCAGGATGCTCCGAGATCTCTCTCTGAGCAGCAATCTGATCACCGGGAGCATCCCTGATGGGATTGGGAGCCTTTCGATGCTCCAAAGTTTGGACCTTTCTGACAATCAGCTAGGTGGTAGCCTCCCTGCCTCGCTCTGCAACCTCACCTCGTTGGTAGAGCTCAGGCTCGACGGCAACGACATTGGAGGGCACATACCGGAAGCCATCGACGTGCTCAAGAACCTGACCACGCTGTCCCTGAGGAGAAATGCCCTCGACGGGGAGATTCCGGCGACGGTCGGCAACCTCTCGGCGCTGTCGTCGTTCGACGTGTCGGAGAACAACCTCACCGGAGGGATCCCAGAGTCCCTGAGCAGGCTCGCCAATCTCACCTCATTCAATGTGTCCTACAACAATCTCTCGGGGCCTGTGCCCGTGGCGCTTTCAAGCAAGTTCAATTCGAGCTCCTTCGCGGGAAACGTTCAGCTCTGTGGGTTCAACGGCTCCGCCATTTGCACGTCCGTTTCGTCTCCGGCGACCTTGCCGTCTCCTCCGCCGCCGTTGTCGGAGCGGCCGACCCGGAAACTCAGCAGGAAGGAGCTCATCTTTGCGGTCGGAGGTATATGCTTGCTCTTCTTGCTCCTCTTCTGCTGCGTCCTCCTCTTCTGGAGGAAGGACAGGAAGGACAGTGCGTCCCCCAAGAAGGGCAGCAAAGACGCAGGCGCCAAGGAGGCCGGGAAGCCCGCCGCCGCCGGCAAGGACGGCGGCGGGGACGGTGGCGGCAAGCTGGTCCATTTCGACGGGCCTCTGTCGTTCACCGCCGACGACCTGCTGTGCGCCACCGCGGAGATCCTGGGGAAGAGCACGTACGGGACGGTGTACAAGGCCACCATGGAGGACGGCAGCTATGTTGCCGTGAAGCGGCTCCGGGAGAAGGTCGCCAAGAGCCAGAAGGAGTTCGAGGCGGAGGTGAACGTGCTCGGCAAGCTCCGGCACCCCAACCTCCTCGCCCTCAGGGCCTACTACATCGGGCCGAAGGGCGAGAAGCTCCTCGTCTTCGACTTCATGCCCAAAGGCAGCCTCGCCGCCTTCCTCCATGGTAAGCTCAACTTGCTTGCTTGCTCAGAGCTACGTCAATGCTCGCTGCTTCTCCAGCTTTGGGCATTTGCTCCTCTGATTCCTCTGACCAGATGCTGCTCTTGTGCTGCTGCAGCTCGCGCGCCGGACAGGCCGGTGAGCTGGCCGGAGAGGATGAACATCGCCATGGGCGTGGCTCGGGGGCTGCACCACCTGCACGCCGACGCGAGCATGGTGCACGGCAACCTGACGAGCAGCAACATCCTCCTGGACGAAGACAACAACGCCAAGATCGCGGACTGCGGCCTGTCGCGGCTCATGAACGCCACGGCGAACGCCAACGCGGTCGCGGCCGCGGGCGCGCTCGGGTACCGCGCGCCGGAGCTCTCCAAGCTGAAGAAGGCAAGCGCCAAGACCGACATCTACAGCCTCGGCGTGATCATGCTGGAGCTTCTCACCGGCAAGTCACCGGGGGACACCACCAACGGGCTCGACCTGCCGCAGTGGGTGGCCTCCGTCGTCGAGGAGGAGTGGACCAACGAGGTGTTCGACCTTGAGCTCATGAAGGACGCTGCCGCGGGCTCGGAGACCGGCGAGGAGCTGGTGAAGACGCTGAAGCTGGCATTGCACTGCGTCGATCCTTCGCCGTCGGCGAGGCCCGAGGCGCAGCAGGTCCTGCGGCAGCTCGAGCAGATCAAGCCCTCGGTTGCGGTGTCCGCCTCCTCGTCCTTCACCGGCGAGCCGAGCCATACTACTGCCACTGCCACTACTGTCACCGACGAGACGAAATCCACCGTTACAGAGTAGTCAGCCTCTTGCGGACTGAAAGTTCCAGATCTTTAGTTACCTCAGCGTTTTAATAAGTAGACTTCAGAGTTCAGAGTCCATTTTCAGTCTGTATATACAGTTTTTAGGAGGTAGGAGAATTTTGGTACTCATCATTCGTTCATTCATTCCTGAATTTTTTTGTATCTGCCAGAAGCACTCCTTGTTATCAAAAGATGATTTGGGAGTGCTGGCTTCTAATTCAAGTTTCAAATGAACCTTCAGTTCTTCGGTACTAACTTATCTGAACTCTTAAATGCATGCCGTTCCTTTTCTCTTCAGAGCTATTTGGTTTGATTCCGATGGGTTTTTTCACTCGAATAAACTGTGGTCCAATCCATTTCAAAAAATATACGTATATATACAAAAGTTAATCAGTCGAGATATTTTTATCACCCCTGTTACCGTTAGATCAACCTCACAACATTAGTTTAGCCTAATTACAAGAACATAGATATAATGCAAAAATTAGCTTATGTAATCACCATTCATCGTGGATGTCATCTCAATAGCTAGCTCGATTAGGCTAGTTTAGACTATCTGATGGTGAGCCGATGTAGAAGTTGAAGACATCACAGGAAGACATACGATAGTAACGCGTGCGCCTCATCATCGTCCTAGAACAGCACCGGCAACGATGACATTGGCCTTCCCAAAAGCTACAACGCCAGCCACAAGATCGGGCCGGGTATATGGATTAGGACTTTTGTTGGCGAGATCGGCTTCGCAGTTAGATGATAGTCGTAGCCCACTCTCTTTTATATGATGTTGTGCCCCAAAAAGCCGAAACCAAATCAGATTAGATTTCGCCCGCGTCAGAATGCTAAATTAAAGTTAAGCCTAACCAGGATAGAATCCAATTAGAGATCATATGGACAACCGAGAATCCTGAAGTATCTCAAATCAAAACGTACATCAAGCATTATCCCAATACTTAACATCGTATAATACCTCTATACCTTGTAATACATTATGTTACCGTGAATCAGAGCCATCCATTCGACAATTTTAACCAATTCAGTGGCTTTTGAGACTGGGTTCCTTCTAATATCTTGTAGCAATATCACCTTTAGAGGATGCAAGAAAAGGCACCTAATACATTCTCCATTGGAGGATCAGAAAAAATCTCTGCTGCAGCAGATTTTATTGCTATTTGTACGAAGATTAGCTGACACATAGGAAACCTGAGCGCGCAGCATGCGAACACAAACTCGCTACCTAAGCTGCTCACCGTCTACCCCATCTGAATCGCAAACGAGGACAGCTACAGATGAAGACTGATGTGGCAAAATGTGTTTGGTCATATGCAAATCCTAAGCTCAAAGCAGATAATGGTATTCTTTGATGGGATTATCTTCTCAGCACCTGGGTTGCTTACTTGCTTACCTCTGTAGCATTCTTGCTGATTCAGTCAGTGACGTGTTACCCCTGCCGCCGATCTCTTGGACGGTTCTCCCGTCAACCTGCAGCTCGACGCTGGGTTTGGTAAGTTGGTTGCAAGACGGCGCTGACCCTACTCTAATTACACGGTAACGTGATTTACACCCCCAATCATCCCATCACTGTTGTTGGGAATAGAAGGCACAAACACATAATTTAACGTCTCCAACTTCGCCCACAGAAAGACGGCAGTTTTCTCCTTAATGACTTTGCGCAGACAAACTGAGTTAAATGGCAGATTAAGCCTTTTGATCCTGTTCTTTCCATTCACTTTCATCAATTTTTTCGGTTTCTTTAAAAGTGCTTTCCGAACACCGAGCTGTGTGAGCATAGCCTTCATCTGAACCTGTCAGATAGAAAAACTGATCTTACCATCGAATTTTGCAATATTAAGTTTTGCAGACATTAGAATGGTAAAAACAAATATCAAGAACCGAAAGAAGAAAAATAATCCCTGAAAGGACCGGATCTGAAAAAAACCAAGTAAAATAGCAAATTCTTCAGGTAGACGAAGCCATGTGCACGAAGCAAAATAGGCTAAACTAAGGATCTTGAGCTTGCTCCCTGGAAGAACGAACGCACAATGCAGCCTTTTTACCCTCTTGTGCATGGAAACCGATGCCAAAAGGTTATTGATTTTTCTAATGGCCGTTGAATACCACTGTTGCTTGATTGGGGATAGGGATGTAAAAGCAAGCGGTCTCGCGGGTTTCCATGAAGCAACCCGCTTGCATCCCTAATTGGGGACGTGCGGCGTGGAGGCACGCACGACGGACGTCAGGGACGCACAGCGGCTGGAGCAAGACAGCGACACTGCTCACGGGCTCAAGCAAGCGAGGCGGCACCGAACCAATACGACAGGTTAGCATGGTAGAGCGGACATCCATCGGTCGGTGGGAGCGGGAGGACCATGGACGGCGGAGCTCGCGCGGGAGGCCAGCGGGACTGCCAGCGAAGTCCCGAGTCGAGTAGCAGCAGGGACGGTCGGCGGCGACTAGCGTGAGGGGACGACGACGTCGAGAGGAACGAGCACCCGGCGGCTGTAGATGGGATTTTTTTTTGGTATGGGCTAGGGTTTTGGAACTGAAAAAATCAGAACCGTCTGATTGTGGATCTAACGGCTCTGATACCACTTGTTATGAATAGAAGGCAGAAACACAGGATTTAATGTGGGAAAAAAACCCCTCCAATGTGGAGAGAAAAAAACCACGGGAAAACAATCACTATAATGATGCAAATTGTACAGGGTACAAGGGGGCTTTTATATAGGCATGCACAAGGGTAAATTAGTAAAAACTAATATTTGGAGGCATATCCTAGCAACTGCCCTTTGCCATGAGGTCTGAACTGCACGTTTGACGTCTTCTCGGTTTTGTGGATTCTGATCAGGGCTCTCGGCTGCAAGTTAACCTTAGATTTGCGGTGTGCTACGATGCTTACATATACGAATACCCTGGACCCTGGTCATGGAGTCACGAGTCAGAATCGATCATGTCTTTCTATTTCCGATCATAAGCTTCGTCGGGTTCACTTCCAACTTGTTATTGATAAGGTTGCCAACTTGTTGGCTGCATAGAAAGAACAATAATATTAAAAGGATGTCGGATGACCCTCCTTAAGACGACCCTCCTTAAGACGACCCTGTTAGCTCTCCCAACGTACATCCTACCCTTCGTGGCAGTTTTTCATTTGGTGCTGAAACAGTTGGACAAATACTGTCATGCTTGGTTATTGACTAGATGTAATGTAACTTCGGCCGGGCACTGTCGCATCACCTAGGGAATTGCTTGTCGTCCTTTAGGCCAAAGAGGGTTGGGACCTTGATAAGTTCTCTAGGGTACTACGCTTTCCCCCGCTTTAGCTTAATAAGGCTTTGCCTTCAAAGTCTTGGGTTGGTATGCTAGTTGCTTGCCCGAGCATTGACATGCCTCTTTTCAAGCTGGCCACCAATCTCTCTCTCTCTCTCTTGGTGATAGTATGTCTACCTCCTTCTGACAAAGGATATTGCACCAGGCCTATTTGCCATGGCCTCCAACAAAACTAGGACTGTGGCCGATGCTCTTCGTTTAGGCAACTAAATGGGCTAAAAGGGGTTGGTCGAGGTGGGCCGCTTGGGCTAGGCTTGGCCGGTGGAGTAGATGGAATTTTGAGGGGAATGGTTGAGTGGATGGTTGATGCAAGGATGGGCCAAACGGAATAAATATGCTATTTTGGGTCTGAACCGGGTCCTTGTAGGGGAAAATCTATTTGTCCCCATTCCCACCATACCCCACGGGGAGTGATTTTTCTCATTTTGATCCCCATGAGGGGGCAATTCTCCCTTGTACCTGTCCCTTAATAGGGGAATTCCCTGCCAAGGGTTGGGGAATGGGCCCACTGCCATCCCTACTGGCGGTTGTGGGTTTGTGTGCGTTGTGGTGCCGCGAGGCTACTTATTTACCTTGTGGGTTTGGTGTCTGGCATTTGTTGTGGTGGCAACCGTTGCGTTGCGGTTATTTTTTATACTTTTACATGTTTTTTTTCCTATTTTCACTCATGCTTAATGAAATTGGACACCATTTGTTCTGCCTTTTTTTTTAAAAAAAACACAAGTCAATTAACGATTTGTTTATCGCAGCTAGTGAAAACTATCATTTGAATCCTTCTTACCGAAGACATCATTACTACGACTACCTCTTAGGCTTTGTTTTTTAATCTGAAAACTAATTTAAAGGTTGTGACTCCTAGAAAAATGTCTTAACAAGTTCAAAAAATTATGAAAAATATTTTATGAACTTTAAGAAGAACTTCTTAAAACTCCACAAAAATAGGTGAAAAGTATTACATTATTTGGCTTACATAAAAATAACAATTATTTATTTATTTGATTTAATTTACACAAAACCTTATTGTCGATAGGACAGATTAGTTAATTGTTTTTTTGAGTAAAAAGGCAGGAGCACTGCCATTCCATAAAGGTGAGTGAAAACTATACAAATTTACAAGACAAGGAAAGCAGTACGTAGGCTGTTCAATGACCCTAGCTAATCATATCCCACCTGCGTCGCCTCCAGGCCACCTAATCTCTCGAAGGCTGAGAAATTGCTCATCAGTTGGAGACTTGGAGATTTGGAGTGGAAAAGGGGGGGGGCCTGATTGATTGACCTCAGCTTTGACAAACAGCCTACTAACTCCTATAGAGTGCGGCTCGAGCTCGAAAGAGATTCTGTTCTTCAAAGTTTTGTACTTTGCAAATGGTGTAGTTAGTCTGAAAGGCATTGCGGGTGTTGTTTCTCTAATTCTTGTCCATTCTTGTCCTGGCAATGTGTTCAGCAAGATCCTTAATTTTGCTTTGTTGAAAATTCAGGCCAAGGAAGCCAACTAACTAACTAGTCGGTAGTCTGAAAGTTGAGCCAAAAGACTAGCTTCCTGACAGAGAGAGAGACCCTTCCCTTTTCACTGCAGAAAAGAATCACCTTTTTCAGCGTTGCTGATCTACCCTCTCGATTGACCGAGTTAATGCATTTTCTCTAGCTACTACCATCAGCAAGCTAAGCCATTCTCTGAAAGCTTATGAGAAGCAAAGATTGGGAAGAAATTTTCAAAAGTGTATGAAGGGTTAAGCCAGGTGAAGTGACCCGAAGAATCCACCGTTTGCGATGGCAATAGACCAGTGGGTGCAACAACTCCTCCTGTATGCAACATCACGAACCAAAGCTATGGAGCTATCGTACTTGACCACCATTGAAGGAAGAGGAAAAAAAACTAAAAGAGCATGAGGGAGCCACGGCCAAAGCAAATTTCCACAGAAATGAAACCTAATCTTGCAAACCTCAAACAACCGCACTGACCACCTCCCTCTCCCGCCTCTCCCCCTATATATACGCCCACAGGCCACAGCCCTCGCCATCAGGGCAAGACCACCGGAGTTAGCTTGGAGAAGCAATGGCGACGGCCACGCCGGCGACGAGAGGCCTCAGGAGGCTCCGTCGCTTCTCTGCTCTCCTCCTCCCCCTCCTCCTCTCCTTGCTCCAACACGCCGTCGCGGAAGAGCGCTTCTACGAGTTCGTGGTACCTACATGTGCTTGCCTTCGTGTTGGTCACCAACGTGTTGTGTTTATGGTAGATTAGTTGATGGGTATGGGATGTAGGGGTGGAAATCTGACCCAAATAATGTTATTTTAGTTTTTTTTAACTAGCAGCTTGATTTGATCCTCGTCAATTTAATATAGTTTAGAAGTAATTTTGTAATCGAGTCAACGACCTGAGCCAAAACAAAAACATAAATCATTCAAAATCGACTTATTTTACTGTCGGGTCAATTAATAAGTGTATTTGAAGCATTTTTCATCAAACCCACGAGCCTAAAAGGGGGTTTTCCACCCAAACCCTAACAGCGAGAGAGGTGTTTGATTTGGCGGTGTTGTTGTTTGCACGATGTGATGCAGGTGCAGGAGACGGTAGTGAAGAGGTTGTGCAAGACGCAGAAGATCATGACGGTGAACGGGCAATTTCCGGGGCCAACAATCGAGGTGTACAACGGAGACACACTAGCGATCAGGGCTGTGAACATGGGCAGGTACAACATGACCTTGCATTGGCATGGAATCCGGCAGCTGCGGAACGGGTGGGCGGACGGGCCAGAGTTTGTGACACAGTGTCCCATTCGCCCCGGCGGTAGCTATACGTACCGGTTCACCATTCAGGACCAGGAGGGCACGCTCTGGTGGCACGCCCACAGCTCCTGGCTTCGCGCCACCGTGCACGGCGCCCTCATCATCCACCCCAAAAAGGGCCTCCCCTACCCCTTCCCCAAGCCTCACAAGGAGTTCCCCGTCATCCTAGGTAAGCACAACCACACTAGTGTACACCTGCACATGCCTAGCTAGTGACCAATCGGGATCCTTTAACGTTGATGTCGATCATTGCCATGTGGGTTTAGATCGTTGCCATGTGACTCTAGGCCCAAATGGAAATAGCCACAGTTACAGTAGAGGATATGTGTTCGTTTGGTGATAGTGCCTTGTCCTCTTCTTTCTTGGATTGAATGATGCGAGTGCGAGTTCGTTCTTGCTTCTTTGTGTTTGTTACATGCAGGGGAGTGGTGGAGGAGGAACCCGATCGCTGTGCTCCGGCAGTCCATGATCACCGGTGCACCGCCCAACGTCTCTGACGCCATCCTCATCAATGGCCAGCCCGGTGATTTCCTTCCTTGCTCCAGCCAAGGTGATTTTTGTCGCGGTTATGCTAAGAAACAAGGCTGCTTCTTGCATAGTCACTTTTGTTCATTATTTATTTATTTATAGATAATGAAAAATGAATTCAAATCGTACGGTCTCATACAACCCACACTCATAGTGAAAGACCAACTTACATCATAAGATATTGAAATTTCTTGCTACACTTTATAATCTAGCACTTGCTGAGTCATGAGGTGATGGTAAACTTCACTAGCTAGTCATGAAAAGTGAACCAACTGCCACTGCACTTTCCTTGTACACATTCCAAATTTGGTTAAACTGACGGGAGCAACTTTTTGTTTGGAAAACGCATCGCATCTCTTCATGTGTGTGATGTCACTCGCCCTGGCTTACAATTTGCAAAATTAATGGTGTGTGCTTTCTCTGCTAACCTCACCAACTAATTAACCATTTGCGTGACATGCATGCGCCGCCACCGCAGAGACGAGCATCATCCCGGCGGTCGCCGGAGAGACGACCCTGTTGCGCATCATCAACGCGGCCATGAACACCGAGCTCTTCGTCTCCCTTGCCGGCCACAAGATGACGGTGGTGGCCGCCGACGCCATGTACACCCGGCCCTTCGACACCACCGTCCTGCTTCTCGGCCCCGGCCAGACCACCGACGTCCTCGTCACCGCCCACGCCGCCCCTGGCCGCTACTACCTCGCCGCCCGCGCCTACGCCTCCGCGCAGGGCATCCCCTTCGACAACGCCACCGCCACCGCCATCTTCCAGTACAAGAACGTCCCCGGCTGTCCCACCGCCGCCGCCGGCGGCCACCCCGGCCGCCGCACCGGGCCGGCGCCGATGCTCCCGTTCCTGCCGGCGTTCAACGACACGAACACGGCGACGGCGTTCTCGAACAGCATCCGGAGCCCGGCGCCGGTGAAGGTGCCCGGGCCGGTGACCCAGGAGTTGTTCACGACTGTGGGGTTCGGGCTGTTCAACTGCCGGCCGGGCCCCTTCTGCCAGGGCCCCAACAACACCCGGTTCGCCGCCAGCATGAACAACGTCTCCTTCCAGCTCCCGACTACCGTCTCCCTGCTGCAGGCGCACTACCACCACATCGCCGGCGTGTTCACCGACGACTTCCCGCCGCTCCCGCCGGTGTTCTTCGACTTTACCTCGCGGAGAGTCCCGCGCGCGCTGTGGCAGCCGGAGAAGGGCACGCGGCTGTACCGCGTCAAGTACGGCGCGGTGGTGCAGATCGTATTCCAGGACACCGGCGTCTTCGCCGCCGAGGAGCACCCCATGCACATCCACGGGTACCACTTCTACGTGCTCGCGACGGGGTTCGGCAACTACGACCCGGAGCGGGACGCGGCGAGGCTCAACCTCGTCGACCCGCCCAGCCGGAACACCATCGGCGTGCCCGTCGGCGGCTGGGCGGTGGTGCGGTTCGTCGCCGATAACCCTGGGGTGTGGCTCGTGCACTGCCACATCGACGCACACCTCACCGGCGGCCTCGCCATGGCGCTGCTCGTTGAGGACGGCGAGGCCGAGCTCCAGGCCACCATGGCGCCGCCGCTCGACCTGCCCATCTGCGTCCTGTAGAGGGGTTTCGTGGGCTTCTGTACATACGTGGCGGGAAACGTTAGGCTGTGTGTAATGTACCTGTGGTGATGTTAGGGGGTTGCATTTGGAATTATTCGGCGTTGTAATTTGGATTTCGATTTAAATTTGCAAAGAGAGGGGGAAGTTGTCGTTTTGGGCCTCGTTGTCATATGGGATAATTGTAGCGAACGCTGTGGGCCTTGAAAACTCTTATTTTTCTGGTCCATTACAGAGTGGGCTGGTTGATTGCAGCCTGCTGGCCAGTCCATTACATTATGGCAGCATATCCCGTGTACACAGGAGTTCCAATGTAAACTCGTGTACACCAACTAACAAAAATCATGAAACTTTTTTAAAAAATTGTAGACGTTCTTCATTGGTTGTTATACCTATATATAAAGTTTGAAGATCAAATTTATTCTATATTAAGAGCTAAAAAAGAGAAAATTATATCAATTTTAAACCATTCAAATTTATCACTATAACAAAAAGCTGTAAGAAGATCAACCGCAATGCTGAATTACCACTTTACCAGGGAGACGTCAATAACATTTTGTTTAACTTCACAAAACCAGATATGCTGAGCAAAAAGCAAATACATAATAAAAAAATATCCGTATAGCCCTAGAAACAATGGCCTTGTTTGTTTCAGATTAAATTAAATTAAACAAAAATTTTCTATTTTTATATAAGCCAAATGATGTAATATTTTATAGTCATTTTTATGGAATTTCAAATAGTTCTTCTTAAAGTCCTTAAATTTTTTGAATTTTTTTTGAATTTTTTAAAATGTCTTTCGAGGGGGTCACATATTTGATATAGTAAAACTCAACTCAACTTTATTCTGAAACAAACAAGGCCAATATAACACTACCCATCGGTGTGACAACCATTTTTCAAGGCATGCCACCTGCGAGAGAGAGAGAGAGAGAGAGAGAGATGCGTACACGTGGCAACACTGCAACACCGTGCACAACCACCTGCTCCCATCATTCATTTCAATTCTCAAATTCAAATGAACAAGACATATATTTCCATATGTTGCCATATAAATGAATGTGTTCCTCGTATCTTTACGAAAAAATAAGACGTATGTTGTCATATAAATTTTGACTGGGTTTCCTCAAGTTTCATTAGTAGATTATCAAGTTTCATCAGCAGGTTCTCAAGTTTTGTAAGTAGGTTTTCTTTTGAAACTTTGATTATTACTATTCAAACTTGAATTTGTTTCAGTTTAAACTTGGGGTTTTTCTTCCGCCGCAACTTGGATTTTCCATGATTGAAACTTGGGTTTTGCCTACCGAAACTTGGATTTCATACTCGCAAAACTTTCCGAACTGTCAAGTTTCATCATTAGTTTGTCAAGTTTTATCGGTTATTTTTAATTTTTAAGTTTCAATAGTACATTTTTAAGTTTCAGTATCGCATTTTCAAAATTCAATATGTTCACATGATGTCATCATGATGGGGTGGGGGCACCATGTGCATGGGCAGTTGCCAAGTTCTCCAAGTTTCACACAAAAATTGAAAAAGTAAAAAATAAAAAAAATTTAAAAATTTAAAATGGGTTTCTCTTATTTTTGAAGAATTATGAAATTTATTTAATGTAATTTGAACAAGTGAAGTTTCATCATTAGTTTGTCAAGTTTTATCGGTTATTTTTCAAGTTTTAGTAGGTATTTTCCAAGTTTTATCAATTATTTTTCAAGTTTCAATAGCTTATTCCCAAGGTTCATCGTCAATAATATGTAGTTTTGTAAACAAGTTTCATTAGTTAATTTTTAAGTTTCAATAGTACGTTTTCAAGTTTCAGTATTGCATTTTCAAAATTCAATATGTTCACATGATGTCATCATGATGGGTGGGGGCACCATGTGCATGGGCAGTTGCCAAGTTCTCTAAGTTTCACACAGAAAATTGGAAAAGCGAAAAATTGAAAAAAAAAATATTTCAAATGGGTTGCTCTCGATTTTAGAAGAATTATGAAATTTATTCCGTGTAATTTGAACATTGTTTGAATTTTATACAAAAATTAGAAGTTTAATTGAAAAACACATCAACTGCACATCTAGCCAACGTCCCATCTCGTGCACGCGGGGGCGGAGCTACGCTCGGATGCACGCGCTGCCGGCGATCCAACGGCCGAGATGCGTCCGATCCAACGCCTCGCGCCGGACGTCCAGACGCTCTGCCTTACTATTATAAAGACTCTCCGTACGGTTTGTCACCTCAAGCTATTACCCTTTAATCACACCTAAGCCGGCAACGACGGACCTACACATACCCCCCTCTAATCATTGGACAATCCGATCTGACTTAGGGGCAGAAGAATGAAACCAACACCTACAATTTTTTCATTACCACTCTATGCATCGGCACTAAAGCTCCACACAGAAAAGTTAAACTAAAAATTAGCAGATATGCCTAACACATAGCTCACATCCTAATTACAACACTGGTGCTACTATAGTAGCAGGTGCAAAGCATATTGCATCCCCCACAGTGGCAACTGGCAACCGACAATGTTTTGGTCTTTTTTGCTATTTGATCTATATCATAAAAACTTGACGTTGGCACAGTTTTTAAAATAAAATTTTAACCATTAATTATTATTGCAATTTATTTATTAAATTCAAAAAAGATATTATAGAAGTGTTTTTCGAGTATGTATGTATGTATGATTTTCATCTAACCAGTCTTGAACTCTTAGCACTTTAAAAGATTTGTATAGATAAAAATATAAAATTTTGACTTAGAACATGTCTAAAACGTCTGTTTTTTTGGTATGGAGGGATTTACAACTTTATAATAGGAAAGTTAAGGGATTTCACTAGGAGGCTTCAAAAAATTAAAAAGAATGTTAAAAATGTTTTAAATTAGTTTAGAACACAAAAAATGTAAAAAAATTGCTACAAGCTAGGCACCAAAGCATTTGATTTATATATAAAAAAGATGAATATGTAGCTGTAGATCATAAATCAGCTTTAAGCTGTGGCAAAATGCTAGTAGCCAGCGGTGGCAGCAAAGTACACGTACCTGTTCACACCGCGGTTAAGTATTCTAATCGCAATTATGGAGCGGGCATGCATTGCTTTGCTCCATACAGGGGGACAAAAAGGCAGCCCTAAACGATGGATGGCTGTCACCTGCATGCCCCCGTTTCTTGTAATGGCTCTGTTGTTTAGCCCTAATTACTTTGCACTAAGCCGCCATTTGGAGTGGCAAGTTGCCGGCCTCTATACCCATAGCTATGTATTGCCTCTCTGATCTAAAAAATCACTAACATTAGTTTATCTACTAATTTATCAGCTTTAGGTTAGGTGCTGAGTAAGACGAAGCCCATGGGGAAAACAAGATGGTTATCCAAGATTTATCCAAAGGTTGTAGTCAGAAGATGAGTCAGAACTCACAAGTTCGTGGTGATCGCTTGTTTGGAGGGTACATTGATGTCGATGCCTAGTGAGGTGATTCCTCAGCGACACAGTACCTGCAGAGTCATTAACGCTAGATTGAACAATAACATGCCAATTGATTTGCATGGTGCAAGAACTTTTATGCTTGTTAAATGTAGCAGATTCAATATCTGGAGAGTGTCATCCAACACAGGAGCAAGTGCAAAGGCTGGCCAAATTCCACGTCGAGTCCTCTCTAAGTGTGGGGACGGGACGGGAAACCATATACCCATATGTACATATAGCTTTATGCACGTCGACGACTATCCAATCCACAAGATTCACCCTCAAATCAATTCTTCCTTCAAATGCGTTTTTTAAAAAAACATATTTTATATTTCTAAGTAATTTGGTCCTTCTTCTTTCTCCGTCCATCCTTATCTCTGCCAAGCTCGCCACCCGTCGTCGTCACCATCAACGACCATTTCCCTGGTCCGTGCATAGCCACGGTGGTGCATGTGCATGTTGCCACACTGTGCTACACCCGTGTTGAGGCCACACCGACGTGCTTGCACGTAGGCTGAGGTGATAAACATTGGCGTTGGCCACAACAGCTCACAAGCTCGAGAGGGAGAGGGGAGAAAGAAGAACCCATATACTTTTTTAAAGTTGAAAGGGCATTTATGCAAAATAAATGTTTAAGGGGTGAGTAGGGTGGAGCACGGATTAGGCAAATTGGATGGTCGCGAAGATATATGGAGCCACATGTACGCATAGAAAATCCGCTTTGCTTTTATAGTACACACCGGCAAACATAGTAGAGTAGTAGTATAAATGTATCTCAGTCCGTCCATTCATTCAGAGGGTCTTCCACATAATAATATATTATTCTTGTCGTATAGATACTATCGTGATAGTATGGAAAAATAAAAAATCAACATGATCAATTATATCAAAAGAAATGGATGTTTCGATATTTCTGTGTGTCGTTAATTTTTTCTGTACCTAGAGGTGGGAGCAAAGTAGAGAAAAAGCTAATAGAGGAAAAGAAAGGACTTCGACATGATGGGTCATCGGCTCATCGCCTATAGTCTTTGGAATATTGAAACAAAAGTGTCGGAGATTGGTTTAAGGACAATGGGCGATGTTTGACGACGGGCTGTGGCAGGAATTACAAACGCACAAGCCTCTTTCGAGAGCTATCCAACCATCCGGAGGCTGCTTGCCCACGGCCAGAGTCGGACCAACTACCAAGCAATACAAGGTCGTCCTGAGCAATCCTTGCTCGGGTCCTAGCCAGTCCAAGCAAAATCTTCCGGCTAAGCAACCTGGCTGCGGGAGCAATCACGTGGAAGACGAACCCGGAGCGAAGCTTGCCTGGCAGCAGACGAATGCGGAGATCGAAAAATTAGCAATAGGAATGTTCCATCAGTCGGATTGTTCTAACACCAGATAATCAAGTACTCGCGACATTGTGCATCAGATAATCAAGTACCCGCAACATTGTGCAATCATGTTAGTCGGATTGTTCTAACACCAGATAATCAAGTACTCGCGACATTGTGCACCAGATAATCAAGTACCCGCAACATTGTGCAATCATGTTCCATCCAACGGGATACCTACGCGTGCTGGACAATCAACCCATCTACAGTGTTCGTTGACCAGCGTCTGGGGTTTTCACCAAAAGCGAAAAGCCGTTTTGGCTCTCGTTGACATTATAAAAAGACTACTAGGGCATCGCTTAGAACACAAAGAAGTAGAAGAAAACAAAGGATGATAGAAATTCCAAAGGATGATAGAAATTCTATCCATTCACACTCGGCACTTTATTCCACACACTTGGCTGCTCGAGTGAACTCCATCTTGCTCGAATGGCTTCCCCTTGTAACATTTTTTTATAGTAATGGAAGGTTGGATGTAGGGTTGTATTCCGATAGTGGGAGGCCCGAACTAGGATAAAAATTGTTGCCCCATGTTAGACTCTGGATTGGCACTCGCCCTGAGAGCTTAGCCATCTCCGAAGTCCTTAATTGACACGAAAAGGAGCTTGTTGTTCTCTAGACTAATAAAAATGAACTCGACACCCGGTGAACTCCGGTTTTCAATCGCCCACACATAAAAATAACACAATATTTAGGAAGGAGGATGACGATGATTAATGTGTAGCATATTATCTCGAAGAGGCTTGCTCAGCGACCATTCCAGTTTTTTTTTTTGTAATTGTTAATACCCTTGGTACCATTTTATGTTGGGCTTTTGCCACTTGGTCCATGGCCCATTTGTTGAGTAAAAGAGAGAGGAGCAGACGGCAGGGGAGGGGGGGGGCTTGACCCCAGGTAGGGTTTCCCTCCCCAGGTGAAGGCAGGCGGTGGTGGCTTGTGGACTGGAACAACCAGCTTCGCCTAGAGCGGAGGTGCGTGCGCGTGTGGCCATGGTGGCCGGGCTTCTCGGAGCTCGTTATGCCGACGCTGCCTATAAGGGCAGTGCTCTCTCTCTCTCAGGTGTGGTTTTTATCGGTGTTTGATTTGCCGAGTTCCCTCTGCTCTCCCTCAATCTGCTACTGCTGCTCGCCGGTGCCTTGGCATCCTCGCCGGCCGGTGCATGTTGCTCTGGTGGTGGTCTTCCTCGACTTGGTTCCCGATGGCCACGGGGTGGTCGCCGTGAGCTCGCTGCTGATCCTCTCTGCACTTCGGGCTCCTTCTGTGTCCTTTGGTCGTGGTGGGGGTGTCCGCATCGTATCTCCGGGTCTTTTTGTCGGTAGTGCGTTAATAGCACGGTGATCTAATTTCTGAGACAGCGATTTCATCGCGCTTTGCCTCTGCTTGCCGGCTTGATTCCGGTGCTCAGTAAGAACTTCGGCTTCTTCTCCTTTACTGTGCTTGTGCACTGTGTTGATTGAGGAGGATTTGGGGACCTTGCCGTGTGCAAAAGGGGCTTGTTTATCTCAATTTGGGTAAAGTGCATTCTGAGAGAAATATTTGTTTAGCTCGGTGATGATTGCAAATGTTTGATGCTTATAAATATGTGAATTAAAGACTTGGTAGACCTAGTTTATTACTGCTCTTGATCCTTTAATTTGATGCCTCCTTGTGTATGATCCGGTAATTGTTAATTGATTTAATACGTCAATTAAACTGCTGCCTTTTTATATTTGTAAACATGAAGAACTAGTACTGTTTTGTCTACTTACTAGTTAGTAGAGTGTGCAATTGTGCTGCTGTTCGGTACGGTCTTGTGGCTATCTTTGGTCTGGCCGAACTGTTGCTTTGATCCATTAAATTCTGGTCCATTCTGTGATTACTCGGCTATACACATGGAGAAGTAATTGACATCTTTTGGACTTGAGCAGTACTATTCTAGGGTTTAAAGCTTTATTTTCCAGATTTATATATTACCTGTGATATATTGCCCAATTAACTGCTGGATGGCTAATTAGTTTTAACAACCCTTTAATTGCAATATGAGAGCAAAGTATAATCATTCTAACCTGAGCTTTATGCTGGTTTGATTGGATTAGTGACTGTCATGTTTTTCAAGTCAATGTTCATCATGAATTTATTTGCATTGTTGCTTATATTTGAAGAATTCATGATTTTGAATTTAATTCATGGCTTTGTTATTTGTGTTATATTCAAAGTGAATTGTTTATCAATTTTGCTTAAACCACAATGTTTCCAACATTTTATCTCCTTCTAATTAAATGGGCAAATCTGCCGATCATTACGAAATGCAGTAGAAAATGTTGTGGCTTATGACAAATGATGACATGAACATTCGTCCTCCCTTGGAGGATAAAATATTATATGACGAATTGAACGGAAATCAAGCATGTGAACCCCCTCAATCGTGGGCAACTTGTCTGTGCACAATTAGAAAACGAATGAAATGTTCTCAATTAAGCATCGACCATACAGCAATTTCAAAGAATGTGTCTTGATAGTCGAGTTCAAGTCTGGCGTAAATTAACAAGAACTCAACGGGATCTAGCTAGAAAAATTCGAACGATAAGGTTGAGGTTCGAAGTTTACTAGCTCACCTTTTCATAAGGATTGTGAGATCTCTATGTGGTTGCACAGACCCCGACCTATAAGCACAAGAGCTCTCCTTGTACGGACCAATGAACATACATAACCATGCATCGCTTGCTATCTAATCATGTCGGAGCTGCAATTTTTTTGTTTTGAAAGAAAATAGAATGTTCTGAGTAGTTTTTTCTTGATTATTATATCAATTTTTTTCTGAAAGCTTTGGCTCTTTTGACACCATTTCTTTAAAAAAAAATGAAGCTACTAGAAAAACTTTCTCAAATCTGGTTTTTTATTACCAACTTTGAGTTTCGGTCATTGTTTGAAGTGATCAAAGTTTTGTAAATAATTTCAACATCGCGGGACACGCACACCAAGAGTTTTCAAGATCATTAATTGACCAACATAGTACTCTTAACGATGATGAAATTAAAATTTTATACTATATATAGATCAATGGCCGTTTCGAGGCACTTTCTTTTTGTTGCCTCTCTTTGCGCAACAGCACACTGCCACTTGTTTTTCAAGAAAAAAACAAGCAACTACTTGAACCCTTATATAAAGCCATTGACACACAACGCATGCATACAGCCGAATTAAGGAGCTAAGTACAATTAGCTAAGCCACAAGTACAAGAAGCATGGGCAACAGCCTGAGGTGCTGCCTGGCGTGCGTCCTCCCGTGCGGCTCCTTCGACGTCGTCCGGATCGTCCACCTCAGCGGCCACATCGAGGAGTACGCCCGGCCAGTCACCGCCGGCGAGGTCATGGCGGCGCACCCCAGCCACGTTCTGAGCCGCCCGTGCTCGCAGGGCGGCGCGCGGCGGCTCCTGATCGTCGCCCCCGGCTCGGAGCTGAAGCGGGGGTGCTTCTACTTCCTGGTGCCGGCTTCGTCGGTGCCGGAGAAGAAGAGGAAGCCGTCACGGGCGCCAGCGCAGCAGAAGAAGGCGGCGCCGCCGCCGCCGCAGTCGCCGAAGGCCGCGCCGGCGGCTGCTACTGGCGCCCGTAAGCCGACGAGGGGCGGTGCCGGTGGGGACAGCTACCTGGCGGAGGTGCTGTCGGAGGGGAAGGCCAGCAGCTGCCGGCGCCGCCGGAGCGTCCAGGCGACTGTGTGGCGGCCGCATCTTCAGAGCATCCCGGAAGAAGCTCGTCACTCGTGAGTCGTGAGCAGGTAGCATCGTAGCGCTCGTAGCTGCGTTTTCTCTCTCGGTTTTTCCCCCCTCTGTACATACGGATTGTGCATGGTGTGCCGTCGACCATGCACGTGCGGATTATCGGACGGCGCAGCATAGCCATGGTTCGTGTGGTCATGTGGTGGGCGCTTTCCGGCCGTTGGATCGTCATGTTTTCGGTGAGAACCTGGGAGGCGATCATCTGGATCCTTTTGCCTCTCCCTCTCTGCGGGTTTTTTTCGCTGTCACCAATGCCAGATCGAGTTGCTTCGGAGGCAGTGAGAGTTGTTGGGTTTATACTATCTGCCTAGCTTCTATGGTAGACAGACCATAGCTGCATCAAGAACCATGTAATTTGTGCGAGGTTGCATGCAGAAGTTGAATAATACTCCCTCAATTCTAAAATATAGAGCGTGTATGTTTTTTCAAAAGTCAATGTTTAGAATCTTTGACTAATAATTAAGTAAAAAATGTACATGTTTCAGTATATGCATGTACTATATTAGATCCGTATTTAAAAGTATTTTGATATGATGCTAGTTTTATAGTTGCTAATGACATATTTTAAAAGAAATTAATTGTCAAAGTTATACTTTGAAGACCGTGTCAAAAATTTACATGCCCTATGTTTTGGAACGGAGGGAGTAACATTTATGGCTCCACTTTGTAATATTTGTCTTTATACTTGACCAGTTCGTATATTTTTTTAATTAAAAGATAAAAGCTTTGTCAAAAAAAAAAACACCGTGACTCCATGCTACTAACCAGCCTAAAGCCGTACCCAACCATAGCTCATCGCCGCCATGCAGTGGAAAACACCCGCACAACGACCCATCACCACAGCAACCCGAAAACAACCGCATATCAAAGCTGCCAGCTTGGTCCAACCAAAAACACTACTCAAAAGACATCGACTCGGCTATCAAACAGAGATGCACTAGAAAAAATTCCAACAATACGGAAGTACCACCATGACGTTTTTAAGAAGGAAGCGATCCATCACCCGTCCACAATCATGTTTTCACCCGAGGACGAGGGAGCACCTACGACAATGATACCTAAGGGAGGCTACACTAGAAAGGTGTCGCCACTGCTGACCCAAGAGATCGAGAGCTTTCACCGGTCACGAGAGGTTTGCCTTTCTTCTATCACCTAGTTGCATAGGCGTGACCACAACAAAAGGTCCATGTCCACATTGTCGCGGTATAGCCTGGTATTAAACCAAGTTCGTTGCGTATTTGTCCATTCAAACCACAACCACCTAAGGCGTAGTGCTTGTCCTAGAGCGTTGATATCCTTGATACCAAGGCCATCTAGGCTCTTAGCCCAAGCCAATTTTTGCCAATTCACCAAACATTGTTCTCCATCGCAATTCTACGCCCCTTTGTAGAGGAAGATCTGGCTAATCTTGAGTATCTTTTTAGGTGCCCATTCTTTAGCTTGAAAAGTAGACAAGCATGAAGGTAAGGGCAGAGTTGATGAGGACTAAACGACCTACTCGAGATAGGAGTCTAGCTTTCCAATTGGCCAGCTTAGATCGGACTTTCTCGATGAGAGAAAGGACACCCACTTGCCATGGCCTAGTGGGCCGCAGAGGCAGACTACGGTACATGCATGAGAAGTTTTCCCTCTGAATTGGGAGGTTAGCCAGGAGCTGGTTATCAAGTGCTGCTTGTAGTGGATGGGATAAAGTTCTTTTCCCCCCAATTCACTGTAAGCCCTTATGCCCCTTGGAAGGTGAGGAGGACCTCTCTAATGGTTTGTAGTTCCTCAGAGCAAGGCTTGGCGCGCGAAGAGGGCAACATCATCTACGTACATAGAACTCACATACTGGAAAAGGAGGATATGAGGCCCTTCTCCTCACTAGAGCAAAAAGCTTGGAGAGTGGCTCCATAGCAATTATGAGCAACAGCGGAGCGAGGGGGTAACCTGATGAAGGTTGCAATGATGGTGGAAGCTAGCACCCGTCGTTGAACAGGACGCACAATGAAGCCAAAGAAAATGACATGGCAATCCACTCCCGTCAACGTTGCTCGAACCCCTGATGCTCGAGTAATTCGAGAATGTATTCTTAGCTGAGAGAGTCGAAGGCCTTTGCGATGCCCAACTACAGGAAATGGAAGGTACTTCCCTACGGTAGAAACCTGCAAGGGTTCTCCTGACAAGGAGGAAATTATCCTAGATACAACTGCCTTTGATGAAGACAATTTGGCAATGTGACATCATCTCGTCCAAATAGAGAGATAATCTGTTCACCAAGATTTTGGATAAGAGCTTGACCATGCTGTGAGAGAGGCTGATGAACCTGAAATCTGTCACCGACGAGGCCTGCATCTTCTTAGGCAGAAGGGCAATGTGCGAAGACTTTAGTTATGGAGGCCATCAACTTTACCAAGCCACGATTGCCATAGGACCGCCATAGGTCCCCTTTAATAATCGGCCAACAATACCTACAAAATTTGGGACATTTTGTGATCAAACATTATTCAACTAATTCAAATAAAGTTCTAAAAAGGTATAAAAGGATATATAAAGGTGCCCTCAGCTGTCGGTACACTCGGTCATGGGCAAGGACGTGCTGGGTTTTGGGCCCTGCTTGAAAAGGCCAGTTGTTCTATAGGCATGCCCGAGCCCAGCCCTAGCAAAAAGCCCTAGGCCCGACAACGTGCTGGCCTGCTGCGCATTCTGTACCGCACCGCGCTGTTCTGCTGCGGCGTTCTGGGGCTCTGGGCCGCATCGCGCTAGCTTGGTCGCGCCTCGCACTAGCTGGGCTGGCCACCGCGCTGGGCTGCTCGCCATTGGATTTCATCGATTTTTTGAGCTGTTATGAAACACCGAGCGACATTTAGGTTTTTGTCCCCGATTTGTTTAAAAAGCAGTTCGGGACGTGCCAATATGTACATTTATTCATATAATCGCCTAACTACAAGGCTTAAGCTTCAGATCTTTCAATTAATGAGTAGATGTAAACACTTAGGTAAGACTATCACTCAGATCTTTGAACCAGATTATCAGATATGCCTCCCCCAAATACCTTACCCTAAAAATGTTCATAGTCATCTGCACAAGCTGAATGCAGGCATTCGGCAGGCCATCACAAGAGATAAGACAGAATTTCAGAAGTTTTCATTTTGTTCCAAAAAATGCTCTCATCAAGGGAAAATCAGCTCACTATGTCATAAGCATCTATAAATTGTAATGTTAAAAAAGGAGAGCAATTCAGGAGGGTTCGAGAAACCAACAGAACTCATGTAACGAATGAGGAGGATCCAGCGATGAGCTACTCTGAATTCAGAAGAGAGTGGTCATGTTACTCATGTACAACTTAAGAAAGAAAGAAAATGACCTGAACCATTTGCTTAACAACAACAATGGCACTTCCCAGCAAGTCTCACCAGAAGCACATCAACAAATTTCATCTTTCGCCTTCTAACTACGAGAAATAATATTCTAACTGCAGAAACTCTTACCGAGTTACAGTAAAAAGAATTCAACCCCTATGTTCAAAGAAACCAATCCAATTTGAATACACGCTCCTGAGAAGGTTTTTTACCTGTGGTTGAAATCTATCTGTGTGTGTAAAAATCGACTACAATCCACGCTATCAGGTATGTACCAATCAATCACCAATTCACCACCATTGATGCACAAGCACCCCGCTCTCCCGGAGCGAGGTGAACAGCTGCAGGCACTCGTCGTAGGTGTTCCGGTACTTGGGCGACCGCTCGCCGGGGCAGCACTTCTGCCACCGGTTGTAATGGCACTCGAGGAAGAGCTCGTCGACGAGGCACATCGCGCCGGAGTCGACCATTCTCGGGATCAGCTCGAACTCCGCCCCCTCCACGTCCATCTTCATCACCACGTAGTCCTGCTCCGACGCCGTCCGCTTCAGCCACTCGGCGAGGTCGAACGCCGGGACGCGCCGCACCTCGCCGGACGACGCCCATTCCGCCGCCGCCGTGGGCCTGATGCGGCCCATGCCCCGGCCGTCCGCCTTGCCGGAGACGCCGTTGTTGATCTCGAAGGTGAGCGTATCGTTCCTGATCCACGCGGCGTAAGGGAGCAAGGTGACGCCTTTCCTGGACGCGTACTCGGCGTGGAACGCCGGGTCTGCCTCGACGGCGAAGACCTCGAAGGTGTGGTTCTGCTTGGGGTACTGCTTGCGGAACCAGCTGCCGATGCTGGAGCCGTAGCTCCGGGCGCCGACGTCGACGTACACGTGGTGGCGCTTGAAGCCGATGCCGGCGAGCGCGGGGAGGTACTTGATGTTCTTGATGTTTCTCTTCAGTGTGATCCATGGCTTTTGCGGCTCTTCTCGGATCAGTGGCTCGGCGAGGCCGATGATTTCGAGCTTGTGATCGCGATGCGAGCATTTGTGGGAATTGCCGGTGGGGGAGGGCTCTGGAAGCTTCTGGAAGACTAGCTCCCGGACGTTTCTGTCGTCGACCACACCGTTTATCTCTCGGGATCGGGCTAATCTTAGCGACGGAAGCAGAGCTTGTAGGGAGCGGAGGCTGTAGGTGTCCCCAGCAACGGACGTGAGGACCACGAGGTGCCCGTCCGGCTTCAAGATCCGCGCCGCCTCGCCGGCGAGGTCGGCTGGGCGCTTGGAGGAGTCCAGGGCGCGGTCGGCGTACACGAAGTCGACGGAGGAATCGGGGAACGGGAGGTGCTGGTCGTCGCCGGCGACGGCGAGAGGCGGGGACCGTTTCTTCGCGACCGCGACGGCGCTGGTCACGCCGAGCTCCCGCAGCGCCAGCGCCTCCGGGGTGCCGCCGAGGCAGACCGCGCGGGACGATGGCGCGAGCACGCCGTCGGCGAGGTGCCCGCCGAGGACGGCGGCGTGGTAGTCGACAGCCCTTCGCCACCCGCGGCTGCGCCAGGTGTCCGGCGACCCGACGGCCGCCTGGGCATACGTCTCCCTCCCGGCCACGGCCTTCGGGACGGCGGGGTTAACCGAGCCCCCGCCGCCGCCAACGGCGGCCAATTCCCCGCACAACAGCCAGAGCCCGAGCGCGACGACGCCGACGAGGAGGGTCCCGCGCGCAAGCACCCCACGCCTCGCCGCCGTCTCCACCATGAGCATACATTATACGAAGTTATACGAGGCGAGTATGACTACCACGGCGCGGCGGCGACGCGGCCAAAGGCGCGGAAATTAACGGGTGCAGAAGCGGGGGGCGGTGTGGTTGGCGCCGAAGAGGAGCAGGAAGGTGGGCTTCGAATACTGCGCGACGGGAGGCGTGTAGGCGGAAAATTCCATGGCCTAAATGTCCGCCTCCATGGGAACCGGGGGGTAGGAGACGAGGGATGCGTATCCTCTGACGTCGTTGTTCTCTGTAGTTCTCTGTCGTAACTTTCCTCAGCCGTCCATCTGAGAATCCACGGCTCAGTCTGTCACCACCCTCCTGTCTGCGCCTCTCTTCGCCCGTGTGTCAGGAAATTTTTTTTTATCCAGACTCCTCGTCTTCATCCTTCGCAGGCGCCGCCGCCTTGACATCGCTCCCCGCCGGCAGCGCCACCTCGTCGTCGTCCCTCGCCGGCGCCGCCGCCTCTACATCGTTCCCCGACGGCGCCGCCTGCCTTCTCATCCTCCGCCGCCGCCTCGTGTTTGTTCCCCGCCCGCGCTCCGCCTCGTCGCCGTTCCCCGCTGGTGGCGCTGTCCGTCGTCGACCTCCGCCACCGCCGCACCATGTCCTTGGTTTCAGCTTGCTCCCGTTGCTCTGAATTTGAATTTGCCTCTGTTGGTTTAAGCTTGCTCCTGTATTTGCCCTTGTTGATTTCTCCCACTGCTTCATCCAGAGCAGACTGAGCTTGCTTTGAGTGTTACAAACATCATCTATTATAGGCTTTCGAAATTGACACAAGATTAAAGCGACATTAGAATGCAGCTACTAGCAGTTAAGTTGAAAACTTCCAAAAAAATTTCTTCTCAAATGTCAGAGATCAATGTAAAGAACAGAACGTAGATTGCAATTTGTTGTGCAGACAACACAAGGGATTTGGTACAAATCAATTTACTAAGTTGTGCAAAACGAAGTTCTCAGATAAAAATTAATTGGACTTCGCACTTCTCAGCTGGCATCTGGTAAAAGATTGAACAATGCCTCCTGTCATTAGCATTGCAGATAAATGTTTCTTGTTAAAACCAAATGGGAACGAACTTCAGGAAATATTACCCAAAAAAGATAGAGCAGCGCTGTCCTAAATGCTCATTGAATCGCAGCCTTTGGAGTTGCCATCTCGCTGCTGGTTCCCTGAATTTGCCCGTGAAGCGTCGGCTGGTGGAGGCTGTGCCGGGTGAAATGTCGGGCGGTGAAAATGCTCGTCGTCATGGTGAGCGTGGCGTCCGGTTGGGGCGCCGCGCAGCAGCCATTGATGTCTGCCCGTCGCCGCCGCCGCCGGTGGAGGGAGGAGAGCGAGGCAGTGAGAGAGACAGCATGATAAGGGAGTAGGGCCTGTGGCTGTGGACCGCTGATTTTTTTATGGACGGTTTGATGCGAGTACTACAGAGAAAGTCAGAGGATTATAACGTTAGACGATGCGCTTCCAGGAGACGAGGGAAGTGGGAACTGGGAAGTGAGAGTTTCCGGGATCGAAGGAGGGAGGGAGACGAAGAAAGAGCGGTTAGCTGCCGTTTGGGTGATGAATTACGGGTCGTGCCATTACCTGCAAAGTGGTCGAGAACGTGATGGTACACCGAGCTAGGTGTATCCGTGCATGGCTTTGATGCCAGGCTGTGCTTGTAGCTGTGTTGACGTAATGGTGTTGTGTTGATTGAATCTAACGCGACCGCTTCGAACTAATTCTCAATGCCGCGTAAAGCAGCCACAAAAGTTGATGCTCCTGCGGAGCTGGGTTTTCATCGAGAAGGTGACTACGGGGTGGGATCTTGTCCCTCTATTTCGCCTCATGTCCTCGTGTCCTCCCTTGATATTTCGCCTCTATTCTTGTGACCCTCATATAACGCCAAAGTCACGGTGCAAGAGTTACTTCTTCTTTTTTTGAATTTTGCTATAGTTGTTTTAAAATTTTTAACCCAAAATAAATATAGAAGATTGAATTATCTACTCGTGCGATCTGCTAAAACTATTCCATGTTCTATCAAAACTTTATTTAATTATTTTATGCGCTGACCTTTGTAGTAGTTGCTATTGTCTATAGTGGTTGTCAACACGGGATCGAGTCCCCTTAGAGTTTACCTTAAGGCATATGATAGAAACAATATCATATTTAGTCAATTACTGTTTCATAACGTATATCATTGGGCTAACTATAGATTTTTTTTTTCTAAAAAACTATAGATGGAATTACACACGTTTAAATAAAAAACGAATTTTACGGTGAATAGAAGACTAGTGTGGCTTTTTTATGAAAGAAAATAGTCAATAAGAGCATCTCCAATGGTATCAAGTCATCAGCTGGCTCTATAAGGGTGCCAGCATCAGCAAAATTTCTACGTGGAACAAAGGGAAGGAGGAGAGATGATGAGGACATCACTCCTACCGATGCGTCCACTACTCTACCACCACCGGTGCAAGGACCAATAACAAGGGCACGTGCGCGACAACTAAATCATCAGGTGGGCTCGTTTCTTACCACACAAGAGAATGCCAATAAGAGCGAGTTACTACCTAATAATATTGTGCTTGTGCTTAGGAATTATGGTGTTGATCAGCGAGGATGGAACTCTACACCAAGACAAGTTGGAACCCAAGTCTCGATCTGTTAAAATTATTCCATATTCTATAAAAACTTTATTTAATTATTTTATGCGCTGACCTTTGTAGTGATTGCTATCGTCTATGGTGGTTGTCAACACGGGATCGAGTCCCCTTAGGGTTTACCTTAAGGCATATGATAGAAACATATCATATTTAATCAATTACTGTTTCATAACATATATCACCGGGCTAACTATAGATGATTTTTTTCTTCTAAAAAACTATAGATGGAACTACACACGTTTAAATAAAAAAACGAAGTGTACAGTGAATAGAAGACTAGTGTGGTTTTTTTATAAAAGAAAATAGTCTAACACCCGTGAATTCGTCGATAAGAGCATCTCCAATGGTACCTAGTGCTCTAAGGGTGCCAGCATCAGCAAATTTTCTACATGGAACAGAGGGAAGGAGGAGAGAGAAGCGCACTGGCGCTTGAGGGAGCGCCGGTCTCGCTCAGAAAACAAGGTGCGAAGCGCCAGCCTCCAGCCTTCCTATCGCCAGCGCAGTCGACGTGGGAGGATCCGGTGTGTATCGCGCGGAAAGGGGAATTTTTTCCTCCTCGCGCGCCTTCTCTTCTGGTTCTCCACCGATTTCCCTCCCCTTTCTCCACAAAATCGCACGGGCCGTGCCGATAAGCTCCTGGCGCCACCATGCCCTCCCAGGTACCGTCGCGCCTTCTTGCTTCCGGACCGCGCCATCTGCTCCCGGCAACGTCATGCGCTCTTGCTTCTGGGCGCCACCGCGTTGTCGCATAGGGGTGTAAACAGATCGAATAACACCATTACCATATCCGTATCCATATTTTTTCCCGGATACGGATATGGATTCGGATACCTCTCAGATACGAATACGAATCGGATATCATAGCGAATACGGATACGAACTGGATATCCACTCAATTCGATCGGATACAAATATCCTATAACTTCAGCACATCAGCGAAAAGACAAGCCAACATGTCAACATTTATCGTTTAGACCTTACATTAGTTTAAGTCACTGATGCTTAGGAGCATGGGATATATATGTGTATATCAAGCATTAGGTACAAAACGAGCAATAAGTACTTAATTAGAAATACAGTCAACATTTGTTACACGTTCCACCATGAGCACGATTACAATTCGGATCCCGTATCCGTATCCGACCCTATTTTCAAAACCATATCCGTATCCGTATCTGGAAAAAAAATCCAAATAGTATCCGTATCGGTATCCGTTTTCCCCCATTTTTCAGCTACGGATATTGGAAAATTTGGATTATTTGTATCCATTTTACACCCCAATTGACGCACTCCCAGACTGTTAAAGATAGAGTTGTTGAGTTAACGATGTTTGTTAGACAGTAGATAAGGATTATCTAGCCCACGTTTGAGGTGTGGCGAATCATCTAATTCCATCTCTGAATACTAATCTCTTTCATGGTATCAGAGCACCCGGTTTCTCTTCCACAATATTAGCCATGTCCACTTCACCTTCATCATCCAACACAATCGTTCCGGCGATCGGTGGTGCATCTCCTGCTACCGGCGTCGGCATGCTACCCAACTTCGGCCACCTTGTTAACGTCAAGTTAACTCGCGACAATTACCTTCTTTGGAAGGCACAACTGCTGCCCTATTTGAGAGGACAGCAACTACTTGGTTACGTCGATGGCTCCATCTCGAGACCGGAGACGACGATCAAGGAAACTAATCAGAAAGGAGAAGAAGTAGCGGTCTCCAACCCAGAGTATCGAGCCTGGATGCAACAAGATCAGATGGTTCTTGGAACCATCCTTTCGTCACTGTCACCTAAGGTCCTTTCTCAGGTGCTGTTTATGGCGACAGCAGCTGAAGCATGGAACGCTCTTGTGCGTATGTTTGCTTCTCAGTCAAGAGCACGGATGATCCAAATTCGGAGGCAGTTGGCCACTGTACGGAAAGGGAACCTTTCTATGGCGGATTACTTTGCAAAGGTAAAAGGATACGCTGACAATCTTGCAGCTGCAGGACACCCTCTCGAAGAAGAGGAGATTGGAATCTATATGCTAGCCGGACTTGACTTAGAGCACGACTCCTTAGTCACGTCGGTTGCTACTCGCTCCGATCAGTTTGATCTCAACGATCTCTACGCTCATATGCTGAGTTTTGAGATCAGGAAGGAGCAGACCCAGCTATCGATTGAAGCACCGGGGGGACCTTCTGTCAACAATGTCTCTCGCGGTGGCGGTGGCTGGCGCGGTGGAAACAATCGCAGCTGTGGCCGAGGCCGTGGCCGCGGCAGAGGAGGACAAGGCAACAACTACAACCACGACGGTGGCTACAACCATGGCGGCTACAATCATGGCAATAATATGCCACGTCCCACATGCCAGGTGTGTGGAAAAATTGGACACACGGCGCTTCGCTGTCATCACAGATTCAATCATGCGATGCAAGGGGAAGATCAACGCACAGCATCTCACGTGACCACTGGTTATCAATTCGATCCAGCATGGTACACTGATTCAGGAGCAACCGACCATATTACCGGAGAGCTCGACAAGCTGACTGTGGCTGAAAAATACCCCGGCAAGGATCAGGTTCATGCGGCAAATGGTGGAGGTATGCCCATTACTCATATAGGTCACTCTCATATCAGAACTTCGAATAAATCTCTCCATCTACGCAATGTTTTGCATGTCCCAAACACTAAACGAAACCTTTTGTCAGTCCATAAACTCACATCTGATAATGATGTTTTTCTTGAATTTCACCCATCTCATTTTCTGATAAAGGATCGATCCACGAAGACAACGCTCCTCCAATGTTCCAGTAGGGGAGGATTATACCCAATAGGATCGGGTCTCCATGGCGCAAGAACTGAAGTTCTGTCTGCTGCCGTCTCTCCAAATGAGTCGACATGGCATGCTCGACTCGGTCACCCGGCATCATCAATAGTTCGTCAAGTTATTAAAATTCACAGTCTTCCGTGTCTTAGGGAGTCAAATAAATCAATTGTCCATGTGTGCGATTCTTGTCAACAAGCCAAGAGCCACCAATTACCTTATTCTCAGTCGAGTCATGTGTCTACCAAGCCTCTTGAGCTGGTATTTTTCAGATGTATGGGGACCAGCCACTACTTCATTTGGTGGCTATAGCTATTATATCAGTTTTATTGATCATTTCAGTCGCTTTACATGGTTGTATCCTCTGAAATCTAAAGCTGATGCATATCAAATCTTTGTTCAATTTCAAACCCATGTTGAAAGACTACTCAACTCAAAGATCATCACAGTCCAATCGGATTGGGGTGGCGAGTACCAGAAACTAAATTCGTTTCTGACTCAGCGTGGCATTTCGCATTGAGTTTCCTGTCCTCATACGCACCAACAAAACGGCTTGGCTGAGAGAAAGCATCGACATGTGGTAGAAGTAGGACTTGCCCTATTAGCCCATGCTCACATGCCTCTTAGCTTCTAGGACGAAGCTTTTGCCTCTGCTTGTTTTCTAATCAATCGACTCCCTACACCGATTCTCAATCTCAAAACACCAATGGAAGTACTGTTCAATCAAAAACCTGATTATAGTTTTCTTAAAACGTTTGGATGCGCATGCTGGCCTCATTTACGCCCATATTACACTCGTAAATTGCAGTTTCGATCAGCTCAATGCGTTTTTCTCAGTTATAGCAGCCGTCATAAAGGGTATCGCTGCTTGCATCGTCCCACAAATCGCATCTATATCTCCAGAGACGTCGTGTTTGATGAACATATTTTTCCTTTCTCCACCAATGCTCCATGTTCAGTATCATCTTCTCCGCCAAACACTTTCACCGAAACAACCATACTCCTTCCTCCGATCTCCTCGGCTCCACGGCGCTGTTCTGATGATGGGGGTGATCATACGTGTAATGGGTCATCAGCTCCGCCGGTGTCTGTATCTGTGCCTGCTAATCCTTTGTCGAGTGTATAGGAAATACAGGAGGCTAACCATGGTGGTGATTTCGGTGGACAAGAAGTAATAGCACCACTGGATGGCGCTGATGCGGCTGCTGAAGAATTCCCAGATGCTGCGCCTCAACCTGATCGCGTTCATTCAATGCGAACCAGGTTGCAAGATCACATTCGGAAGCCGAAGATTACAAGTGATGGAACAGTACCTTTTGGAGGACTGGTGCATACACTAAATGCAGAGCCTTCGAGTCATGTTGAAGCTATGCAAGATACTCGGTGGAAAAATGCAATGCAACAAGAGTTTGATGCTCTGCATACGAATCAAACCTGGCGGTTGGTGCCCTACAGGTCAGGAATAAATCTCATTGATTCGAAGTGGGTTTTCAAACTGAAAAGAAAGGCTGACGGCACTGTTGATCGATATAAGGCTCGGTTGGTCGCAAAGGGCTACAAACAAAGGTATGGAATTGACTATGAGGATACTTTTAGTCCAGTCGTCAACCCTGTGACTATACGCCTTATATTGTCGATTGTCATGTCTAGAAACTGGGAACTCAAACAGCTAGATGTTCAGAATGCATTTTTGCATGGCGTGTTGGAAGAAGATGTGTATATGAGGCAGCCACCCGGTTTTGAGGACAAGAGGCAGCCTAGAGCAGTGTGTAAACTGGACAAATCTATTTATGGGCTTAAACAATCACCGAGAGCATGGTATTCAAAGTTGAGCTCAAAGCTACACGAGTTTGGTTTTAGTCCATCTCGTGCAGACACTTCATTGTTTGTATTTAATCAGAAGGGAGTGATCATCTATATGTTAATTTATGTAGATGACATCATTATAACTGGATCTTCAAAGAGAGCCGTGGACAGTTTAGTACAAAATCTGAAGAAGGCCTTTGCAGTTAAAGATTTGGGACAGTTGCACTATTTTTTTGGGAATTCAGGTTCAGAGTCAAGAAGGGAGTCTCCTGTTGTCACAAACTAGATATATTGAGGATATACTCAAGCGAGTCGGTATGACTCAGTGCAAACCAGTAGCTACTCCGTTGGCCTTAACAGAAAAATTGTCCAAGTCAGATGGAGAAGTTTTGTTGGGAGATGAGGCTACTAAGTACAGAAGCATCGTTGGAGCTCTAAAGTATGTCACACTTACACGGCCCGACATATCTTTTGCTGTGAATAAAGTATGTCAATTTCTTCAAGCTCCAACTACGGTGCATTGGGCTGCAACAAAGAGAATCTTGAGATATCTCAAGTATACTTCATCTGTAGGATTGAAGATTAGATCTTCAGCGTCCACACTGGTGAGCGCATTTTCAGATGCCGATTGGGCAGGGTGCCCGGACGATCGAAGATCCACTGGAGGCTTTGCTGTGTTTTACGGTGATAATTTGATATCATGGAGCTCTCGCAAGCAAACAACCGTGTCCAGATCAAGTACAGAAGCAGAGTACAAGGCTGTGGCAAATGCTACTGCAGAAGTAGTATGGATACAGTCATTATTAGGAGAATTGGGGGTCTATCAGTCAAGGGCTCCAGTCTTATGGTGTGATAATTTGGGCGCCACCTATCTATCTGCAAATCCAGTATTTCACGCACTGACGAAACATGTTGAAGTAGATTTTCATTTTGTTCGTGAGCGTGTAGCACAGAAGGCTTTGGAAATACGGTTTATTCCTTCAAAGGATCAACTAGCAGACGGTCTTACCAAAGTGATTTCATCAGCTAACTTGCTCAAGCTTCGTATCAATCTCAACCTGTCAACATCACCAATACCTTCTTTCATTGCCATAAAATTTTCATCTGAACAAATACACCAACATTACACAACAATTTCTTTGTTCATCTGAACAACCAACAACATCACAAGCACACCTACACCTAGCATACACAGAGCAACGATACACCTCAATAACCAATGCTATTTCATATCCTACGACTCCATTTGCTTGCTCCACATTCCTCTGCCCAATCCTCTTAGTGTCAGACACAGGTTAATCAGCAAACTGGCCAACATCCTTCAATTTTTTACCATGCTCCTTTACGTACTTGATGTAGCTGTCCTCCCAGCGCCAAAATGGACAGCCGTTTCCATCTCTCTGCGCATGAATAAAAAGATTGCATTGAACTATCCATGCATCTATACAATCAAATCTGGACAGTGTTCAGTTCAACTAACCTTGTGATTTGGGCATGTGTAGAAGATTTGATCTGTGCGTGGACAAATTATCAACGGCGGCTTCCCCTTCGATCTGCGCCTGCTCGACATTGACGAACTCGAATCCCCTACCATTTAGTCCGCTTTCACGGATGAGGTGCCCGGTGAGTTCTTGGGCTCGGGATTTGGTGGCTAGCAAGAGGAGGCGGAAAGGATTGGGGCTTGGGATTTGGATTCCGGCGGCTGCACGACAGCATCGAGGGCAGCAATTGCGAACAGTGAAGGGGGAAGGGGAGATGATGGGTTATTATTGCCCAAAAACGACTTTGGGGGCTAAAGTGCAAAATTACCACCTACGTGGAGCAGCCACGTCGGCTCTCGTGCGTTGGCGGCGCAATGGTGGATCCGATTAGGGTCACTTAAATAGTTTAGGGAGCCAAAACTGCAATTTCAAAATTTGGGGACCTGGGTGAGAACTTCGCAATAGTTTAGGGACCGCTCGTGCAATTTACTCTTTAAAAATTTATAGAGAATTGCTGTGTAAAGGTTACAGTGTATCGGGAACTGATATCCCTATAACCGCCTCCCACTAGGAAATACTCGTAGAGTCGTGTGGAGACAGTGGCGGATCCAGGATTTCAAAACTAGGGGTGCACGGCTTGTATAAATTTTTTTTTGCGCACTTGGCAATAGACACATATAGCACAAATTAACGTAGAAATGTAGAATTGTCACAAAATAGTCAAATGCATAACGAGTTTCTAAATTCCACAATAGTAACATAACATAACATAACATAAAGTGGCTTCAAAGTAATAAGCAGCCTCGTAGATGGATGCCTCCTCGTCGGGGGGTTCTCCGGTGACCGTCGGCGTGGCGTGTTGGAATTTCTCCGGTGAGAAGGGATCTCATTCTGCGCCGGCGGGTTCGCGTGGGGTTCCAGTCACCGCGGTGGGCTCGCGAGGGGTTCCAGTCACCGCGGTGACCGCACCGTTGGATGTGGCAGAGCGGAGTTGGTGCGTCTCCTCTGTTGGATCGGAGACAGCTGTCCGCCATGGCGGATTCGGTGATAAAACTTCTCTCCCCTCTTTGTTTCCTCCCTCTCTCTCTCTTCTCCGTTCAGACCTAGGTCTTCCTCTCCCCGTCTTCCTTCTCCATTCTCGGGTTCGCGTTGCTTTCGTCGTCTATTTGGACACTTGTGGAGTGCTGGATCTCGCTGTAGGGGTGGTCCTCGATCATTCGTTTTAGTGGTTATTGACGGGGTCATGGATCATCGTCGCCATTCCAGTGGTGCTGGAAATGTTGGTGATAGAGGTAATTTTTCTGGTGACTCGAGCTCTGGTGGGTCTTTGGGTAAAGCTTTTGGTAGCAATTTTAGTCAGATTGGTGGTGCTTCTGAGGGTTCTGGATTTGGATTTTTTGGAGGATTTGCGGCTAGGGCTAGAGATGGTGGTGGTACTCGTGTAGGTTTTGTTGGGGATTCTCGATTTGATGAGGACAGTGGCCGTGATTTTGAGTCTCAAGGGCATGGCAGTGGTGCTAGATGGTCCGGTCGTGGTGGTGGTGGCCGCGGATTCTCTCAGGGGTGGTGTGGTAGATCTGGGGGAAGATTTGGAGGCAGGTCGAGTGGACCGAACCCTAATTTCTGGCCGAGCTCTGTTGGGGATTTCCCTTCTTCTTCTGGTTTGCAACATGGACATCGAGGGTTTCCTTCGTCTGATGGATATAATTCCTTTGGGGCTTGGAATCAAGTAGTTCCCCCTGCTGATGCTTCTCGGGCTATGTTTGGTAAACATATGGGTCCAAATATTCCTGCTGCTCCTGGGAATTCTGCCGTTTCTTTTGGTCAGTTTGGGTCCAATACTGCTTTTGGTGGATCTCATTCCAGTAATTGTGGTGATACTTCAAGCGCTTGGGAAGGGGGAGGTGGAAAGAAGAGTGATCCACCTGCTGGCAGTCACAATGATCCCTGGCTTCACAAGAAATCAGTTGTAAAGGATGATAAGTCTAGAGTAGGTTTTGGACCAAAGGAAGGTGTTCTAGGTCCTTGTTTCCAGTGTGGTCGGAAGGGGCATGTGTTTGCTGACTGCCCTAATTCGGTTAAGTGTTTCAATTGTGGAAAAGATGGCCATGTTTCTGCTTCTTGTTCTACGAAGAAACCGTGGGATTATGTTGCTCCTTCTTTTGGTATGCAATGCGAGGATGTGGGATTCTTTTTTATTCCTGGAGCTAAAACTCCCCATTCCCAATTTGATAAGACCAGTGCTGCTTTGGTTACAATTACTCAGGGTGTAGCCTTTGTTGAAGATGATCAGAGAGAATTTACTGCAATTTTTGAAGATAAAAAGTGGGCTGGACCAGTTAAAAGGATCAGAGATGATCAATTTTTAGTTAAGTTCCCTTCGGTTGAGGCTATTAAGGTCATGTCTGGTTGTTTGGAAATGAGAATGAGATGTGCTGATGCTTTCTTAAAAATTGAACCTTGGAAAATAGGGATTGGGGCAAAAGGTATACTGCAGAAGGCTTGGATTAAAGTGCACAATGTTCCTCTTGAACAAAGAGAAGAATCTGTATTGTTTTATGTTTGCTCTTTGGTTGGAAAACCTATTGAACTTGACACTAGTAGCTTGGGTAATCTGGACTGTGTCAGAGTTTGCATTGGGTGTCGAGATATCTCTTGTTTCCCAGCTATAGCTGAAGGATGTTTAGAGGATGCTTTCTATGACTTTTATTTTGAGCTAGATGAAGTAGTAGAATTGGGAGACCCTTCCCATAAAAGCTGGACCATTTCTTCCTCCTCTTTTGATGCAATGGACACTGACAGGAATTTTAATACCAAGAAACAAAAAACTGATGGTGTAGATCAATCATATGTCCAAGCTGATCTAGGAGAAAAGGTGATTGCATCAAGTGGAAAAAGTTCAGGTAAAGGGAAAACTGTCTTGCCAGATCAAATCAGTAATGAGGTGGATCTGACTATCTGTTCTCTGCATAGGGGCATCTAGGAAAAATTCTTTAGTGCTGAAATGTCTGTTGGTATGATGGCTCCTTTTTCAAATGCTAAGGTTGAGTTAATGAATACAACTCTCCAAGTTTGTTCTAACAATGTGATTATTGAGGAAATTCTGGACAAATCCCCTGTAGACTCATTATCTGACTGTGTCCCTTTGGTTGAAGTTCCAGATTCTCCTCAAAATAAACTTATGAGTCATTCTTTTGGATCTATAAGTGGGGTTCCTATTTTGGATAGCTGGTGGCTCCAAAACTTTGGAAAGTCTAAAGAGTTGAATCTCTCCCCTTATTTTAGCTCTTGGGTGGATAGGGCCCCTTCGGTGGTCGAACAAAGTACTAGCTGTTCTGTTGTTTTAGTGGTTGACATGGATCAACAGACATCTTTTGTTTCTTCAGATATGGCTCCTTCAGATGATAGTCCTTTGAATCAGGGGTTAGTAGTTTCTCAGGATGGTCAATTTTCAGCTGTTGAAGAAGATTGTCTTGAGGTGGTGAAAACTCAAAGTGAAGGTCCTGGGGATTTCTCTCCTGTCCCAAGAAGGAGTGCCAGGCTGAGGGCCACTACTAATTTGCATTTCATGGAAAAGAATGAGGTGCAAGCTAGGAAACGAAATCTTGAAGGTACCCATGCATCTTTAAATTCTTTTTCTGTTTTGAATAATAATACTTTGTTACAAACTGCTAGTAAAATGGGTGTGATTATGACTGAGGACTCAAATGCCTCATTTGATACTTTAAGAGCTTTAGAAACTGCTAGGTCAGATCTCTTTGTTAGCTCTCTAAAAAACTCTGAATATTTAACAAACGTTTCTGAAATTGATAATTTAGTAGGAGGATCTGACTCTAGTGACAGTGATGCTATGTCCTTAGCATTGGTGGCTAAGGATATTAGGAGTAAGCCTAACAATAGGAGAAAAGGTGTCTCTCCTTTGATCAGTGCTAGAAAAAAGGGTAGGCCACTTAGAAAGAAGAAAAACAAATAATAATTTCATTTCTTTTTATGATGAATAGTATGAATTGTTTGTTCTGGAACTGTAGAGGTATGGCTAAAAAAGGTTTTAGTAGTATGTTGAAAGATTTGGTGTTTCATCATAATATTGATACAGTGGGTCTATCTGAAACTAAAAAATCCAGTTATTCAGATGCTTTTTTCAGAAAGATAGATCCATCCAATAACTTTTTTTGGAATTGGGTACCCTCTAAGGGTAAATCTGGTGGGATTCTCTGTGGAACATCTTTGAGCAAGTTTGATGTTTTAGGTGTTAAAAAAGGAAATTATATCCTACAAGTGGTGTTGTGGGATAAAATGAAAAAAACCAAGTGGAGTGTTCTAGTGGTGTATGGTGCCTCACTTGCAAATGAGAAAACTGACTTTTTGACTGAACTTGCTTTGTTTTGTTCTTCTGATAATATTCCTATTATTGTTGGTGGTGACTTCAATTTAATGAGAAGTGCAAATGACAAAAATACTGGTAATGTGAGGGGCTATGTGGTGGACCTCTTTAACTCAACTTTATCTGTTTGTGAACTAAGGAAATTACCTCTGATTGGAGGGAAATTTACTTGGACTAACATGCAAACTACTCCAATCTTGGAAAGATTGGACAGAGTTTTTGTCAATGCTGATTGGGAGCATCTTTTCCCTTTAGTGAACCTTTGCAAATTACCTAGAATTTTTTCTGATCATAATCCTTTGGTGGTCTCTACTTCTCTTGGTCAAAATGTGAGAAAATCTACTAAGCCCTTTGTGTTCAATAAAAACTGGCTGAAAAAAACTGAGTTTAAAGAAATAGTAGGCCACATCTGGGAAGACAAAGATTGCACTGGTGATGCTGTCTCTATCTTCTTGTATAAACTTCATAATGTTAAGAAAAAATTAAAGGGGTGGGGTGCTGATACTTTTGGTGTTGATAAAAAGAACAAAGCTAATAAATTAGATAGGTTGAAAGATCTGGAATTAATGGAGGAAAATAGCACTTTGCCTTATAATTTGGTGAATGAAAAAATGTCTTGTTTAAAGGAAGTAATGCATTTGTGTGATCAAGAAGAATTACATTGGTCTACTATTTCTCATCAACAATGGCTGCTAAAAGGTGATAGTAATACTGCTTATTTTCATAGATGTGCTAATGGTAGAAAAAGGAAAAATATTATTTACTCTTTGCAACATGATCTGCAAGAAATTAATGGAACTGAAAATTTGGTTAAGCATGCTGCATCTTTTTATAAGAGTCTTTTAAAAAAAAACAGTCTGAAAAAATGTTCTGTCACCTTGATGATATTTGGCTATCAGATGAAAAAGTAAGTTCTGCTGAAAATGACTTCTTGACTGCATCCTTTTCTGTGGAAGAAATTAAGGATGCAGTTTTTTCAATGAAACCTAACAAAGCAGCAGGCCCTGATGGTTTCCCTGTTGAGTTTTTCCAACACTGTTGGGACATTATTAAGTCTGATCTTTTAAAAATCTTTGATGATTTGCATAAGGGGGTTTTAGATGTTAAAAGACTGAATTATGGTATTATCACTTTGATCCCTAAAAAAGCTGAAGCCAACTCAATTACTCAGTATAGGCCTATTTGTCTTTTGAATGTGGTGTATAAAATTATTACCAAAGTTTTAACTAATAGGCTAGAACCTGTGCTTAATAGGATCATTGCTATTTCCCAAAATGCCTTCCTAAAAGGCAGGGATATTATGGATGGTGTCCTTGCTTTACATGAAATTATGCATGAAGCAAAGAAAAGTAAGAAGTGTGCTATTTTTCTTAAACTGGACTTTGAAAAAGCCTTTGATAAGGTCAGCTGGGAATTTTTTAGTCATTGTCTTCTTCTCAGAGGCTTTAATCCAACTTGGTGTGGTTGGATAGATAAAATAGCTCGAGAAGGGACTCTTAGTGTTTTGGTGAATGGTGTTCAAAGTGGGTATTTCAAAAGCGAAAAGGGGGTTAGACAGGGCGATCCTCTTTCTCCCCTTCTCTTTAATCTAGTGGCAGATTCTTTGGCTAAAATGGTTTCTATGGCAGTTCAAAATAATTCCATCTGTGGTGTAGCCTCTAATTTAGTTCCTGGAGGTGTTCCCATTCTGCAGTATGCAGATGATACAGTAATCTGTCTTGAGGAGGATATAGAAAAAGCAATTAACTTCAAATTTCTGATGTATCTTTATGAAAACATGGTAGGACTAAAAATCAACTTTTTAAAAAAGTGAAAATTTTGTTATAAATGGTAATCCCCAAATTGAGGCTAATTATGCTAGTATTTTCAATTGTTTTGTTGGTTCTCTTCCAATGCAATACTTGGGTGTTCCTGTAAGTTTCTCAAAGAATAGAATTAGTGATTGGGACTTTATAGTGGAGAAAGTTTCAAAGAGGCTTAATAACTGGAAATGCAGTTCTTTGTCTAAGGGTGGTAGGTTGGTTCTTATTAATTCGTGTCTCTCTAGCATACCGATATATCATATGTCTATGTTCCTTGTCCCTGCTACTGTTACTTCCAAAATAAATAAGATTAGAAGAGATTTCTTTTGGGGAAGCTCCAGATTAAAAAGAAAGTACCATTTAGTCAGTTGGAAAAAGATTTGTTCCAAGAAAAAATTTGGTGGCCTTGGTGTTAAAAACTTGAGGGACTTTAATATTAGTCTTTTGTGTAAATGGCTTTGGAAACTGGAGACCAAAAATAGCCTTTGGGTCTCTCTTATCAATTCAAAATATTTGAAAAATAGTCCCCTCTCCCTTGTCAAGTCTAAAATATCTGATTCCCCATGCTGGACTCAGCTCCTTAAGGTTAGGAAGTATTATCTGCGATATAGAGTTTTCAAGCTGGGGAATGGGGAGAAAATTGATTTTTGGTGTGATACTTGGTGGAAGCATAAGACAATTCGTTCTTTGTTCCCTGAAGTGTATGATGTCTGTTTTGATCAAGAAATTTCAGTGCTTCAGGCAGTAGGTAAAGGCTTAAATTTTTCTTTTAGGAGAAATCTTACTAACAATGCTAGAATGGATTGGATTAGCTTTAAAGAAGCTCTGCTAGAGGTTTATGATGGTACCAATCAAGATGAAGTAGTCTGGAAATACAAACTAGGTACCAAGTTTACTGTAAAATCTGCTTATCAATTGATTTCTGATGTTGGCAATGTGGTGGAGTTTCATTTTATTTGGAAGACAGCTATTCCTCTTAAAATTAAGATTTTCCTCTGGTTGGTTTGTAATGGTGCAATTTTAACAAAAGATGTTCTTAGGAAAAAGGGTTGGCCGGGTAGCCCCCTCTGTTTCTTCTGTGGGGAATCTAAAAATATTCAATATTTGTTTTTCAATTGCTCCATTGCCTCCTCTATCTGGTGCATTATTGCTTGCACTTTTGGTGTTTCTACAAAACCTTCCAGTTTTTCTGGTTTTTTTCATTGGATAAGATTGGTTTGGCCACAGGGGGAGAAATTTTTCTGTGTATGTATTGCGGGTGTGTTGTGGTGTATATGGACCGCCAGAAACAAATGGTGTTTCGAGAAGAAAACTTTTACTTCCCATGTGCAAATAATACATTCCATATGTGTGATATTGAGATACTGGGCAGATCTATTTGCAGGTGATTCGAAAGAGGTTTTGGTTTAGGGTGCTTCGATGCTTGCAAAGATGGCTTCTGATGTTCAAGAAATCTGCCCCAAACGTCAGCGCCCCCTTTCATATGGTTCTTAAAAAAGAGATAGAAGAGAAGCACTGTTTTCACTGTTTTGTAATGATTAGGTTAACTATCAGTTTTTGGCTAGTATTTTGGTATCTCACTTTTTAGCAGACTCTTTCTGGCTTTGCTTTGGTTCAGCTGTAATGCGCCATTTTGCCTGTAAACTCTCAGACATGGTTTTCGTTGTATCTGTTCTGATGCAATGGAAAATGGGGGATGGAGCCATCTTTTCAAAAAAAAAAAGAAGGTTATTTTCAAAATTTTAATTGTTTGCATCTTTAATTAAGCACGAAAGTATTTTCTATCATTTATTTTAAATCTTGGAAGCCTGAGTGTAATAATTTTTCCACGTGTGCAAACAACGTGTAGATGCAGGTGTTAAATACTCCACTGATTTTGTAGCTAGTCTGGAGATATAGAATGGACTACTTATCAATAGTTGAGGCATAGTAATATAGACTTGTTCTCACTTTCAACAGATCGAGGAACACAATTCTTCATCGTTATATATGCCATGTTCAAAGCAAGAAATTTGTAGAGTACAGAAAATGTAGGCGTGCCCATGGCGCCGTTCAATTGCTCACATCGACGATGAATTGGCCTAAAGAAATAACAAATGTTTTTTATTTTTATGAGGTTCAAACTGGTAGCACATTAAAGTGTGGAGGCTAAAATTTTAAAGTTTTTCCAGCAAAAGATCAATGAGTAGAGTAATGTAATAAAACATTTGTTAACTCATTTTTTACAATCTTAAAAATTTTAGAAATGGATACTCATTTTTTGTGTATTTGAAAAAATTTAGAGACGACTAAATATTTTTATAAACTCTTGGAACAAAATTTCTTTCATTCGCATTATTCTTAAGTCATTTTTTAAAAACTTATTTATCTTTAATATGCATGCTTAATTTTTTTTAATGTGCCCTTATCATAAAACTATAGTTAAGAATCCATATTTTGAAGCTTTCTTTTTAGTTCTTTGTTCTAATATCTAAATATTTTTATGACCCTTAGCATAAAATCGTGTCTCTATTTTATAAAAGTTTGGCCTTAATTTTTTTTTGGCCTCAAGAAAGTGGGAACGAAAGGAAAGAATGTGTTTTTTTTATTCATTTGTAAAGGTTTGGTTTTTAAAAAAACTTTTAGTTGGCAAAAAAATGTAGAACAAAAGAAAAGAACGTGTCATTTCAATCCTTTTTATAGACTCTTATCGTGATATTAGGACTTTTTTTAGTTTTACTGCTCTTTTGGGGAATTTTGCATCCCAAAAAATCTGAATTGGAGGGGAAAAATGATGGGTCTATTCTCTTTTTTTTGCACATCATAAAAAAAACTTAACACAGTGGTGGCCTTTTTCTGTTTTTTGGCATCCTAGGAAAACAAGGAAAAAATCCTAGGATTTGAACCGTGGGCTGCGGAGCGAAAGTTGGCGTCGGTGACCAAGTGAGCAACCGCCCCGCGTCGTTCTTGTTTTGGCGAACGAAACCACTTTATATATAAATTGTGAACGGACGGTGTAACGCCTTTTCTGCCGACGTGGATAGGTTAGACACGCCTGTCTGTAGCACTAGTCCGACGCTTTGTATTATAGATAGATAGATATCCCACAAAAATTGAAAACTGTATCACGAAATTTTTAATTTAAACGAACGAGCCGGCCTCCGCAGATATCTTTGCTTCGGAACAAAACCCTCCAATCAAATAGTCCCATTTAAACGATGAGACCCTCTCTATACACTGGAGCCCTTTCTTTCTTTTCATACCATCTAAAATAATAAAGTCAATAATAAAAAAATTGCTGGCGTATTTATAGACATCCTTTGCTAAAAACGAGAAATGGCCAAAACAAAACTCTCTCACACACAGAATAAGGGCATATACAATGGTTGAGATAGCAGTTGTCTCTCTAACTCAAACCCTGGCCGGGATCCCTGCCTAAACCCTATTATAATTCCCACGTTGCTTCCTCCACCAGGGAAATTTGCAGGAGTGTTTGGGAGGCCCGTGGGTTGGGGAAATGAAATCCCGCCCCATCCCTACGAAATCCCGGGGATGGAAATCAATGCCACCTCGCTAAAAAAAACGTCTCAAGCCTCTGCGTCTTTGCCTCCGCCTCTGCATCGACGACGCGCCGCCGCTGCTCCGGGCGTCTCTCGTCGGCGCACGCGCGCTGGACCTGCATCAGCTGTGGCTAAGCGTCCCCTCCGTCCCCGACGTCTTCCACCCCTTCAGACTACCTCCTCTACGGCCTATGCATGGCGGGGCCGGAGGGGGCGGCGCTCCTCCTCTCCCTCTGCCGCAACACACACAAACGTCGCGCGCAGGAACCCCGCATGCGCCATCGTGGCAGCAGACCCCAGGCCCGACGACCCCGCCGCCACCGTCGTACCGCACGGGGCCCGCTTCTCCTGCGACGAGGACGTCTAGTGCATCAAGAAGCTCGCCCCCTTCGCCTTCGCCTCCGGCCTCCCTAGTCCCTATCGCCGCCGTCTCCGCCTCCTTGACACCGCCACCTCCCCTGCCCCCTCCGCCCACTTTTGGGCCCCTCCGCTCCCCCCATGGCCCTAGGATGGCAGCGGTAAGCTCCAGGACAAGGTTCTAGGGGAGTGAGGCTGGTGAAAGGGGAGACGGGAACGGGGACTCTTCTTGGGGGAGTGAGGCCGGGGGAACGGGAGATGGGACCGAGGAGAGGAAGTGAGGTGACAGCCTTGTTTGTTTCAAATTAAATTAAATTAAATGAAAATTTGTTATTTTTGTATAGGCCAAATGTTGTAATATTTTGTAGTTATTTTGTGGCGTTTTAAATAGTTCTTCTTAAAGTTCGCAAAATAATTTTTTCATAATTTTTTGAATTTTTGAAAACGTCTTTCGAGCACCGCCGTGCCCTCCTGGGTGCCATCGTGCATTCTTGCTCCCGGGAGGCGCCACCTGCTCCCGGCACCATCATGCCTTCTTGCTTCTAGGCGCCACCGCGTTGTTGCACTCCCAACACAGCTATGCCTACCTACTCTCGAGCTGCGCCTATCTGCTCCCTACGCCGATGTGGAGATCGGCGGCGGCGCCGCGAGGTGGCACGCCGAAAGCAGGTGAGGCCGGTTTGCTTTCCATTCTCGTTTACCGGATTATTTCCGTGTGGAATGTTCAATCTTTGAGCATTTTGTAGCATTGTGGCGGTGGTTTCAGAAACAAACTATTTCTTGATTATTTCCGCTCCTCAAGTAAGTGCTCATCGTCCTATGCGCCACCGATGGCAGCGAGGGTGGCACCTTCACGCTCTCCTCCTCCTTATCCTTGGTGCTCATCAAAATTGGTTGGTGTCAACAGTCTGATCTCTAATGTCTTCTTCGTGCTCTCATTTTCAGTGCTCAGCAATTCTAGGCTTGAGTTGTCGAAGGTCAATCAATAGGACGAATGTTGGTGAATTGCTTGTTGTTTTACCATTGAATTGATTCCTATTACTGCATTATTTGTTTGTTTTACCATTGAATTGATTCCTGTTACTGCATTATTTGTCTTGTTAATTTGCTTGCAATGTTTGTCTTATGATGTTTGTTTCTGAACGCCTAGTTGATCAATGTTTTTTTTTAACATGTTGGCTTGTATATATATTGCTTCTAGTAACTTGCATAATACTGGTGGGCTTGTTCGCCTTGCAACATTATGGCATACACAGGGTTGGGTATCTTTTCAGCATGTCGAACATCCATCACAAAATGAACCACACATACCATGTTCACTGTTGATCACACATATATTCTATTTTTTATACAAGCATTAATCACTTCTGTATCCAGCCTTAGAGCATCCCCAGCAGGGCCTGTGTCAAGCCTCTGTATCAGCTGCTCGCGATCTTGCCCGTCTACCCGCACGCAAGAACACAGCGTAAGCCTTTGAATCGGCTGCGCGCGAGTAATATAGCTCCAATGAAATACGGTGCCTTCTGTGGATGCTCTTAGAGTCCATCCATTGAATATTCTGTCTATAGAGATGATGTGAACTCTCCTATAGCCAGCCGTTGGCGGTATCATTGAAGATGTTCCGAACGGACTATTGCACTTCGCAGTGCCGTTAAGCAGTGGTCACTCCTGCCAAGGCGAGAAGGCGTTGCGACTGGATGCGGCCAAAAAAGACGTGCCTAACATCACAGCTGCAAGTGGCGATGCGATGCGTGACCGTTGGGAGTCTGACGCGGCACGGGGCTCCGCGCGGTGCCTCGCACTCGAAGGCAGAAGCAGGAGGCGGCCGTGAAAAGTCGTGAACACGACGAGCTGTGCCGTGCAAAAGGTGACATGGCCCGTTGATGCATCAAATTGATCAGACCGTGGGCGGCTGGGCCTGGGCGCCATGGCCCATGCGGCGGTGTGGTGCCCAACAGTCCATGCGACATGCAAGTGGCAAGAGGTGGGGCCCCAGAGGCAGCGGGAGCAACCATCGACCCAGGTAAAAGGGTTGGCCAGCTGTCCAGCTCCACGCGAAGACACCAATCTATCCATCCATCATGGCCCAGCAACGGGGGCATGCAGGATGCTCCGTGTGGCCGGGGCCAGCAGGGGCGGCGATAGCCGATAAGCCATGATGGGCTCCATCAATCCAAACCTGACTTTTTTTTTTTTGAGGGGAATCCAAACCTGACTTTACTTCATTAATTTGGGCTCTATTGAGTTTGACCATACTGGGCGTTGAGCGCATTAGAGTTTCTGGGCCAGGACTGCATGGGCCGTTGAAAAATAATTTATTACTTGTTGAGGGCTTTTCTGGGCCAATATTCTTGTGAGATGGAGAGGACACGATTGTCACAATGTGTCGGAGGACAAAATTGCAATTACCATCCAACTTTAAGGCATATAAGCAAATCTTCCGAAAAGTATATGTATAGAATAGCATGTCTCTCACCACAAGAGAATAAGGCCCAGTTTTTTCAGCTTAACAACTTAACAGCTTAACGACTTATCTACATTTTAAAAAGTCATATGTTTTGAGTTTTTTTAAGTCCGTTTTTTCGCTGTTTTAAAGGTAAGTCCTAACGATTTAAAAAACAAGTCAAACGAAATGGATCCAAATCTCGAGACTACCTTAAGAAGCGCTTCAAATTTAGTCATTTCAGCCGTTCAGCCGTTAACAGGACCTAAAACTATCCTTCAATTTCAAATCAGGACGTTGGCTTTGTTTGTTTCAGATTAAATTAAATGAAATGAAATGAAAATTTGTTATTTTTGTATAAGCCAAATGATGTAATGTTTTTAGTCATTCTTGTGGGATTTTAAATAGTACTTCTTAATGTTTGTAAAATATTTTTTTTCATAATTTTTTGAACTCGTTAAAACGTATTTTGAGGGAGGTCAAAAATTTGCTACAGTAAACACAACTCTACATTAATCTAAAACAAACAATGCCTAATTGGTTGTTTCAAATGACTCTAAACCTTTGGTAGTTGCTCCAAATCAATCAAATCCGTGCATCAATTTAAAAGCAAGATCTACATGAAACCGCTACGGCGGGGTTCCGGACTCCCGTGCTCGATTTTCAACCACGGAGTGAAATCGTGTATCCTTTAACACAACTGAGAAACGTGAACCGTATACCACAACTGAGAGGCGGAGCTGTTGCTGGGGCGTCTGGGGCTTCAGCCCCGGTCTTCACAACACAGGCAACTACGCATAGCTATCTAGCTAGCTAATTAGTGAATAGTCAAAGCACTCATTTGATTGTTGTTAGCACAAGGTAATTGGTGGCAAGTTTTTATTTATTATTTGAATTTTATCTATAAATTGTAGGTTCCAATCTCATTTTGCTATTAAATTTGAATCAATATAGATATCATATTATATACCCCCTCCATTTTTCATAAGATGTCCACGCATTTTTAAGATTTAAACTTTCTAATCTTTGACCAATAATTTGTTTAATGGTATGTAGATCTGGTCATACAAAAATGGCACTACTGGATTTATATTTGAAACTTATTTTTTAATTATTATAATTTTGTTATTAGAATGATACGGAGTATAGGATAAGATAAATAGGGTTATAGTGCAGTTTAGGAACAATGCCAAGCCATACCATGGATTATAAAAAATAGAGTAGTTTCTTGTATTTTTAAATCACGCTCTATAATATGGTAACTATGAGCGTGTTTGGTTCGCAGCCCTTGTTAGCCATGCCAAATTTTGGCTCGTCAAGATGATTTGGCTGTCATTTGGTTTGTAGCCAACAAATGGCGGGACAATGGAAAAATAAAGCCGTGCCAAATTTTTTACCCTACGTTCTGCGCCAAAGCAATGGCGCTCGATTCGTTTGCCCTCGCCATCTCGTCATCACGCCATCGCGAGCAGGTCTACTGTCAGCGTCTCACCGCGCGGAGAAGAACAACAGCGCTAGCTAGTTGAATCATGCAGTTCATTTTAGTTAATTTTATGTTCTAATTTTCATATCTATTTTGTATAGTATCCAAATTACGTGAAACAAATTTTGTTATTCATCTAAAATCCTAACCAACCCATTTTTATAGTTTTTAAATTTAAAATAAATTCATTTTTTTGTTTTGAATGGTTTTTCATTTTTATGTCCTAATATCTATTTCAAATTTTAAAATCAATTTCATCTGTATATTTTAAATTTATTTAATTTTATGCAAGTTTATATGATATTTATTTAATCATAAGAACAATTGGCACATTATCATTTGGTAATCAACCAAACATACCACCGATTTTACCAACATTTGGCTGCCCTCAATTGACTATGAACCAAACGGTATAAATTTTACCAGCAAAAGGTCATGCCCTCAATTGGTCATGACCATTCATTGGCATGGCCAAGGAGGGCTATGAACCAAACAGGCCCTTTATACATATGAATTAGGTCATTTTGAGAAAGCTAAAGTTTTTATCTTTTTATTTGAATCCGCTTATTAAAGCTATAAAAGTTAGGTGGAACAAAATGAGTTGCTCAAGATGCATCAGTATCCCTCTTTTAAATTTTATGACTCCACCACAACAAATCTCAGCAGAGAAAAGAAAGGAGCAAAGTTGATAAGAGAAACGATCAGCCGACCACCAATTTCACCGCTCACCAGAGAGAAAGACGGCACGGCCCAGATCTGTTGTCCCACCATCTGGCAGCCGAGATGGATGGCGGCCCACTACTCCATCCGCGAAAACGACAGCAGCCCACACAGCCGAATGAAACGTTTTATCTACTGACACGTGGTACCCAATTAGTAGGAACAACAAGTCAATGACACCTTTTAGCCTGTGGCGAGAGTCTCCTGATCCTCTGACCTCTCTTGCTTACTCTCCAGGTATGTATGTATTCATTCATTCATCACACGCAACACAGGTTTCACAAAAATAATCACCCGCTGACTGGTGGGCTCGTGACTAGCGTAAGAGGTGTTGTGCTGGCTAATCACGGTTTGCATAAGTGCTTTTCCGTCATCACACGCACAAGAGTTATTTTTTCAGCTCACGACCCGCGCTAAGCCCCCCATTCACACCATCGACTCATCGAGAGGCGAGACTGTGCCACTGCCCGCTGGTGCCTGTGAGCGATGGCGATGGTCGCGAGTCCGACTGACGCCGTTGCGGCCGCCGCGGTGAAGCCGCCGGACGCCGACAAGCCGCCCTACAGCTCCCGCAACGGCGCGTCCACGGGGGGCCGCGGCGGCGGCGGCGGCGGCGGCGGAGGGGTGGTGGATTCGGTGGTGGCGCGGTGGCGGCGGAATGACTTGCTCGACAAGAGCCCCCTCCCGCTGCACGCCGCCGCGGCGATCTTCGCCTTCATCGCGCTCGTGCTCGTTGCGTCCAACCGGCACGGCGGCTGGATGGAGTTCGACCGCTACCAGGAGTTCCGGTGGGGGGATCGAAGGGTTTAGCTGTCGGCTTGGGTTCGTCTTCGATCTTCGATTCGGGTTTGGCTCCTCTTACCTGTGCCGTTCTGCTAGGTACCTGCTCGCGATTGCGGCGCTGGCGCTCGTCTACTCGCTGGCGCAGGCACTGCGGCACGCCCACCGGATGCGCGGCGGCGTCGACCCAATCTCCGCCGCGCCGGGGAGGCTTTTCGATTTTGTCGGCGATCAGGTGAGTTGCTTCGAGCTGTTAGTCTCCTGCTGCAAATATTATTATCATTATTTATTCCACCTGATCAACTAGAGTTCATTCTCAATTCCTCAATTTGGATTGGATGCCATTGAAGGGAAAGGGGGGAGAGAGTACAAAGAGGTAAAGAGTGGGAACAATTTAACGTGTTAAAGCAAGAGTGCCGGTGGGGTAGAGATTCTTCGTGATAAAGGCGGCATCAATCCACTACTGCTGGTTGTTTATCTCATGTTGTTTGGAATCAATCGTGGCTTAATATATAGTATGAGGAATATATTAGCTTCCTGATAGAGGCAGTTTGTACTGTTAGTAGCTAGATTGAACTATGGAACGCTGTGATGTCCTGCTTCCAGACATAACAGCATGTCTACAACCTATACCTTTTCTTGGTTCTTTTTGGAAGAAACCAAAGACTGGTTAACTGCGCTAGTAGCTCTCAATAATGGTCCAATAATTTGGTTAAACTGTATGACAGCCCAACAACAACAATGATGCAATGTAGTGGCTATAGCATTGGCACGGGAAGAGGTTGGACCAGCCAACAGCCATCGGAAGTTGCTCGAAGCTCCAAGTATGTTTCAATTTTTTCAGTTCGATTGGAGCCTTGTATGAGTACAATCTGCATGTCGAGAATTGTTCATGGTGTATACTGTATAATGCTTAGATGCACTGAAATGTGTGTGGAACTCTGGACTTTCAAATGTTTGGGGACCACTTTACTTGGCCTGCCCTGAAGGATATGACTGTTTTGGATCTGAGCTACTTAATTAGGGGCACTTCTTTGTCAGCTTCTGTGAACAATAATTATTTAGCATGATACTATTATTGTACTACATGGCATTAAGTGTTTTTTTTCGTTGTTTCAGATTTAATGATTTTTTCCCTGAAATATCAATATGTTAGCCTGTTAGGGTTAGTTCGAAGAAGATTTCTTGACAGTGCATGCCTAGAAATTTTTTTAGTTAACAAAAGTAGGACTAAGAAGGTTTCCAAGCCAGTTTGTTATATTCCATGAAATCCTTACCAATGCATGCTGTGCATGCTTAAACTAGATAAGAAGGTTTTGGACCAAACATGTTTCCATGTACCTTCATAGATTCTCCGATCACTGTTTAGGACTTCGCGAACAATTTATCTCAGGGTTTTTGTTATGTCATGATACCATTCCGAGCAGTGTGCAAGACAACAAGAACAGGACATTTCATTCACCTTTACTCCTTCAAGATCTTTCTAGATTAAGTTAGCTCCCAAAATTGAGTTCCTTGACTTCCTGTCAGTTGCATTTTATTTTCCGAGAGTTTGTTGGTTTTAAATTTCCATAACCATATATCAGGGCTAACGGAGACTACTGTGCATCTGCAGGTGGTTGCATACTTGCTAATGTCTGCTCTCTCAGCCGCTGTCCCCATCACAAACCGCATGAGATCCGCAGTGGTCAACAACTTCACCGATGCAACCGCTGCCGCAATTAGTATGGCCTTCTTCGCATTTGTAGCCCTTGCCTTGTCATCCGTCGTTTCTGGATACAAGCTCTCCAAACAGACGGACATATGAATCATCGTTATAGACGACTCAAACTCGTTACATGATTCATTCATTCCAGAGAAGCAAAACGTATGCTGTTCCTCTTCCTTTAGTGATTGCTGTTTCTTGAGCTTCCACGTTTGTACATAGGTCTACATGTAGCATGCGTGAATACAATGGTATTCATTTCAATTATACACTTCTTTAAGACTTCAAGAAGATATTGCTGCTGTGATGGGAACTGCTTGTTCTGAAGATATGGAGTAGAATTATATGTGTACACCCATTTTATTGTAGCGTGTACCCAAAACTTCTGTACTAAAAATCTGTAGCGTGAAAATTTTATGTGCTAGATTTGTTATTTCTATTACTTTGGCTTTGTTTGTTTGAGAAAGTTGTTGATAACTTTAATTTGGAAAAGTTGTGACCCCTCGAAAGATGTCTTAAAGAGTTCAAAAAATTGTGAAAAAATATTTTATGAACTCCCATAAAAATGACCTTCAAAATTTTACATCATTTGGCTTATACAAAAAATAACAAATTTTATATAATATAATTTAATTTAAGATGAAACAAACAAGGCCCTACTTTTGCTCGTTGGTGGTCGGTTGCTTTTGAACCTTTCATTGGTCTATATTTTCTTCGTGTTTATGTATTGCAACCAAATGGCAAATGCTGATTGGGAGTGGAAGAGCAAAGCAGCCCAATAGACCATCTGATGGTGAGGGACATTAGCCCATGTAACGTAGGGAAAGGCAGTCCATGGTAAGAAGGCACGAGCTGCGGCTAGATCTTGATCATTGGCCCGGCGTATCGGACTTCGGTTTTGGGTCTAAACCCGGCCCAAAGCCCGAGCCTGGCCTGGTCTGACGGCCAGGCTTCAGAGAGAGGCTTGAACCTGACCCGGAGCACCGGTTGGGATGGGTCGGGTCGGACTTTTTTAGGTCGGGTTGGGCCAGGCTGACCGAGCTGGGCTGTCCATGAATAGGTTTAGTTGTGGCCTTCCATCCTAATGAAGAAGGGTAACAACCTGAAGAAAGCAACGATAAGTTTGTTGCACACCAGTGTAGCAAACTCAAAACATTTGGCTCATGAGGACGAGTTTATGGGGCCTACTGTTTACCGAAAGAAAAATTGAATTATAAAACTTAAAGCATCAAAAACAACATCTCTAAATTTGAATATCTATATTTTATTCCTCAAACACTATTTGTTCCCTATATTTTCACTATCACAAAAGTCTCTATCCTAAAAAATATATAGAAACAGGAGAGGAAATCTCTAAATATAAAGACTTGAAGAGAGATTGACATTTGAGACTATTAAAGTGATATAGGAACCAAGGGTCTAGTATAGAGAAGATTTCCTTTTTATAGACTGTGTTGGTTACGCCCTTACCATCCTTAATCTAGTTTCTTACCACATAGATATTATTGTTTAAAAATGTCGTAGTTTGACTTCCATTATTAAAAGGTTTTAGTGACAGTGGTAACATGCCATCCATCTCCACCCTCTATCCCTTGTTCAAAGGTTAATGATATTGTTAAAGATTTGGTTTGTTATTTTAAAAAGTTTTCAGCTTTAATGTTTCAATATGTTGTATTTTGGAAAGATTGTAATTAATTTAAACGGGGAAGTGCTCATTTGGTGAGTGAACTTATACGTTCAAACCAAATAGACTCCGTGGTGGAAAATCGGTGAGATTGGTCATTCGATTTTTTAAACCGTGCTAATTTGGTCATTGACTATCATGCTGACCAGTCAAATGATCAAATAACATGGTTTAGAAAGTTGTGAGACTAGTCTCACTCAGTTTTACATCACAAGGATTGATCTGACTGGAACGCAAAAGTTTAGGGACCAAGTTGCACATTGTCTGTTTAAATATGTCAAAATTAAGGGTGCAAATGTATGATATAATCAAATGTATGTGGAAGGTTAAAACTTAGAAAGTGGAGTTGAGTGGAAAGTAATATGATACTTCTTAGCAAAACACGAGTGCTTTGTACTAGAACGACAAAAACTTTTGATTTCCATGCGACTCATAGATTTTCTTCTACGGATTTCATATGTTCTAATCATGGCTTGTCGTAAATTCATATGCTATCATCTCTTAGATAGCACTAGTCATCCACCGTTCATATAACCTTTTCTATTTCACTCTTTTATATTTTTCCATCATAATATTTAGAACTTGCTACGGTGTTTGGGTAAGCCCACCATTGAGGATGTTTTTGTAATTGTATTGAAATATAGTTAGGAACTAACACCAATCGATTGCAAGGAAACCTCTCTTTTAAATATGGGCAGTGCTATGGATCGGACGTCCCATCCAGAGCCAAAAAATCGGACGCTTTCCAACATGCGAGTTTTAGGAAAAAAAAAACACGACACTGACATTGGTAGCATTGAAACAAGGAGGATATGTTTGGTGAAACACGATGAAACACTGATAAACATGACGAAACATGGGCCTAAAAAACTAGAGAACATGGCATGTTCTAGCGTGTTTCCACATGTTTCTGTTTTTCAAATAACAAATGCTACCTAGATCTAGATCTAGATCTGGGTATTATTGAAGAGATAGAGGAAGGAGGAAGGAGACAGAGGGGAAGAGGAAGTAGGCAACCACACCTCGCCGCTGGGGGCTCCTCCGTGCGACATCCTGGCGGCGGCCGCCGCGACCGACGGCGACGATGAAGGAGGCGGCGGCGTGCGTGGTGGCGAGCCCACGGCAACGGCGGCGACACCTTGCATCGACGAGCGGAGGCTCGCGCGGTGACCCGCAGCGCGCGGCGCACGTGCGAGGCGGACGCCCTAGCCCGTGGTGGCGCGCGCGACAAGCCGGCGATGAGCGCACGAAGCGGGGGGGGGGGGGGGGGAGAGAGAGAGACGAGTGGCTGAGACGCACGCTTTTTCGTTTTGGGATAAGACTACTGCGGGGAGCGAGTAATTTGCGGGCCCACCAAAACGAGCGTGTGAAGGCAATGCAATCATATGAACAGTCCGATCGTATCGGACGTCCAGATGCGAGCGTTTTCGTTTAAATATGCTTAGAAGTGTGTTTTCCCATATGTTTGCAATACGACGGACACACCGGAAATATTTATCATGAGATTTGAGAGAGGAACTTGTGCAAGATCGCAGCGGTCTGGCCTCCGATATACCTCTGCAATGGCCTGGATGTTGCCACGTATACTCCTTTTCCATATTCGCCCTGGCCCCTGGGGTGCGTACGTGGCAGTGCATATCAAACCGCTCGTATTTCTAGCTTCTTTAGTTCTACTCTTCTCTGAGTTCTCTCCCCGGCCCAAACCCTAACGCTCGGATCGCAGCAACCAGCCGGCGGCGATGGGGCAGGGCACTCCGGGCGGCATGGGCAAGCAGGGCGGCCTCCCAGGAGACCGCAAACCGGGCGACGGCGGCGCCGGCGACAAGAAGGACCGCAAGTTCGAGCCCCCCGCCGCGCCGTCCCGCGTCGGCCGCAAGCAGCGGAAGCAGAAGGGGCCCGAGGCGGCGGCGCGGCTGCCTACCGTGGCGCCGCTCTCCAAATGCCGCCTCCGCCTCCTCAAGCTTGAGCGCGTCAAGGACTACCTCCTCATGGAGGAGGAGTTCGTCGTCAGCCAGGAGCGGCTGCGCCCCATCGAAGACAAGACGGAGGAGGACCGATCCAAGGTCGACGACCTCCGCGGCACGCCCATGAGTGTTGGCTCTCTCGAGGAGATCATCGACGAGAGCCACGCCATCGTCTCGTCGTCCGTTGGGCCTGAGTACTATGTCGGGATACTTTCTTTCGTCGACAAGGACCAGCTCGAGCCCGGGTGCGCCATACTGATGCATAACAAGGTACAAATCTTTTCAGTTTGCAGTGATCTGATGGGGAGATTCGAATTGAAGCACTAGTTTGGGCCCTTATTAAACTTAAGGCAAGTTCAAGTTACTGATTTCATGGATGCTGACAAGTTCATTGGGCCAAAAAGACAAATTGGGCCAAAAAGACAAATCTATCAAGGGATGATTAAATTATCAAAGAAGGCTATCTATAAATAACTAAAATTCAATGATTTAGAATCGGTTGATTCAGTGAAATTTGGCATGTTGTAAGAACATTGCGAAATGGTAGTATTAGGAGAAACCTGGAGATCGATATGAATACAGTCATAGCATGTTTAATAGGTTACATGATTACATCTGTGACAGATGCTAGATGGGTTGGTGTTTGGTAAGGTAGAGTTCCTTGTAGGTGGAGATTGTTTTCAGAACAAATTCAAAATAAACCACCTTTGAAAGTGAACCAGAGAGCTTTATTTATTAAGAAGGGAATCACAAGATCTATTATAAGTGGAGTGGCCAAAGTTACATCCCCTGTTAAAAGCGGGCAAGCGACCCACATACCAGGCCCACACAAAGAGTATCAAGTAGTGTAACCCTCCTGGAAGAAAATCCAAGGAACGAGATCCCCTATCCCTGAACACTGCCCTTTCTGCTACCCATTGCGCAACCGCGTGAGCAATCCCATCCACATGTTATGTGTGTACAACAATCAAGAGCACTAGTTAGCCTATGTGCGAATTGTGTTGTAATAAGATGCTAACGAGGGCTCGCTAGCAATTTATTAAATGCCACCTTTTGTTCGTCTATGTGTACCATGCTTACCAATTTCAGACCTGAACAAAATCGCCAAACTTTTTTTTGAAGGGTTATCAATTATTGATGGTTGTAAAATAAATATTTATTCAATCCAACTCCATGTTAAAATTATAAAGCACAAGCTGTATCATTGACTTGTTTTTTCTTACTTTTTTTTTCTACATATTTATTTGTTGAATTGGTTATAACATCACAAACATGATTTCCCCCCTAGTATATGTGTGGATATGCCAGGTTTGGGGACTGCAAAGGTTTGGGAATCATATTTAAATTGTGATTGAGATGCATTTAGCTATTTACTAAATTCAGCTACACCTCTTTCTGCTGGAGTATTTCACTTTATGTTTGCGTCGTTCTTCATTTAATTCTTCTGGTCTTGTATTCTTTTCACGGTTGATAATCATCTGGCACACCTCTTCTCAGATGCATGTGCAATTATTCCTACTGGATACATCTCTAGATCTTCCTCAGTTTTATGCCACTTGAGAAATCTTTCTGTGCTGTTACATTTAATTGGTGGAATTATCATAACAGCGATTGATGTGATGAACTTGAGTATTTTTGCACTTTTTTGTGTTAGAAGCTTCTGAGAATGACTTCTTTCAGGTTCTCTCTGTGGTTGGAATTCTGCAAGATGAAGTTGATCCAATGGTTTCCGTCATGAAAGTTGAAAAGGCACCTTTGGAGTCTTATGCTGACATTGGTGGTCTGGATGCCCAAATTCAAGAAATCAAAGAAGCAGTTGAACTTCCCTTGACACATCCAGAGCTATACGAGGACATCGGAATCAGGCCCCCCAAGGGAGTCATACTATACGGGGAACCCGGAACAGGGAAAACGCTACTTGCAAAGGTTCGTGTTTTTCCTTTTAGGACACTGAATGCTTTAACTTCCATGCTTTTTTTCCATTTGAACTTCTGTTTTAAATTAACTATTGAAACCATTAAATAATAGTTTTTTAGTTCCATCTCTACTAAAGATACTGGTGCATTTTTCATGGTCGCTTTTAAGTTTTAACTGTTAATACTTCAGGCTGTTGCCAACTCTACATCAGCAACATTCTTGCGTGTTGTTGGGAGTGAATTGATCCAAAAGTACCTTGGTGATGGCCCTAAGCTTGTAAGAGAACTGTTTAGGGTGGCTGATGATCTTTCTCCTTCAATTGTCTTTATTGATGAGATTGATGCGGTTGGAACAAAGAGGTAGGATGTTTGGATACAGGAGATTCTATAAATAAGTTGGATGTGAGTTCTGATGTTTTTTTTGTTGCCATTTTCAGGTATGATGCTCATTCAGGAGGAGAGCGTGAGATTCAGAGGACCATGTTGGAGTTGCTAAATCAGCTGGATGGTTTTGATTCAAGAGGAGATGTTAAGGTTATTCTAGCAACAAATCGCATTGAAAGTCTTGACCCAGCCTTGCTTCGACCAGGTCGAATAGACAGAAAGATTGAATTTCCTTTACCAGACATTAAAACCAGACGGCGCATCTTCCAGGTATTTTTTTACGATATATCCTTTAACTTCAAAATCTTATATATATTTTATGGAAAGAGATGTTTGTTCTTATTAAGATTATGAAACCAAGATTCTTTATTAAGATTATTGTATGATGCAGATACACACATCTAAGATGACGTTGGCAGATGATGTAAACCTAGAAGAATTCGTCATGACCAAGGATGAGTTTTCTGGTGCTGATATCAAAGCAATATGTACTGAAGCTGGATTGCTTGCTTTGAGAGAACGCAGGATGAAGGTATGGCAGCATCATTATCTAAATCAAACTCTTTTTCACTTTTATACTGGTGATTGGTGAACTGCCAGGTTTTGCTTTCATACTTAGCTGATCTTTCTGAACAGTTCATGCCATCAAAATTATCTTTTTGCCAAGTCCTTGATTAGCAACACAATTGTATATTGCCATATTTGCACAAGAGTACAATAGTATATATTTGCATTAAAATTTTTTACTAGATATAAGCATATCTCCATAAATGCTTTACTTACATTTCCGCTGTTTTCTTTTCTATGACATTAGGTGACACATGCTGACTTTAAGAAGGCCAAAGAGAAGGTCATGTTCAAGAAGAAGGAAGGTGTACCGGAGGGACTCTACATGTGAGGCTGCTCACTCATCAACATCAGAATCACCTCTGCGACACAGTTTAATGTAATAGTTGAGGGCTGGTGTTTTGGTTTGTTTAAAATTGTCACATCAGCTTATTTACATCTTTTTATATTCAGCAATGTCCAACAAAACAAAGCCAGCCATGAACAATGTTAAAAAAATTGCTAATGGCTATCTACAGATGCAGTGATGAATCTAGGCAGGGGTCAAAATGCTGGTTACTATCTCTGTGGGAAATAATTCGTTTTCAAAATTTTACCTGATAATACTGGCATGATCGAAAGTTCGAAACTGAAGTCGCTTTACTTTTGGAAGAAAAAATGTAGTAAGATTTGAATTTGGATTTTTTGTTACAGGTTTTTTTTTTTTGTCTATAGTGAAAATCTCAGCTATTTTAAAAAAATATTTTTGAATTATATTTATTTTTTATTTGACCCATGGGTAAAGCCGCTTTTGTACGGTGAAAATTTGCTGTAATGGTCTTTCATGTTGCGTACAGCCGCGCTATTTTGATTGGGGATGCTATTTTGCCTTTTGGTGACGGTTTTGATGATGATTCCTGTTACATTTTTTAATAGAGGGACACGCAGTGGAAATTTATGAAATTTATGAATTGGAAAACTCAAAATTACATGGCTATACCCATTTTCCCCCGGCCAAGAAGTGGGAGAACAGGAGTTGAGAAATTCAATATTTCATGGTCCATATATCTCTCACAGCATCACGGGTAAAGAAGTGGGGCAAAATACCCTAAACCAATTAAATGGATATCCATTTTTCCCAAGCAAAGAAGTGGGAGAGGAGGGGGTTAAGAAAATCAAAATTATACCTAAAAAACATTATAACAGAAGTGGGAGAAGAGGGGGTTCAGACCAAGAATACATGGATATATCTAACACGTAAAAAAACCCTAAAAAAATCCACTTTCAATTGTTGAGAGTGGGATTTGAACCCACGCCCTTTCGGACCAGAACCTTAATCTGGCGCCTTAGACCAACTCGGCCATCTCAACTTTGCGTCTGTATCGTCTCCCAAATTTAATTAATCTATAGCTCTGTGATGATGATGTGCCTTTCCCCACCGGGAACAATGCGAACGGAGAACTTGCTGCTGGGCAGGAGCAACACAGTACTGTGGAGACGAGCAATTCGAGCCCCAGGCGAGCATCGCGCTATACATGCACTTGAAGTCGACATATAAAAAACAAGTAACAAGCCACACGAGCTTATGCTGTTACACTTCTCTGAATGTTCATAAGATGTTAAGCAGTAATGTGGCTACATGAAATGTATAATGTATTGTGCGTATCACAGCTCCCCAAATGGGACATTTTAGCACAATGGGGACCAAAACAAAACTTCTGATAGTTCAGATGCAAGAAAAATAACTGTTCGATCAGTTCATGTTGGCGGTTCGCACCCAGCACATGAGAGCACTGTCCCCAATGTGCATCGCAAGAGAAGAATCAGAGGATCAGTTGAACAAATTAAAAGGCTCCTCGGCAGCATTAAGAACAGACTGCGTCGATATCTGTAGGCTCCCTTTCTGCATTTTTTTGAACCGGATATCTTCATGTAATAGGGCATAGATGTTCGCAGATGTCGTGCACGATGAGCAGAAGAGGAACAGCCAGTTTTCATCAGATCGAAATTCAAGCATAAATCGTACTCGTGTTGTTACAGGGAATTTGAACATGCAGCACGGTGCAAGAATGTGTTCATATTTATCAACAAACCAACTAATTGCAGTAGCTTTAGAGAATGCAGAACAAGATCCAGATTCTATCAAGCATGACTCCTCCATTGCTCCACACGACGGTACGTTGCGCTGTGAGCGCTTCTCTCATTCGCTGTCAGGCAGATCGACCCTGTCTCTTTCAGTTTATAATCAAATTATAATCAGAAGCAGGACATTTATTATTTTCATGCAAGTCAAACTTATTTATATTTTAGGATCATAGTGTTACTTCTCAAATCTAAGTATGTTTTCAAATAATATTTTCAGCTCCTCCAAACTCCTTATCGAGAGCTTACAACCTTTTTAACATGATTGTGCAAAACCAACTAGGACCGAGGTCCAAATGGGGTGGAAAAAAATATGTCCGAAAATATATTACTTCTACGGTATGATAATTTGTATGGAATAATATTATTAAATTTGTCATGAGAAATTGTTGTAGGGAAAAAATAGCCATCCCCTGTGACATGGCGAATAAGGGTGGAGCAAAGCAAAAGGCGGTCACATGCACTTGCCTCGCTAGACCTCACTGTACCAAGATGTGACAAAAGACAACCACAAAGCTGGTGGTGCGAGCAGAGCCGGTAATGCGGAGCAATGACGTTCTCGGAGCTATTGCTCTGCCAAAGGTCCAAAGAGCCGGGTGGAACAAGAGGGAGAGGGCACAATCTAAGGCGTGTTTCCGAACGAATGGAAGGATCAGCTCAGGAACCACAAAAGCACGATGACATCGTTCAGGGCTCGCTATATGACAAGATAAGCATAATAGGATTCTTCCTCTAGAAGGTAGTCTTAAATGGTTTGGAGGATGTAAACCCTCATTGTACCTCTTTTTTTTTTTTGAGATAACAGCAGCACTTCATAGCTTAAAGAGCATCATTACACAGTATATCACGGATACAATCCGGGATTACAGAACGGTAGACAGTGCTAATCAAATGCTCCGAGTTACAAGCTAAAGTATGGGCTGCTGGATTAGCCAGCCGATTAACATGCACAAAGGAGCAATTCCAGAATTGTGCCGCCATCTTCTTGATGTCGCCTATCCCGGAACCAACCCCAGACCTGTCTCGAATAGCAGAATTGATCTGCTGGACAATAGAGAGATAGTCTGAGGCTAGAATAATCTTCCACTCCTCTCATCGTTTTAAGGGTGAAAACATGAGGCCAGAAAAGAAGCAAAAACAATGGTGCTGCCTCGAGGCAGCACCGTAGCTTGTCAAGAGGTGTATCCAAGTTCGCAGCCGTCGGCGGTCGCGCCATTCGTTGGTTCGCGCTTGTGATTTGGCCGCCATGTGGTTTGCTACCAACGAATGGCTCGCCAATAAAAAATTTGGCAAGCTGATGAAGTTTGTGCTACGCGCGGCAGGTGCCGAAATCAGAAATTAGGCGCCTTTTGAGGGCGCGCCTTGTTGCGCTCGTGAGGCCAGTGGCACGGCCAGTGAGGGCTGCCATTCAAACAGGCCCCAAGTGTGCTTGTTCAACCCAGACCATGGATTTAAATAGCGGACTATAGCGGCGCTATAACGGCTGGAAAGAGAACGCTAGGCTATGCCCATTTTTGACGCTTTGGCAGCTATGGTCGCTAAAGCGTGATTTAGCTCAGCTAAGCGCCGCTATCCGCTAAGCCCAAATTGTGAAACCCTAATTGAATTTCATAAATCATATCGTAATGTCAGTATCACAGTATGTCACTTAAGTAAAATCTTGCTACTTAGAAACATATTTGTGATCATGAGTTCATCAAATATCTTGGTTACCATGTTTTTTTTCACCAATTACTCGTATTTAACTATTTTTGCATGGTTTTTTTATAAAAAAACGCTATCGGCCATAGCTCCGCTATAGCCTTGTAGCCTTTCAAAAAAAGTTGCCGTTATTTGCTATAGCCCGCTATTTAAAACCATGACCCAGACCAACGACAACAGAAAGTGCTAATGGATAATCCTATTCTGTCCAAAGCTTTTTATGTCCTTGAAACTGAGGGAGTAACCACGTCCTTGGGGTACTGCGATTTTTGGTTAAACCATCCGAATTAGACACCAAAATCAATCAAAGGATCCACTTGGACCAGCCTGTTGACATGGTCTCACACAGTCAAGAGTAAAACTAGTATATCTTTCAGAACGCAGGAAGATACGAGTGTACAAGTAATAAAACATGTAATTGAATATCCTGTTGATGACTTATATCTTCAGTGAAAACCCACCCTGAGAATGTTACATTTGTGATGATAAGCAGACTTAACAGCCACACACGCACCAAAAGGGGCAAAAACCAAAGGAAAAAACCCTGAAAACACAGCACCGTACATGCTATCCTTGATAGAGCTGCGTAATTGAAGCATCAAGTGGTCAAGTCATAGTGGTGTTGCCTTGCTGATCTGTAGTCACCGCAAGCACTGCAAAGCAAAGGAACTTTATTGAAGAACATCAAATGCTTTTAATCAATCGAAATGGAGCAAGCAGCACAAATAGGGAATTGCAAGGTACAAAGTCTGCTAGGAAATATATATAGCCTTTATGTGCTAAAACACATGCTCCGAGAGTCCTAGAGAAGAGAAGAATGATAAACATTTTTCAGGTCTTCGGGAAGAACGATAGACATTTTTCAGGTCTTCGTAAGACAGTTACTTAACATAGATATTCTGATCAAAGATAAAAACAAACAGAACTTTTATTTTAAAGTAGAATCCTCTAATTGTCAACATATATGTAACTTTCTTTTATCAGTGTATTGGATACATACAAAAGGTCTAAAAGCAACCAATGACTTCTATAGTTCTATGATCCATCTTCATTGGACGTTCAATGCCATCATGCCAGTCAGGTAAAAGTATGGGATATTGATGAACTAACAAAGTAACAAGCATATGTTTTTCAATTTCTTTAACTCAGATATAACATCTAACAAGGAGACACAGGTAAGAAAAGGCATTTCTGGATAACAATTGTGCATGGGACCATGAAACTTACCCTGCCAGCCATAACTCTAATAATTTCATTATTTGCCTGTTTCCTTTGAATCCTCTGAATCGGAGTCACTAGCATTGTATCCTATAATAAAACAGCCTGTTAAGATCCAATAAACTGAAGCACACATATTTATTTATTTACATTAACAAGTTCAACACACAAAGGGTCTTCACATTCTTGATAAAGATTGAAGAGATGGAGGGGCCTTGAAATGTGGAAGGGTATATAATAGACAGCAGACTGCTAACCTGGGCGTTTATTGCTGACTTTCCAGACTGAAGATCTATATCTTGATGCTTTCTCGATCCAAATTCTAGCCTATATATAATGAAGACTTGCTGGTTAATCAATTTAAATTTTTTAGCAATACGACATGGAGAAGAACAATGAATGGAATCCAATAGAAATAAGAAACAAAACCTTGGTAAGGATGCTAAACAATCGGCTTTTCACTAAATGCTTTTCATTGTATTTGTGCTTCTGGTATTCAGTTTCTTTTACAGGGTCCTGGGCAGTCCAGGAAGGTCTTCCTATTTTTCACTCTGCTAAGAATATCCATCTTTGCTTTGTACACGTATAACTCTAGAATGTAATGGTCAATACCCAAAATTGGTGTATATGATATGACAGGGCCATTAAAACGGTGCCAGACAGTGTTTCAGCCAGTGTCTTAAACATGAGAAACACGATTACACAAGAAGATTTATGAGCACATGATTAACCACAAAAGCAGAGTAACATGTAGGATAAATATGACTCCATCCTTCATGCCCTCCAATTAAGAAGTAAATCAAATTTAATTATCCACAGCACCCTGATTGTGCTTTCCTTTTTCATTTGACAATGAATCCTGTTACATGAACAACTGCGTGATAAAACAGGTTATAATTCCATAAAGATGGATTAAGGTTGCATCCAAATGTGTCGCTGGGTACCTCAACGAACAACCGCGTAAGCCGTAAGTTCAACTGCCAACCGCTGTATTGGCACATATACCAAGAAAGTAACATACTCGCAGTCACAGGCCACCTGAACACCTACCCAGTTCACTAAGGAAGTGTGGGCGGTTAAACAAGTATTTTGATCTCTTAAACAGAATTTTGATGCAAAATCTAAACATTTTAGCATGACTATAATTGCACCATGTCGAATTCTAGCCAACAAATAATAAGACTAAATATACTGGTCCAAATCGAAACTATTCAAGAATCACGAAGTATCATATTTCAAGGACAACCGTCCATAACCCAGACCTAAAAAAAAAACAGAACCTTTACTCCAGATTCCACAAAAAGAAGTCAGTGAGAAAGCGCCGAGAGGGTTCACCTTGTTCTCGTTCTTGTTCACGCCGTAGCCACTGCGGTACATCTGGCCGACGAGCACCTGCATGGCAGTGTCGCCGGCCCGCGCCTCCTTGAGCGCGTCCTGGAACCACCGCTTCGTGCAGTCCGACACAACCTCAGCGAGAGGCACCCGCTCTTCGTCCTCGCACGTCCCGGAGGGCGTGTTCAAATCCCTCACCTCGGCCCGTCCGGTGCTCGCCCCGGCGCCGGCGGCGCCGGCGTTCCTGGGCGTATCCAGCGGGGTGGGCGGCTGGTTCCCTGCCTTGCCGGCGGTGGGGAAGGGGCTCCTGCGGCTGCGGGCGTAAGGGCGGAGCGCGGCGGCGATGGCGGCGGCCGGGAGGCGCTTGCCCATGCAAAGGTGAGGGTTTCTTGAGAGGCGAGAGGGGGAGCGGAGACGGATTCGGTAGGAAGCCAGGGGCTTTTGTGCGAAAAGGAGGTGTCCTCCATTGCGAAAGGTGGAAAAGTTGGTAGCGTGGAGTGGAAGAGTTGGAATATAGGGGGGGGGGATTTTTTTTTTCTGCTTTGGATTTTCTTTTTTTAAGAAAAAATCAACCTAACATATTTACGACTCTCAACAAGTGGCTTCGCTAAAATGCTACTCTACCCTATTACTATAGACACATATAATCGCACATGTCATTAAGAGATAAGTGGCATTTTTGCAAAGCCACTCTTGCCGAATCGTAAACATGCAAATCTTACGACCGTGACATTTGGACAATATTTCTCAGTAATTTTTTATTACTTTATAGAAAAGTGTTTCATCCTCGTACAGTAAGTAGGAGCAGATATAAATTAGGTTTTGTTGAAGTAAAATCTCCTTGATTATTCAGTACAGTTTATATGTATTCCATTCTGATCCCCTGGACCATCTCAAGCTAACCTTGTTTTTAAGTAATTCCCGTACATAATCTTAGTTTTTTTATTTTATTTAGCTTTTTTTTTAGATAATAGAATATAATTCTGTTAGAATATATGGGTTTTAACCCATGCATTATTAATTCCTATAGATCTCAAAGACTCATGTGTGGAAGAGTAAGTAACACCTGCGTGAATGATCAAATCTTTCACAGATGTAGCTTCCTTTTGCAATTTTTTTACTCTCCAATTCTGGAGTCAAGTATGAAGTTAGGCAAGGTTGGGTTAAGTGAGTACCAAATTAGGCATGCCTTTTATCTTACATGTCTTGACCAACTCGTGTATCTTATCCGACTTGCATGGTAAGTCCAACTAGATAATTTCATGATATCCTATTTTTAGATATTGCGTATAAAGTAGACGACGTATCCAGTGCAAATGTCCATTAGGTGCTAACATGCTGGTTCATCAGATTTAGGAGGAGCGGTACAGATCTGAAAAGGTGGAAGCCCCTTATCTCATTTAAACACTTTCACGAAAAGCCCCCTGATTTTCTAAGTGGAAAAAGGGGTTCCACCTTTTTAGATATGGGCCACTCCTCGTGGATCTGAGGGTCCAGATCTGTTGTTAGCATGTTAACACCCAATGAACATTTGCATTAGATATATTGCCGCGTATAAATACTTACTTGCATCCGTTGGAAGAGGCACACCGGAGTGGAGAAAAGAAATTGCACATATGAGAAAAGAGGTTTTGGCTCTTTTCATTCACATGTAGCTCGTTCCATCCATCTGCTCTAGCATGCACCGGAGAGGGGGAGGGTAGGTCTTCGTAATCCTCCATCGTTGGGATCCTACACTAGGAGATGACGGATATGTTTTTTGGGTAGCGTCATGCATGACTGCTCGCTATTGTCTGCTTCCATGACGTCGACTACTTCCTCAGTTCCTCTACATTGCAATATGTGTCAACTATGTCATCGCAACAAAAGAGGTCACCATCATCTATATCAAGTTATAAGTCCGAGGTAGACAAGTACGTGCTTTTCCTACCCGTGTGGAGTCATTTCCCTATTGCAGCGGGTTATTTCGTGAAATATTTACTTGTTTCTTGGAATTGTTGCATAAGTATATACACGAGTGATATATGTGGAACAACTACATACATGTCTAGTTATGCTTACCGTTCTTTCTTGGGGGAAAAACCATAGGGTGAAAACCCTATGGTGTAAAGAATATATTAATACAATATTTACAAATACTTGTGCTTACCTGTTAGCTGGTTAATTATGTGTATCATGAATTATTAAGTGATTAAGCCCTGTTCTTTTGAACTGATCTGAACAGCTGAACGGCTGAAATGACTGAACTTCGAGATCTTCTCGAGGTAGTCTCGAGATTCGGATACATTTCGTTTGACTAGCTTTTTAAAGCGTTAGAACCCATCTTCAAAACAGCGAAAAAACGGACTCAAAAAACTCAAATCATATGTGTTTTCAAAACGTAGATAAGTCGTTAAGCTGTTAAGCTGAAAAGAACTGGGCCTAAGTCAAACCTAAAAGTGCACATGTTTCCAACAAATCCCAGCCTCTTTGCTTTAGCTTATATAGCTTTGTCCAGGGAAATTCAACATTTATGCTTCTTTCTATGTACACTCAAGTTACAAAATTCATGCTAGTCCTATGAAGCACTCACATCACTTATGAAGCATCAAAGGGCAGGGATCGCATCAAAAGATAGTAAAAACATGATGTGCCCCAAAAGCTAGAATCACTAGTGGATATCTATTGTTTATACATTGTTGCCTCTTTCTTGGCATGACCTTCAGTCCTTCACTGGCAATGATCTACCGTCGTGACAAGTTGACATGAAGCAGTGTAGTCCACTGTCTCCATTCCATGGTTTGCTCCAAGCAGGAATGGAAATGCAAGACCTGAATCTGCAGATAACCTGTGAAGCATCAGGTGCCAATTTGCTCTGAGGAATCGCTACTCACTCCAGCTATCCTCGTCATCGTCATCAGCAACAGCCTGCTTTACAGGAATGAAAAGATCCATCGTACAGTCATATACGATGGATGTATGACAAACTGAAATCGTGGGATCATGGCAAGATTTATAGAATGCAGAGTGTGAATTGACCTGGCGAATCGCGCTAACCCTCTCCAGAATGGCCACCACTTGTAGGTTCGTTCTTGGGCCACCCATCACGTTTGGTCTCTTTGCAAGAACCGGCTTCAAGTTGAAAGTCTGCAAAAGCGAGCAAAATTACATCAGCATATAGTTAACTGCAATGGAGATATTGTTTAGGCGCTGTCGTGAAGGCATTACCTTGTTCTTTATCTGTTCCAGTATTGTGTTTTTCTCATCTGAAAGCTTAAGAGAGGGCTGAACCAGAGTTGGAGCCTTTCTTAGCTGCAAACATGAAAGGAAAAAGCCAGTGATTTAATCAGATGAGAATCTTAAAGCGATAAAAAACAAAAGCAGCACATCAAAGTAGCCATACCATGCTTCTATCATGAGAAGTAACTTGAAGTAGAGGATATCTAGGTGGTTTTGGCACTTGATGAGGAGGTAAGTTTGCTAGTTCCTCTTCTAATGCTGAAGAGAACTCCCTAACCTTGTCATCATAACAACCACGTTCCACATCTTCCAGTTGCACCGGAAAATCAGGATTATGTATATCATGTCCAGTAATTTTACCTGGTTCCTTTTCTTCTGAATCTGCAACTGTGTTGTTATCTGCAGATGAAAATTCCTTTTCCTTTTGATCAGATATTATACGCCCCTCATTTGCCATTTCCGTTGGCAAACCAGTTGCATGCATGGCATTGCAATCAGAAACTCCATTTTCAAGCTTGTGCTTTCGTTCTTTCTCATGTTCTGCTATTGGTCTGATATCTACAAGCTCAGACCAAGCCTCCTCTGGGATCACCATAAGCTCATTTAGCTGCGTAGTGTGCAGGCTGTCACGTACTGAAGTAACGTCTGCTTCGCTCTTGACTTCTGATGCAGAAAACAGATTTGAAGCCTGGACATCATACTCTCCAAATCCTTCTTGGAGATGACTTTCATGAGAATCCCTGTAAAGCAATGGATTTGTCTGAATCTCACTCGAAACTGTTGTCTGTGCCATTTCGTTCTGCGAAGTAAAATCGCTGCACAGACTCCTTTCCTGAAGCATATCAGTCTCTTGATTGATTATATCCAGTGAAGATCTGGTCACACTTTCCTGGTTTTTCTCTATCAGACACTCTATCCAAAGATACAGTGTTTTACGTTCTCTCCTGCGGATGCTCTTATCCAACTTGCATTGTAAGTCCAACTAGACAATTTGATGATACCCTACTTTTAGATAGCCCTTTTCTGTTTGCGTATAAATACCTAGTTGCATCCATTGGGAAGAGGCACACTGGAGTGAAGAAAAGAAATTGCACATACGAGAAAAGAGATTTTGCGGCCTTGTTCTTTTCAGCGTATCGTTGCGTTTTGTGTAATACTGTAGCAAATTTGAGAGCCCTAAAAAAGAGCTCTAAAGATTATAAAAAATATTTTAATAATAGTTTTAGAATCTTTGAAAGGACTACTAATAGTCACGAAAAAATCGTTACGAATTATCACAACATATAGGCTATATAAAAATAACAAAATTTGCTACAGTAATACGCAACGATACGATACGCTGAAAAGAACAAGGCCTGCAACCTCTTTTTATTCACTTTGTTGTCACATATAGCTTACTCCATCCATCTGCTCTAGCGTGCACTAGAGAGGGGGAGAGTAGGTCTCCGTAATCCTTCGCCGTTGGGATCCTACACCAGGAGACGATGGATATGGTTTTTGGGAAGCGTCAGGAATGACTGCTCGCTATTGTCCGCTTCCATGATGTCGACTACTTCCTCTGCATTGCAATCTATGTCAGCTATGTCATCGCAACAAAACAGGTCACCATCATCTATATTAGGTGGTCACCATCATCTATATTAGGTTATAAGTCCAAGGTAGATAATTACGTGCTTTTCCTACCCGTGTGGAGCCATTTCCCTACCGTAGCGGGTTATGCCGTGAAATATTTACTTGTTTCGTGGAATTGTTGTATAAGTATATACACAAGCTATATGTGTGGAACAGCTACATACATGTCTAGTTATACTTGTGCTTACTATTAGCTGATTAATTATGTGTATCATGAATTATTAAGTGATTAAGTCAAACCTAAAAGTGCACCTGTTTCCAACAAATCCCTGCCTCTTTGCTTTAGCTTATATAGCTTTGTCCAGGGAAATTCAACATTTATGCTTCTTTCTATGTACACTCAAGTTACAAAATTCATGCTAGTCCTATGAAGCACTCACATCACTTATGAAGCATCAAAGGGCAGGGAACGCATCAAAAGATAGTAAACATGATGTGCCCCAAAAGCTAGCAATCACTAGTGGATATTTGTTGTTTATACATTGTCGCCTCTTTCTTGGCATGACCTTCAGTCCTTCACTGGCACTGATCTACCGTCGTTACAAGTTGACATGAGCAGTGTAGTCCACTGTCTCCGTTCCATGGTTTGCTCCAAGCAAGAATGGAAATGCAAGACCTGAATCTGCAGATAACCTGTGAAGCATCAGGTGCCAATTTGCTCTGAGGAATCAGCTACTCACTCCAGCTATCTTCGTCATCGTCATCAGCAACAGCCTGCTTAACAGGAATGAAAAGAATAATCGTACTGTCATATACGATGGATGTATGATCAACTGAAATCGTGGGATTGTGGCAAGATTTTATAGAATGCAGAGTGAATTGACCTGGCGAATCGCGCTAACCCTCTCCAGAATGGCAACCACTTGTAGGTTCGTTCTTGGGCCACCCATCACGTTTGGTCTCTTTGCAAGAACCGGCTTCAAGCTGAAAGTCTGCAAAAGCAAGCAAAATTACATCAGCATATGGTTAGCTGAAATGGAGATATCGTTTAGGCGCTGTCGTGAAGGCATTACCTTGTTCTTTATCTGTTCCAGTATTGTGTTTTTCTCATCTGAAAGCTTAAGAGAGGGCTGAACCAGAGTTGGAGCCTTTCTTAGCTGCAAACATGAAAGGAAAAAGCCAGTGATTTAATCAGATGAGAATCTTAAAGCGATAAAAAACAAAAGCAGCACATCAAAGTAGCCATACCATGCTTCTATCATGAGAAGTAACTTGAAGTAGAGGATATCTAGGTGGTTTTGGCACTTGATGAGGAGGTAAGTTTGCTAGTTCCTCTTCTAATGCTGAAGAGAACTCCCTAACCTTGTCATCATAACAACCACGTTCCACATCTTCCAGTTGCACCGGAAAATCAGGATTATGTATATCATGTCCAGTAATTTTACCTGGTTCCTTTTCTTCTGAATCTGCAACTGTGTTGTTATCTGCAGATGAAAATTCCTTTTCCTTTTGATCAGATATTATACGCCCCTCATTTGCCATTTCCGTTGGCAAACCAGTTGCATGCATGGCATTGCAATCAGAAACTCCATTTTCAAGCTTGTGCTTTCGTTCTTTCTCATGTTCTGCTATTGGTCTGATATCTACAAGCTCAGACCAAGCCTCCTCTGGGATCACCATAAGCTCATTTAGCTGCGTAGTGTGCAGACTGTCACGTACTGAAGTAACGTCTGCTTCGCTCTTGACTTCTGATGCAGAAAACAGATTTGAAGCCTGGACATCATACTCTCCAAATCCTTCTTGGAGATGACTTTCATGAGAATCCCTGTAAAGCAATGGATTTGTCTGAATCTCACTCGAAACTGTTGTCTGTGCCATTTCGTTCTGCGAAGTAAAATCGCTGCACAGACTCCTTTCCTGAAGCATATCAGTCTCTTGATTGATTATATCCAGTGAAGATCTGGTCACACTTTCCTGGTGTTTCACAGAAGGTTTTGGCCTTGGTGGTCTCCCTAGTTTTGCAAATAAATCTGTGGATCCTGCCTGAAGCTTGGCTATTCCTGTTCGCCACTGCATTGGTGGAAGAGGTGGAAGCGGCGGTGCATCTTCAGTATTTTCAGAAGAAGCATTTTCTTGTAAAATTCCATAAGCTGGATGAGCAGGAAGTACATTCAACGACTTTTGCATTGCTCCATTTAGCATCCAATCAAAACTTAAGATGTTCGGTAGTGTCAAATCGCTGGAGTCAGGAGCTAGTTGATTTCCAAAAATTTCAGTACTACTGTTGTTGGTCGAGTTATGTGATTCTTGGTACTTTGGTCGATGTAATTCATGCATTTCCTCGGTACTCACAGCTATTTCTGGAATCTCGGCCATGATGGATGAGTTGCAGGACTGTTTTTCCTTTAGCCCTACAACTTCACAGCTCCTAATAACATTATCTTGGGCAATGCTACTTTCTTGATGTGGATACTGTTCACTATCTGGCACAACAGCCTCACTGGTGATCACTGACTCAGATACCACTTCAGGTAGACCAGTTTCTGTAATTGCTTCCAACAAGATGACATGCTCCATTTCATGGATGTGGCTGTCTGCACTTTTACTTGCTGCCACATCATCTGCATCTGTGAGGGTGAGAGGAGTTACTTGGCAAGGATAATCGGATTGCTCGGATGAAGTCGGTGAAGGGATCACACCATCTGAAACCGATTGCTCTTCTATGTACTCTGTGGTTTCATCATCCGCTGCATATTCATCGGATTCACTGCATTCCTTGGCATCCTTGGGAATCACCTGCAACCGCTCTTCGCAGATGCTGACCACTTTCAACTCTTCCCTCATATCCGATGAATTTTGAGAAACAACTTTGGTTTTAGTATCATCGATCTGAACTTGAATATGCTCTGGTATGTGACTGAGCATGCCAGTACCTGCACATCCTTCTTCCTCTCGGGCGATCAGTGCTGTAATGTCTGTCAAGTAGGCAATGTTGATATCCTTAAAGCCATTTTCATCAGGGACTGAATCTTGGGGGCTGTCGTTGGGTGGAACATACTGCTCAGACTCTTGGTTCAATTCTTCTGGTTGGCATTCTCTTGAAACATCATCTTGAGGTGAATCAGAAGGAGTGCTGTGCATGACATTCTCTTCCATAATTTCAACAGGAGGGTCAGGCATTTGTAGACACTTCATGCCAAATCCTTCACCATTTGCTTCAAAGCTATATAAGTCAGTATCTTGAGTGGCATCATGCTTTAGCTCAAGCAGCTCCTTCGCCATGTTCCGGAGCGAATCAGAGAACTGATCATGCTTCTTGGTGAGTTTCCTCGGCAACGTAACAACTTTTGAAGCAAGTAGTTCCATGCTGCCCACATACTTGGACCTCTTGCTCGCTGTCTTCTTGAAGGAAATGGCTGCAATGTTGGGGTTCTCCTTGGCCTTCTTTGTACTGACAATTATGACATCTGATTTAGCATTCCCGACAACACCATCAGTGTTTGTTTCAGTAGCTAGTTCTCTCGTGTCTAGCTCTGGAGCATGGACGTCTCCTGTGAGCAATTCCTCCAATGACTTGGTCCTCTCATGCTCACAGGAAACCGGCTTTTCTTGCGCAAACAATTCCTCCAACGAGCTTGTCCTCTCATGTTCACCCGCAACAAGTTTGTTCTCCGGTATGGAGTCAGTGGCATTTTCTTGGTGATGATCATCTATACCTTCGTTCTCCGAGCCGACATCTGAAGAGCTAGGTATGAGCGAGTCTTTCTTGCCGAAGCTACTAGACCTTGAAACCACAACATTGTGAGCATCAGAGCACGACTTGCCCGACTCCACCTGTGCACTGGTATGGTGTCCACGGTCTCTATGCTCCCAGTCTGTCTCCACTTCAGAGTCCATTGTGGTGAGCGCGTCCACGTATATGTCCACTTCAGAGTTGTATCCCATGCTGCTTCCTGCTGATCGAACATCTGAAGAACGTGATAAGGCTTCTTCAGAAACCGATCGATTCTTGTGAACCATGGCGCATTGGTCTTCTTTGCCTTTGGTCATGCTGCTGCAGGTGTCCACCACGATGTCTCTCTCTTCACTGTTCGAGTCAGGTGAATCAGTGAAAGACGTGTGGACTTCTGACTGTCCCATGGACAAGGGTTTCTCCTCTGATGATGCCTTCTCATAAAGATTCTGCATATGTGGTTTGAAGCTTCGGAACACGGATCCATTTAGTTGTCGGTACTTCAATCGTTGGGGCCTTGTCGAGACTTCATCCAAAGCTTCAGCCGACAAATCTGCGGCCAATCTACAGAGGGAAATAGTAGCTTTGTTTGAGAATAAATAAATAGAGAAAGAACAATGTCACTTTCAGAGGATCTTAGATGGCATTTACTTGGAGCCATTGTTGGCATCATCAGGAGGTCTGAAAATCTCAATATTCTGCAGGTTCGGTCTAATCTCCTGAAAAGGATGAACAAAAAATCGTCTAAAAAGCTTAGTCGAGCAAGTAGTGTGTAAAATGAAGGACTTTTTTTATGGCACATTCAATAGAAGAGTAGTATAATTTCCTGCGATCCAATAATTCAGAGCACTTAATGACATGGTAGTATAATTCTCCTTATTGAATGGCACTAGAGTTTCATGCTTAATTACCATGGCTCTAAGAGGCCTTCTTTCTCTCTGAATTCCTTCCTGCAGCATGCTAGAACATGCAGAATCCGTCTTGAAAAAGGAAGGGTCTGTGTATCTCTTCAAGCACGCTCCCTCGCCACCGATATCATACCTGAGAGTTAATCAATGGCACATGATCATGATTCATGCAGACCTAAGTACATTGCATTCAGTAGCTACAGCTCATAGTAGAACGGAAAAGGCAAATCACCGTACTTGTCAAGCATGAACAATTTGGGAGGCCCATGACACTGCTTGATGGAATCCATGATGAAGCGCGGGGTGTCGTCTTTCGTCACAGTTCGATGGTCCACCCTCGGATTCGCATGCCAATCAACTCCTGCAAAGGGGTCGATCAATGTGCTGCAGAGAAACGAGGCCGCAGAGAAGTCGATACTAGGTCTTTGTTTTTCAGGCCTTTTTTTAACGTAATTTTCAGGCCGATTTTTTAAAAAAGTATTTTAGAGAAACGAGCCGATTGTAATTTTCATGCCGAAATTACAGTCGACTTTCATGGGGTGGACCAATTTTTTTCAAGCTCACCGAGCACGGGGGTGGGGGGTGTTATCAGTTTTGATGAATTTTGCATAGATATATAAAAGAAAACATCACTATACAATATAACCGGCATAGCCTGGTGGTTACAGACCTTTTTTTTTTTTGTTGAAATTCAAATTATATTTTGTGAACAAGCGGGTGAGAGCAATGCATATCATTGAAAGATGAAAAAAAAAACTGCCATTTTTCTTCTGATTTTCGGTGAAATTGGTTGTACTCCCTTTTTTTTATGACCAAAAAACAAAACCTTACTTTGTAGTTTGTGCTGAACCTACCCCTGTTAGAAGCAACATACAGGTAGTCTCTCTGACATGAGTCTTTCTCCATGAGTGGCAGCTCTGCCTCCAGCTGCTGCACCCGGAGCATGAGCCCATGCCCTCGGGCAGATGCCATCATCACATCATCATATAGCCCATGGAACACCTGTGCAGAAAATCTGCACACATAAAATGAGGTAAATTCGATGGTATCATGGTCAGTTGGTCACTGTTATGAATTTGAGATACATCTGTGTACTAATATAGTTTTTGACAGTTTGTCATAGATTTGAGCATACACCACCCTCAAATATGTGCGACTAAGGATTTGCTACTCATGTGTAAATTACATGTAGACCCTCCGTCCACATGTCATTGACACAAATAGTGACATCCTCAAAAGCCAACCTTCGGAGGCAAATATTCAACTATTCAAAAGAAGAAAAATGCTTCGTGTATTGAACAGAGACTGTAATCAGTTAGCATTGAAACAATAGCCAAGAAGCAGTTTTTAAAATATTTCTTTCAAAAAATAAAGGTGTCTTAGTTTTAAAAAAAAATTAAAGGCGCATATTAAATGCCACTGATTAACCGAAAGAAGCGAAAACTGAAGAAAAGGCTTAACAGCTAGGCAGAATTCAAGAACATTTGAAGTGAAGCAATAGGAAGGCTATTATTGCTAAACCGTACTGGAGTCGCTCCCCTATTAAATTTGAAGTTGATGAACAGAAGAAATGCCAAAGAACATTGCACCGCAATGTCAAGAACAACTAAAGGAGAAATGATTCTAATGAAATTAACACACGGGAATGCATCATCCCCTACTTCCTAATGGTCAAACTTTAATTTCTTGTATTTTGATCGATTGAACTTTCAAGCTCCAGAAATTAATCAGAGCTTACTTCAATATGAACGCGAACAGAATTACAGAAGATTGAAGAAAATCTATATGATGGCAACAAAGTGCTTGATCACAATCTGGAAAAAAAAACAAGTCTCTTTTTCCGAGCTAGGACAAGGCAATCAACAGATGAACAGAGTTTAGTACCTGGAAGTCAAACAGCTAGTACATCAATCACCTACCGTCTCATGGGAGAGGAGAAGAATTTGATAACCCCCGATTTTGTTCACAGCAAAACAAGCATTAGGTGATCAACCGCGAATCCGCGATCGATCGATATCAAAATAGCACATGTATTTCCAAGAGCTCATTCAAGGCGCTCAACATGCAACCAGTGGAGCCCCAAGGCAAGAAAGCCGAGACAGCAATCGCCATGGAAGAAGAAGAAGAAGAAAGAGGCGGAGGAGCGCGGGCGGGGCGTACTCTGCGAGGTCGCCGAGCTGGCGGAGGACGCCGACGAGGCCGGCCATGGCGACGCCATCGAGGACGGCCTCGGGGTCCCGCTGGTCGGCCCGCTTGTAGAGGTCGCGGCCGCCGAGGGAGTACTCGCTGGCGACCTGGTGCCTTGACAGGGGCATCGCCCTCGCCTTCGCCCGCGCTCCACAGAGCTGCCTCCTCTGCTCTTCCTCCTCCTCCTGCTCCTCCTGCTCCTCCTGCAGCAGCAGCAGCAATGGCAGCCTTTCTCTTCCAATCCCGATGGCTCAGGGATCAGAAGCAGACAGGAGCACAGAACTCTACAGAGATCCTACCCATCACGCGAGCTTTCGGCGCTCGTAGAGGCTTTGGCGCGGCGTTCGTCGCTGGGCGGCCTTTTGTTTCTTCCCTCGGCCTTGGTCGCACACTCGCACGGCACGGGAGAGAGACAGAGAGAGGGGGGTAGATTAATGGTGTTAATTTACTCTTCACTCTTCTTGTGCCTCCCTCTGAATGAGGGGCCCGCCCAGTTTCCAGCGGAGTGCATGTGAATGTGTTAACCTTGTGGGCTGTGGCCATGGGCCATGGCCATTTACTGCGGCGCTTGCGCTTGAGCCCGCGTGCGGTAACTCCGCTGGAGCCTTGGAATCGGGAGATGATTTTCTGAACGATCCGGGTGAAATGTTTCGGTAATTTGGAGGGGTGAGTAGTGCTGACAAGAAGCAGAATGGAGGTAACAAGAACCAGAATCGAGCATAGTTTATGCTGCCTTGTTGTTTGCAAGAAGGCCACCTTATCTCGCTATTTTTATGGAGGAATGAGCATCCGCGTCGCTGCAGCGGTCAGCTAACAATCCCGAGCTACCAATGCACGTCTTTATCCTCGCACATAAATAGTACTTCCTCCGGTCATAAAAACAAGTCGCCATTGACTTTTACACATGCCTTTAACCATTCGTCTTATTCAAAAATTTAGTGTAAACATGTGTAAATATAAATCATGTTTAAAGTAGCTTTAATGATAAAACAAATCACAACAAAATAAATGATGACTTACGTAGTTTTATTAATAAGACGAATATTCAAAGACGTGTACAAAAGTCAATGACGACCGAGTAGAGAGAAAAAAACAAGAGCGGTTAGATTCTCCCAAGGCAGAAACAACTAGATGCCTTTTACATGTCACATGATTTCAACCGTCCCTGGCTCGTTGCAAGACAAGAAACGCTGTTCATAAGGGCAGTACACTACAACTCTCAAGATTTCGTGCATGATTTGGCAGAACAGATGGCGGTGCCCAACGACAACGCCCCGCCGATTTCAACCCTTCTGGGGCACCGGCTGCATGTACGAAACAGATAATAAGAGATCGGCATAGGGCGCACGAGTGAGCACAAGCAGGGAGGAATTTCTTTGGGGGACACAACTACTACACAACCCTGCTTGCCTTGCCGACCACCACCTCAAGAAACATGGCAATGCATGGCTAACATGCACAGATACGTTCTTGGACTTCAAAGTTACTCATAGCCATAGGAGTAGAATAGACAGGTACACACCAAATTTGAGGGCCACGAATGCAGCAGCAGGATGCAACAACAATCCCATGATTGCCAAATAGTAGTAGAAGAAGGCTGCACACCTCTCATTGAAAAACAGGGACACCACGAAACCTACCATCCCACTACTAAAATACTTGTTCAACAATCATGCCTGCAACTACTGAGGCGACGCTTCTGATATTGGCAATTTATTATGCCATATACGCCTCGTTCATCTCTGACCAAGGACAAAAGCGGGAGGGAATATAGGGCATGATATTTTCTTGGCTTTTAAGCGAGGGATAGGCGCATGTCTTCTCACTTCTACCACCTGTAGGCAAAAGATAATGTAGCCGGCATAGCCCATAATACCAGATTTGACGAGCAGGAAGCAGCAGGCTACAAATGAAGACTTATAGGACAAAATCTGTTTTAAAATGGTAAAAGACTTTTAGCTTATAAACTAAGCAAGTGTTTTCCAAAATACAGAGTTAGAAAGCTAATACAGTAGCTTGAAAGCCTTGGATGAAAAATCTTACGGGTACAGAGGTTCTGACCAATTTGTGGTTCCCATGGGCCGTTCATTTTTTTGCGTAGCATATAGCCATAGGGTTGTCGAGGGTGATCTTGAAACCCTGAAGGGCCTGCATTGCCTCCAATGACTGGTTCTCGTCCTCATACTCCACGAAAGCAATGCCTGGTTTGGCTTGGATCATCCGGACTTCCCGGAAACCAGGGTACTGCCGGAACAGCATCTGGAGCATCATGCTTGTCGTCTGATCCGGCAGGTTCTGGATGAACAGGATGTTGTTCGGAGGAGCAGGCGGCTCTTGTGAAGGTTTGCCCAGACGAGAAGATTGATAACCCTGCGCACAAGTTAAAAAAGAAACTCAAAATCACTGAAAAGAAACTCAAAATTGCATAAAGCTTAACCTGCAACATTTCCCACAGTCCAAATGATAACAAAAAAGATAGCAGTAGTACATGTTTTGTTCACATATACTAAATAAACATGAAGGTGACGATACATTCAGGGCAGATTATTGGGGTAATAGCAAGATATGATATCTTACTAACTACTCCCCCACTTAATCCACGTCATGGAAGATGGACAGTGTGAGCTTGCATAGCTAGGAACATTTAACACAGTTAATTATCTTTCAGGTTAGGTTAGAGAAATCAATGGAGGCAGAGCACCTTAGAATATTGGTGAGCTAAGATACCTAATACCTAAACAAGAATTATATATGTTGAACAGAGGGTGTTGTAAGTCTAGCTTCCTACTCTCAGAATACATGAAAAATACTTTAATTAAAAGAAGAAGACAGCTATTTTTTCACCATCCATGACTCAATCAGACCTATAAGCCCATTAAGAGTAACTGCCGGAAGAAGGTTTAGGTATGTAGCGTATAATTCATGGACCTCCAATAATCATGGACCTCCAATAACGTGTCAAAATTTCAACAGGTACATGCATATTCGCATTGTTGATTCTGAAGGGGTCAAACAAAAATATTACAGTCCGAACATCCTCTATATGTTTATGCTTCTAAAACTAGCAGGTGTCTACAGTCTATATCTTTAAATATACTTGAAGTTGTATGAATAGGAACCCCCTGATGAAAGCCAAATCCTGGTGGTAAGACCTAAAACGTATTCAATGAATGTACAATAATACAGTGACTTTTTTGGGAAAAGCATGTCATTCCTTTGAACATAGGACAGTTGCGACGAATGACAATTGCAGTAGAAATAAGTCAAATATAGCTACATCTAGATTGAAGCACAGTGCAAATAGAACATTTTGAGCAGGTCCTGATGAAATAGAACAGACTGAAAATATCAGCTGCAACTTGTAAATGAATAACTACAAACTGTTACTGCTATATATAGCCAAGGGCCACATTGATGAGGCAAGAACTTCAGACAAGGAAGCGATTGCAAATAATATCAAGATTAAACATACAGCTAGAACTATCAGCCTAATGGAAGCCAATTGACTACATCATTCAAACACCGTTGATTAAATTTTAAAGGTAAACTGCAAACAAAAAAAGAATGATATGCCGGTGCATACTCTGGGCAGCAATTATATGCCCTTATTGTATTTGTGTATAACAAAAAAGTACTAACACAAAGAGAAGGTTTATGGTGATAGCTGGACACAGAATTCATGAACACACGTAGAAAATATACACTACATAAGCCAGAGCTTGAAAAAACAAGCTGGTACTAGTACAATAAGGAAAATTCTGCAACATCACTACTGTTGTACAGGCAAGTAGGCAACTTGACATAGCATGATCGAACAACAAAGAAGCATATAAAGCAAAATTATATCTCTTAAACCATCAGAGAACTTACAGTTCCATTGCTTTGGGCAACAGCGACATTAGGACCAGGTTGATGTGCCTCTTCTGCTCGTCGCTTTTTCTCAGCAGCTAAAAGGGGCAATAAAAGGCAGATGGAAAACATATAAATATATATTTTCAACGATCCAAACAGTCAAAATAAAGAAGAAATAAATGTAGACTTGAGCAGCATCAGAGTGAAATAGAAGAAACAAACAAATAAATAACATTGCATATATGGTGACACTAGGCTATTCTGCGGAACATATTTGCTTAAATTATTGGCCTAACTAGTTCGACGCTTTGACTTGAAGCCATCTCTTGAAAATCTCGAAGGCACGTGATAAAATCTCTCAAACCCAAGTTGAATTAAACGTTCCAGCTTCTCGAAGCCAGTTTTCTCTTGGACCATGTTCTTTAGTCTTCACAGCTTAAATTAAGATTAGAAGCTACCGCTGAAATTTGTCATTTTTGTACAAACCAAACGATGTAGTAGTAATTTTTGTAGGGTTTTAGAGGGTTCTCCTTAAGAGTTCCTAAAATAATTTTTAAATCTTTTTTGGACTCTCCATGACCTCTCTCAAGGGGTCACAACTTTTTCAGATTATAATTTTCAGCTGGTTTCAGATCAAAAGAGGTGCCTGAAGTTCAGTTTCAGCAATTAATAAAATAAGTTTAGCTCTGCAGAACATCATCAAGTGAAATAAGTAAACTGACAGGAAGACTTCCCCTGGAAGGCTGGAACAGAATACTACTTTGCTAAATGCAAAGTTAAAAATGACTAAAACGGCCAATTCATAAAACAATGGATGATTATGCGATCAGCTTAACAGGCATTCACAAATTTTTAATTCTACCAAGGAAGAAACGACCTTGGGTGACTATCATTTGAAGATAAAGGGATGCAAATACACTCCCAACATATGAAACAAATAAAACCTTCATCATTAAACTAAGCATTAAAGTAAAAATTGCGAGCAGTGATGGGTCATATGCAATTTTGCACGTTAGCAACCAAAATGCTAGGTTCACAAAATTAGAGGTAAAAAATAGAACATTGTCCTGCCCCCTCTCTGACTTCTTGAAATAATTTATATTTTCTTGTTACAATAATTGTTTCAAATACACTTCCTATAATGTAAAGAAATAATGCAGAACACATTAGCATCTTTCCATATGCCATAACAGAACGGTAAATCCATGTTATAGGTCCACACTCTACTTTTAAAATAAAAAAGTGCAACAATATAAACTAGTGCCTAATTTGGAATCATTTGTTTCACTTCATCACTACCCGAACATATTCTTAGCATTTCAAATCAGTAATAATCCATTCAAAAGACAAGGACTAATTGACCATAATGACAGCATAATCTAACATCTATATTTGAAAATGCAACCAGAGATTCAGAATTACCTTTCTCCTCTTGTTTCTTCCTTTTCTCTCTAGGAGCATAAGTACCATCTACTTTTGCAATACAGTCAGACTTTGTTTTTGCATATTGTACTCGCTGCACAAGGGAAGGAAAAGTAGCAAGTTGTCAAACATGGTACATAATAGGAGAGCACTATTGCACCAGTTCTTGATAATATGATATGATGGGTACTTAAGAGAAAAGGCTCATTTCACCTAGACAGTAAACAAATAACGGATTGCCCATTGCACATTAGGCAAATACATGAGCTTAGGAATCTAGATAGAGATCATATGAACATTACTGTATGATTCTAGAAAGACTATACATTACTGTGTGATTTTTAAAAAATATGTATGTTTGCCCTATAAAATGAAGAATGTATGTCTACCAATCCTCTATCCACATCATTCCATCAAAATAAACTTAAATGCAAAACATTGAAAAACAAAAAGGCAACTGGTACAATACCTGCAAGACAGATCAATGTATTAGTAGAAGCATATGGACAAGACGACAAGTTAACTAGCGTTTATTCAAAATCCTCAATATTTGTGTGCTATTTTAAACCATTAGTTGAATTTACACTTGAATGCAAATGAAATGCACAACAATATTGCATGGCATTGTTGCACAAAAGACAGAACATAGGGCATGTTCAGAGTGGCTAAGCTGAATGAATAAGCTGGCTGAGCTGAAATGGGTTGAAAGTTAAGTTGAACTTTGAGATGTTATTGAATTTGCTTCTTGAAGTTAGTCCCCTCCATTCATGTTACTATTAAGAGCCTTTAAAGGTGGTTCCATGACGGGGAAAAAACTGGACTAAAACTATAATATTAGTTCTTTAGCCAAATAAGTCCAAGCTACTTTGAACATGCTGATACACTTCACAAAGAACTTTCCTGTACTAAAAATTACAGCTCAACACCTTAGAAGTAGAATGTTTCTGTACTAAAAGCAAACCTTTGCCCCAGAGAAGGTATGCTTCGTTGCTTACCACAAACTAATTTGAGAAGTTAAAAAATTGAAAATACAATGTTTGTCTATCCATCATGCTTCTTATCCACAGAAAAGAAGACAGAAAATAAATGATGAAATAAACAACTAGAATTTATCATCAAAAGTGAGGATGGCTTACCATTCTCTTCCCATAAAAATCAAAGTCCTGCAATCCCCGGAAAGCATTGGTAGCCGCTGTAATTTCACCAAATACCACCCATGCTTGCCCTCTCAGTTTAGGAGTTTTCAAGGCCACCAAATCCAGAATCTTTCCATATTGGGAGCACAATGCATAGAGTGATCTTTTCAGCTCTGCAGGAAAGATGGACATACATTACAGCTGAAAAGACCAAAATGGTGTACAAGTAAGAAGTAACTACAATCTTCTAACAACAGAGAATTATGGTTATTCAGATTAGATTAGCATAGACGCGACCATGGCCCTTCGAGATGACAACGAATACTTTTGCAAATTGCAATAGCTCCTAGAATTTCCAGTGGGTAAAATCGCCTTCCCACCAGGCATCATTAAAAAAGTGCGTGAAAGAGAGCACTTTCCCTAGCGAATTCATACGGATGTGACAAGACGAGCCTAGCTCTTTAAAAAGATGGCGTTTTCATCAGCAGCTACGGCCGAAATTACAAACACCCACAACGTATAATCTCTACAGAGGGCACTGAGCAAAGCGACCGCTAAGGCGACGGAGAACAGCAGCCCAAATCGGGAGGCTAGGGTTTTAGGTGGATTAGGTTGGCGGATGCGGCGCCACGCGAAGCAGCCGGGCGAGAGAGCCGTACCTTCTTTCTTGATCTTCTCGTTGAGGTTCCTGAGGTAGATGGTTTGGTTCGGGGGGATGTCGCCGGACAGCATCTCCGCCGCCGCGGCCGCTGCGTCGCCGAAGTCGAGGAAGGGGGAAGAGAAGCGCGAGAGACCTCGCTGTTCCTGCTTTCGGGCCGGGGAATTCAGGTTTCTACTCCATTGGTCGGTATGGCCGTATTCGGATGTCTTACATTTGGGCCATGGATGTAGTGATATAAGGCTAAAAAACTGGACCAATTCAGTTACTCCTTGCTCCTGGCCACGGCCTCCTCTGCTTTTCCTTTTTAGAGCCTCCCTTTTTTCCTCATGTGTTCAATTACATATTTTTCAATTAAGGTAAAAACATTCTCTGTTTTTTAAAAAATAGGTAACTCCATGCACAATAACGCTACATAGAGAGACGCTTTCTTCATATAGGCTTAGGCCATGTACAAGACGCTTGTATATCCTTGTATCTAGATGCTCAACAAGAGAGCGTATTGACATGTCATAGTTTGAGAAAACTAGGGTTTGAGTTGTTGTTCGTTCGATGCTTTGAGGGGAGGAGTGCACCGGGATAAGTAGAGAGAAGAACCGAGCAGGATGCAGCAACTACAAGCGCAAATATCGATCAACGTCGCGCTTATCTCACGCACAATGTGATTGGCACCGTGCAACGCGCAGCCGCCACCACCCTCACGAATTCCCTCCTCCGAGATTGTCTCCCAGACACTAGGGCAACCGATGCTTTCTTTATGCGCTCTTTGGTTGGTGGTTTGGTTTTGTTTGTCTTTGTTGTACAAACCGTTCGGTGTGACATTTTGGAGCTTTGTATAGTTTTACTCAAAGATATTGAAGATATTTTAACACTTTTTTTAGTTTTTCATACCGTTTTTAAATGCTCTCAATTTTTGGCCCAACTAATCGAATCGAACCCAACCGCGAATCAAGGGGGGCCCACAAATTGGGCTAGTCAGACCTAATGGGCCTCACCAAAGGGCAAAAGCCCAACACATGCCTACTCAGAACTCGGAACTCGCTAAACACTCGTTTACCAGAAGCCATTCCTGGAAGGTACCCGATACCCGTCCCCTCCTGGATCCATTCCTGGATAGCTGGGATAGTTTTCTCGCAGTGGGAGTCATGGCACATAATAAGCCCAGCCTGAACGATGGCTGTCAGAGAACTGAGATCAGCTATGGATTTTATCGTTTCTTAGAGAGCTAGCTGACAGTATCTAGTTGAGCCCTTTCCATCGCATGATTCTAGTTGACCCATGTGACCAACTTGCCGCTTAAACTTGTGTCATATCCAGCTGTCGGGGGCGCGTTTTTGGAGCCCAAGATCTTGACCTTTCAGTGAGTGCAGCGAATGCATGCATGGATGCATCCATGCCGTGCGTGCCGCAAGTGGCCTACCTAAGCTAGTGGATGGTCGCAGTTTAATCGAGGATAATGCGGCGATTGTACTCTCTCTTTCAGGTTAGATTATGATGAGTAATTAGCCGATACACTGTTTAATTAGGGCAAGTTGGATTGCGTGTGATTACGTTGGATTGTCTACGATGTGAACCCGTCACCGTATGTGATTGTGAGACTTAAGATGGCGAGAAAATTGAGTTTTTTCCACTTGAAACATTGCCGCTCGCAAATTTGCCACTCTCGGCATGACGCTCGCAAAAAAGGTCACTGCAAACAATTTTCACTCGCATATTTACCATTTCAGGACATTTTCGCCTAATACACGAGCCAAATACGAAAGAAATACAGAAAATATATGGGAGGCCCACATGTCATCCTCTCCCCCTCCTTCTTCCTCCTCCTTCCTCCCAACCTCCAACTCTGGCGAGCTCTTCACCTTCCCCGGCGAGCTCCCATCGAGCTCCTTCCTCGCACCGCCGCCGCCACTGTCGAGCTCGCGCAATCGCCACCGTCATCGACCGCGCGCAGCCGCTGCTGTCACCGGGCTCCCGCAGCCGCTGTCGCCGAGCTCGCGCCGCCGTTGAGCTGCCCCAGGCCTGGCCAAGTTCGGCGCTGCCATCGCCATGTCCACCTGAGAAGAGAGAAGAGAGAGAGGAAGGAAGGAAGGAAGAAGAGGAAAAAGAGGAAAGAGGAGGAATAGAAGGATGATATGTGGGCCCTAGGTATATGTTTTGTATTTCTTGCGTATTAGGCTCGTGTATTAGGTGAAAATATCCAAAATGGCAAATATGCGAGTGGAAATTGTTTGCGGTGGCTTTTTTGCGAGCGTCATGCCGAGAGTGACAAATTTGCGAGCGGCAACGTTTCGAGTGCCAAAAACTCAATTTTCTCTAAGATGGCCTACGTAGAAATTTTACTATTTTTGCGCTATAAATGGGCAATGGCCATGCTAAACATTGGGGGTGCGGGATGCGTTTCCATGCAGCATTTAGCTAGGCTGGGCCGTCATCTATCCGTGCTCGATTGTGGATATATAATTTTTACACGATTAGGCATGCATCACACTAAATGACAGCATAGGTTTAGCTCAGCATTAGGATTTAGGGGCACAACATGTTGCCTCTCGTGTCACAAACATATGTTGTTTTGGTATGGTCTCTAAAACAATTTTTACTGCTCCCAACTATTGAGATTTATGTATAATATTATAAAAAATATACTAATCAATGCATATGACATTTAGGGTTAACAGAAATGAAATTGCTAGCACCCATGTGTCCATTCATCCACTAGCTGCTAGCTAGCTTTCTCCACGAGTCTCACCTTATCACGTTCCGTGAAACTCTCATTCACAATCAACAGATCCCAGATATGCCACACCAAACAATGGCATCCAAACCCTTGTATGCCACTACAAATTCTCAAAATCCCACTCTCACCTTCGTACTCTATCCTTATGTATCATCTCATTCACACCTTGATACCATTTATACAACTATCGACTAATCAAGTCGTTACAGAGGTGTATAAAGACATTTATGCGCATGTCCTTGCAATACATTGAAAAATAATATGTATTATAAAAATTTATAAAATTCGTAAACAACGAGAAAGCTTTTCATGGGTTCAAATTTTTTTTATTTGTATGTGCATCTAATAACGAATATTCGTAGGCATGGCAATCAAACCTATGTGGGTTTGTTTCCATGGGTTTTGCACCCAACAGGGGCAGGTTCGGATTTAATTTTCCCCCACGGGTAACGGGTCTAGTGGGTTAGGGGCCCAATTCACTCCTAGGTGGAGGATGGGGGGAGTTTCTAGTTCATGGATCCCCACGAGGACCCAAAACCATAGCCAATCCAGTGCCCCAGCGGCCCAGCACATTAGGGATCCTTATTCCCTCACCCTCTCACACATATTCCTCGATCTATCCTGATTCGTAGTTGCGGCATCGCCAACTTCCGAGCGGAGTGATCAAACTCTTGACTCCCTCGAGTCCTTGCCTTCTCGTCTCCTCCACACTTGTACTTCTGTCCTATTTTCTCGCCCAAAGGCCCAAATTGAAAACTACAATGACAGTGTGGCATTAACCCTAGCCAGTGCGGCGAGCTAGTGATGCCAATTGCCTCATTGCCTGCCTTTCGTGCAACCTCATCGCTGATCGCCTTCACCTCTCCCGTGGCCCTGTTGCAAATGCCTCACGCACGGTCCTGTTGTTGATCCCATGCCTCCCTTGCCCCCTATCGCTAGTGGTTGGACGCAATGGCAGACATAGAATCTCGCTAAGCCTCGGGCTAAAATCATCCATAGCCACCAAGCCTCGGACTGGACTGTTCCACTCATATATTGGGCCCCATGCCTCCCTTGCCCCCTGTCGCTAGTGGTTGGACGCAATGGCAGACACAGAATCTCGCTAAGCCTCGGGCTAAAATCATCCATAGCCACCAAGCCTCAGACTGGACTGTTCCACTCATATATTGGGCTTAACATATGTATATAGGGATACTCTTTAATACAATGTCAAACCTCGAGCTAGCTATAACGACCCACTTAGCCATAGGCGCAGATCCGCCCCTGGTTGGACACCAACAGGGGTCATTATTGTCCTGTTCTAGTCCATTCCGTTTGAACCTGTTGTGGGCACTTGCCACATCGTCCTCCATCCCACCTCCGAATCCATCAAGGTATCGTGTGTGCTGCCTCCTTTGCTTATGGTTGTGCATAAGTGGATCTACCATCTGCAATGGACCTATGGATCACCCGTCAAGTTTTGGGGAAACCGACGAGTTTAATTTTGGGTTTGACTTTGCTCCCATTATTTATTCTCGATTTGGATCGGGTCTTTGCCTGCTTCAAGCGGAGTGTGATTTTGCTCTACCCTACCCAGCCCTGACTTATCTGATTGCCATCACTAGACATTTGTGACGACGAACCCGAGTAAAACGCCTCGAAAGATAACTATTGAGGAGAAAACGTAAAAGCTCGCCTCGAAAGATAACGATTGTTCAAAAAACAATAAATTAACAAAAATAGCTATGCGAACATAGGCGTGCAGGAATAAATCGTAGCCAGGCAAGGACGAGAGAGCAGCGCGCGCCAAGCAAAAACTCGGAAAAATACCCGAAATAATCAACAGTAAAATAGAAAATTAATAAAATAATCCACTGTAAAAAGAAATTACAAAAATATCCCTGGGTCCCGCCACCGGGGGCGGCCGCAGCTGAGCTGCCGCCACCCAGGGTGGCCGGCGCTAAGCTGCCGCCACCCGGGATGGCCGCAGCTCAGCTGCCGCCACCCCGGGTGGCCGCGGCCCTGCTGGCCCCGCTTTTCGGCATATTGTGTCTATATATGTATAGTATGTATATATGTATATATAATATATGTATAATATGTATAGTGCATGTGTTATATATATGTATAATATGTATACTGCATGCCATTTTACTAATATTATATTTTAAAATAAATATATGATAAATATATACTAAATTATTATAGTTGTCCAAAAATATATAGTAGGTGGCGTCTAATTTTATTGATAATTGATTAGTAAAATGGCATGTCTAAAATAATTTACGTTGCGAGGTAGGTTTCGTTCGAAGAAAGCCTCCCGCAATTTTCCCAGTGCAGTGAGCTCGTAAGATGACAATCACATGAACCACGATCACACACGCACACGCTTCTCGCTGCACCTTCCGCTCAATTTGCTCCCGTTGACTGACCGAGACCAGATAATTGTAGGCATGGAAATCAAACCTGTGTGGGCTTGTCTCCATGGGTTCTGCACCCGACAGAGGTAGGTTCGGGTTTAATTTTCCCCCATGGGTGACGGGTCTAGTGGGTCAAGGGCCCAATTCACTCCTAGGTGGAGGATGGGGAAGTTTCTAGTTCATGGATCCCCACGATGACCCAAAACCATAGCCAATCCAATGCCCTAGCGGCCCAGAACATTAGGGATCCCTATTCCCTCACCCTCTCACACGTATTCCTCGATCCAGGGTGTGAGTGAATCCTGATTCGTAGTTGCGGCGTCGCCTGACTTTCGAGCGGAGTGGTCAAACTCTCGACTCCCTTGAGTCCTCGCCTTCTCGTCTCCTCCACTCTTGTACTTCTCTCCTATTTTCTTTCCCAAAGGCCCAAATTGAAAACTATAATGGCGGTGTGGCACTAACCCTAACCAGTGCGGCGAGCTAGTGATGCCAATTGCCTCATTGCTTGCCTTTCATGCAACCTCATCGCTGATCGCCTTCACCTCTCCCGCGGCCCTGTTGCAAATGCCTCTCGCATGGTCCTGTTGTTGGTCCCATGCCTCCCTTGCCCCCCTGTCGCTAGTGGTTGGACGCAATAGCGGATGCAGAATCTCGCTAAGTCTCGGGCTAAAATCGTCCACAGCCACCAGGCCTCGGACTGGACTATTACACTCATATATTGGACTTAACATATGTATATCGGGATACTCTTTAGTAAATGTCAAACCTCGAGCTAGCTATAACCCACTTAGCCATAGGAGCATATCCGCCCCTGGTTGGACGCCAACAGGGGTCATTATCGTCCTGTTGCTAGTTTCTTCCGTTTGAACCTGTTGTGGACACTTGCCATCGTCCTCCATCCCGCCGCCGAATCCATCAAGGTATCGTGTGTGCTGCCTCCTTTGCTTATGGTTGTGCATAAGTGGATCTACCATCTGCAATGGACCTATGGATCACCCGTCAAGTTTTGGGGAAACCGACGAGTTTAATTTTGGGTTTGACTTTGCTCCCATTATTTATTCTCGATTTGGATCGGGTCTTTCCTGTTTCAGGCCGAGTGTGATCTTTTTTTCTTTTCTTTTTTTTGAGAAAGGCCGAAGCCAACAATTCCATTTCAAACAACGAGCAGATTACAAGCAACTTCGTACAGACCCTCCGAGACACACAAGCTGCAGAAGGAACCCCGGTTACAGACTCTGAGATACATCCAGGGGGGACTGGAGCAAAAGACCGCAGGCTCAAGAGAAAGACACCCAGCAAGTGACACTACTAGAGAGTACATCCGAGATCACTCACAACACCACTCTAACCACTCACAGACTAACAAGGACCGCCTCCTGCCCTGAAACTCTGTGGAATATCCATGCCCAGCATGGTGTAACAATCAGCAGGAAGACAGGTCGCTACACCCTAACAAACTAACAAACAACACCGGCACGACGACCGGCAACAAACATAAACCGGCGAAACAGTCCCGGAACCCCCACGACGTCAGCGCCAACGTCTGGAACCGCGCCGCTTCCATCGACGACACCATGTCGCCGAGAAAACAGGTAAAGCCCAAAACCGCACCTGCCCCGCCAAAGCACCACGCCAGCCGGAAGCAAGCCGGATCTGGAAAGAAACGCCGACGCCGGCGAAGAAGACCCCCGCACCACTCGTCTCCGTCAGCCAAAGCCAACTACAGCAGCCGCCATGACCGATTCCGGAATAGGTGCACGAGCTGTGGAACAAAGAGGAAAAAACAAGATACATTCGTCTTCCACCTTCCCCGACCACGCCAAACCACATCACAAGAAACAATCCGTCGGAGTCGTCGAAGCCGAAGAGGAGAGAACGTCGAACGCCAGCAACCAAAGAGGTGGGCACCGTCCTCCCCCGTCGCTGGACATCGCCGTCACCACGGTGTCCCCGGCTGGAGCCCGCCGAACCGCCAACGACGATCGGAAAGCTCCCCGGAACCTGGAAGAGAGGAACGAGGAGAAGGGGAACGCCGTTCCCCTCCCCGCCGCCTCCCACCCCGCACGACAGCCGTCTCCACGCCAGGCCCGCCGACAGCCGACCGGGATTCCAGATCTGGGCACTAGCGAGAGGAGGAAGGAAGGGGACGAATCCCACCTAGCAGCTCCACCGACTGGAGATGGCCTAGTGTGATCTTGCTCTACCCTACCCAGACCTAACTTATCCGATTGCCATCACCAGATATTTGTGACGGGATGAGTTATACAGAAACAGAAGCTTTGCCTAACTAAGTTTGACAACGAACCCGAGTAAAACGCAGATAACTATTGCGGATAAAACGTAAAAGCTCGCCTCGAAAGATAACGATTGTTCAAAAAACAATATATTAACAAAAATAGCTATGCGAACATAGGCGTGCAGGGATAAATCGTAGCCAGGCAAGGACGAGAGAGCAGCGCGCCCCAAGCAAAAACTCTAACACGGATCGGGTTGAACGAACGGACAATCCAACGGTTGGGCAAACGTGTAAATGTGTAATCCTCTGCGTACGTCCGATCGATCTGACGTGATCGAGGGCGTGACGTCGTGACCGATCGACCTCCTTTCACCGGGAAAGGCATGCACACGGTGACACGTACGGCTGCATGCGTGCGTGCGTGAACGCACTCACGGCGCTGTGGGGTCAACTGGACCTACCACGGCTCAAGTGGTTGCTCGGGTCCAAACATCTTTACAGCTTCTTCTAGAGCCAGGATCCTGAACTTTGACCGGCTCAGCTGGCTCGGCCGGAATCGGAACTCGGAAGGTCAGCCTCGCACGCACACCGAAGCGAACCGAAAACGTACCGCCCAAGCCACGTACTTACCCCCGAGTCACTCTGCATTCTGGAGCAAGTAGGAAAGGCATGCACACGGTGACACGGCTGCATGCGTGCGTGCACGCACTCACGGCGCTGTGGGGTTAACTGGACCTACCATGGCTCAAGTGGTTGCTCGGGTCAAAACATCTTTACAGCTTCTTCTAGAGCCAGGATCCTGACCTTTGACCGGCTCGGCTGGCTCGGTCGGAATCGGAACTCGGAAGGTCAGCGAAATAATTGCTTTTTTGCCGCTCCATTCGATGGTAAGGGAGAATGTTGAGAGTGGCAAAAAAGAAGGCCAGCCCCGCACCCACACCGAAGCAAACCCAAAACGTACAGCCCAAGCCACGTACGTACCCCCGAGTCACTCTGCATTCTGGAGCAAGTATGCAGGCGTGGACGCAGCCTCCGCCTATGACTTCTCCAAACCGAGCCGCGGGCCGGACCCGGAATGCCGGGGGTTAGATTTGCTTGATGAGCCCGATGGATCGATTGAAATGCAAAGCTTTCGATGACCTTTTCTGGCAGGTCCTTTTTGAATGATCAAAAGGCATTGTGGTGTGAAAGGAAGATTTCGATTCACTCGACTCCATCACAGGCGCGCGGCCGCTTTTTGCTGTCCCTGCTAATAATGCTCTTTCGGTATGGATTCATTCGTATCAGCGCTTAACAATGTATGCGTTCGAGTAGATCACTGTTACAACGTAGGGCAATTCGTTTATGAAGCACTTTGATGTTGCAAAAAAATTTTAGTCATAATTAAAAACATAGCACTGAGTATAATTTTTGTATGTGTCTGAAATTTTGGTAATTTTTGATTGCACCGTAAGCAATTCTCTCTAATATGTATAGTGTATAGAACTGATCTTTTTTTTTCCTTCCAATAAAACCATCTTAAAAACTCTTAATAATAATATAAATGAAATGGACCAACTTCTAAAAATACACTAAACATATATTTTTTAACTTGAGTCAAAAGTTACAATCGTTGACTCTTTTAAATATATGCGCGTCTTATATTTTGGAACGAAGGAAGTAATTGACATTTGTGGGAGATAGAACAAAATAAAAATGCATAGAACAAAATAAAAAAATGCATTATGTGGCTAGATATGAAACCCAATTAATGAAACAACCAATATTAATGGATGCCACCACATATCTTATGAGACAATGTCTTGTTCACAAAATAAGGCAAACACGGAAGTGGAGCAAAAACACGAGACATCGATTTTATATGAAAAACTCTCGTGGAAAAAAACGATTGGCACCGACCGGCAAAACCTTCACTAATATTGAGAGAGTTACAAATCGTGTGGAGATTTATAATGTGGCTTATCAATCCTTACAAAACTTTGATTTTACTTTAAAATTTTGATCGTATATCACCAAGATTAGCATGTTTTTGACAACAGCATCGGTAGCTCATCGGGAATATGCTGCGCGTGCATATGCACCAGAAAACTTTAGAACACCACACAAATCGTACTCAGGATACCATGACGGTCTCTGGAGTACATAGCGCGAGATATTTAAAATTAACGGTGGTCCACGGCGCCATGGGGTGTGTTGGGATTGGATTGCGACGGTATACATAAACAGATTGCGCAATCTGGCCGTGCAATAGTTTAGCGCTGGCTCGGAACACAGATCCACGAGAGATCGACTTGTTAATTAGGTCGTGGCTCACGAAGCGGTGATTGATAGGGTCTTGATATCCCGCGCAATCGTGCACCAGTGCACCTAATGCAGTAATGCTGCAGGTATTAGTCAGGTACGTACACGCAGGTTCTTTTTTCACCAAGTTTGATCACAACCTCCGTGAGACCGTGATGGATGTTGGAGCAGCTTGTTCTCGTAGCCGGGACCAAGGATTGTTTACGTGGTATTAACTATAGCAGGAAGCTTTCTTGTTGCCTGCCTACCCTGACCAAAATGCAAGCAAAATGCAGATTTGAATTTCTTGAATAAAGGAGAATTTAGCCGGATAATCAAAGAAAAATCGCTAATACGTGCGCAAGGATATCTTCTAAGGACATGTCAGATGGTGCCCAACTTTAGACGGTTTAACAATATTAGCACTATTCATCAGCCTTTTCATCTCTTCTATTTTAGTTGCTACATTGCTAAGTTCACCTAAGTTGAGTACCATTGGGTATGCCCTAGGCCCTTTTTGATTCACAGTTTGGTTTGGTCGTGTTTGTTTGAGTCAAAAGTTAAGAACATTTAGGCCTGTTCTTTTTAGCTTAACAGCTTAACGGCTTAACTGCTTAACGACTTATCTACGTTCTGAAAAGGAGCTTTTTGAGTCCATTTTTTCGCTGTTTTGAAGGTGCCTCCGAACGTATTAAACAACAAGTCAAACAAAATGGATACGAATCTCGAGACTATCTCGAGAAGCTCTCGAAGTTCAGTCATTTCAGCCATTCAGCTGTTCCGCCGTTCAGATCAACTTAAAAGAACAGGACCTAAAAAAGAGACACATAAAATGTTAAAAAAATAGGAAGTGGTTAGTGGCAGCCGGTTGCTTTAAGGTTTTTTTTGCAGTCGTCTACCCAAGACTAGCTAACACATACTAAATAAATTTAAAACTTACGTACCAAATTCTATAAGAAGTTACAAAATATACTAGGTACTTACAGATCAAATTTCTAGTAAAATCAATAAAAATCAGTCGATTAATATTTTTCTTAAAAATGACGTCAGTTTATATACATAAATATTTTTTACATAAAATAACTAATTTTTCACTGTCGCACTAAGTAAAAAAAACGTAGATAAATTGAAAAAGGCTGTTGACGTTTCAAATGAAACGACAGGTGATGGTTTTTTAACATATCCAAAAAAATATTATAATTTTTTAGACCTCATGAGGAAAAATTGATCCTACAAATCTTCAAAAAAATATTTTAAAAAAATTATATTGAATGGTCCGTATAATTTTTGACTCATCCAATAAAATCAAACCAAACCGTGAAGGCAAGAGATCCTAAATTTGGAACGCTGGATCTACCAGTTATACGATATGCAACGTACGTATTTGTGCAATTATGCTGCTGCAAGCCTACAACGATATGCAAAGGCTACAAGCCTGCAACGATTCGATACTTTCGGCCGTAAACGTCCAAGTAGACACAGGAAATTAATGCTAGGATCCAGCCCGCGCCATGTCTTCCCTGTCCACGCTTGGGATCATGCGTGGGATGGAGACATGATGGGGATTGTAGTGTGTGCACTGTAGAAGTTCCTTGTTGGTGTAGCCGTGTAGAGTGTAGACAGCGTCTAGCCACGGTTCACGGACTCACGTACGGCGCCGCTGCCGATCAGATGGCACGCACGCGACGCGGCCCTGTTTTCGGTTTGGTATTTTCAGTATAAAAAAAATTCGGTATACAAGAAGTGGCTACCAAAATTTCTGAAAAAATTTTTACTACCGAAACCGAATATACCGAATTAATTCTGTTCGATAGTTCGGTATTACCAAAGTTATCCACAAATAGGGAGTATCCACCTAAATCCTCAAAAGAAGAATGTGTATCGGAGTATGGATCGAAGCTTGTAGAAGGGAGATTACAACCTGAGGTAAGCCTGACGCAGCCAGCGAGCCCGAGGAGTGTCGGTGTTGAGCTCCCTCCTCCTATTCACCGCCGCTTCACAAGGTGAGGTGAGGCGGCAGCGTTGCTCCTGTTGGCCGGGGACGTCATATGGGGGGAGGCGACGGGGAGGAGGGGACGATCTGGGGAGCCAGAAGGCAGCCGGGAGGGGGGGATCCAGGGAGGCAACGGGGAGGAGGCGCGGCGTGGAGTTGGCGGCCGGTGACTGGCGCTAGAGAAGTGGAGAGGGAGCAAGGGTTTGGAGGTGACGAGGCAGTCGGTTGGGCCGCTAGACTCGTGATGGAGAGTGGAGGAACCATGGGTGGATGGAGCCATAGGCCGCTGCGCTGGGCCGTTTGTGGTTTGAGCAGGCCTGAGGCCCAAAGCAATTAAATGAGGTTCGATAGTTTTGGTATTTCACTGAAAACCAAAATAACCGATTATTTTGGTATTTTCGGTTCGGTTTTTTAGTTTCGGGTTTTTTTCCGCCCCCTGCGCCCATCGCCCATCCCCATATGCTGCACCCTACCAGGAACGGCAAGGAATCGCGCCCCATTTCAGGTTAAACCCCACGCTCGCCTCCGTCCTCTCCGGCGTCAATAATTTCATTTTCATGGCCCCGAGTCCTGTGACTTCTCACTTCTCGCCAGCGCCCACCAGCTCCTACGTACAAGCCTAGCTACTCTGCCTTTGCTACGTGCAGAACATGGCTATGCTAGCACGCACAGCTAGCTGCTGCGGTCTTGGTGCTGACTGTCACCACCATTAGTTTAGTAGATTCTTTCGAGTTCCAACAGTAAACGTACCTATGAGAAATGCAACACCGCTCGCCGAGAGAAAGTCTGCCCAAACTGCCGTCGTGGGCACATGAGTCCATGTGTCGTACGTACTACGCACGTACTGCCATCGTCATTGCGTCATGACTCAGGAGTACCGCGCTAAGGCAATGGCTTAGAGCATCCCCATCTCACCCCCCAAATGCCCCCCTATTTCAAAATTTTTCAAATGCAGCAGGAGGGAATTTGGTGTATGTGAGAGGGAATTTGCACTGTAGCGATTACTGTAGCAGTTACTGTAGCGATAGGGGGAAATTTGGGGGCCCTGCTGGGGATGCTCTTAATGCACTCCGTCAACTCGGAGCATCTCGGTTGCGAGCTACAGGTCGACAATTAATTCAACTCTAGGTTCTCATGTTTTTTAAAAATATAGTACTAAAAATTATAGGTAATGGATACACACACCCGTCTACCTCATTGTTAGTTTATCATTTTTAGCGTGTGTTTAAATGCACACGTGTGTGTAGTGTGTGTGAGTATGGTAGGGTGAGTTTATGTGTGTCTTTCCTATATCCTCTTAATCGCGGATAGTTGTTTAATACATTTCCGTTCATGAAAACTTGTTGTTTTTGATACTGGCACAATCTTAAAAAATACTGCTTTAAGCCTTTAACCATCAATTACACCACAACTAGCATGATGACCCCCACAATTGCCCGGCTAGATTTATTAACTCTTTCCTATTACCTATCGTATTGAGCATGAACTCTACTTTTCTATTATTTTTATTTCGAATTTTTATTTTTTATATTTACGAACTCTTTTCTATTATCTGTCATATTGGATACGAACTCTTTTCTATTATTTATCGTATTGGATACGGATCTTTTTTATATATATATTTACGGACTCTTTTCTAACCTCTGTCATTTTGGATAGGAACTCTTTCCTATTATTTATCGTATTGGATACAAATCCTTCTTTTTAATCTAGACCGTTATAATCTGGTCCCACCATTGATCGAATAGCCAAAATAATCTGGATGATGTGGACTCACGTGGTGGCTTCTTTTTTCCCTCCTTTATATATATAATAGATTTATTTACAAATTTCATAAAATATATATATCATGGAAATTAATGTATATGTATGATCAACAATCCAAATAGTTTGAATGATATTTATGGATCCCTCTACCTCTCCGGTGAGCACACCGGCAAGGAGTGGGAGGGGACACATGCACCTTCACCACCTTTCCCCCCCTCTTTGCGAGCTACAGGTCGACGATTAGTTCAACTCTCGGTTCTCATGTTTTTTAAAAAATATACTACTTCGGTCATAAAAAGAAGTCGCCGTTGACTTTTGGATGCGACTTTAGCCATTCGTCTTATTCAAAAAATTATGTAAATTTTCTTTTGTTTTACTGTGATATGTTTTATCATTAAAGGTACTTTGAGAATGAATAATATTTATATATTTTTGTACTAAATTTTTTAATAAGACGAAAGGTCAAAGTTGTGTCCAAAAGTCAACAGCGACTTCTTTTTATGACCAGAGGTAGTACTAAAAATTATAGGTAATGGATACACACACCCGTCTACCTCGTTGTTAGTTTATCATTTTTAGCGTGTGTTTAAGTGCACACGTGTGTAGTGTGTGTGAGAATGGTAGGGGTGAATTTTTGTGTGTATTTTCTATATCCTCTTAATCGTGGATAGTTGTTTAATACATTCCCGTTCATGAAAACTTGTTATTTTCGATATTGGCACAATCTTAAAAAATACAGTTTTAACCATCAATTGCACCACAATTTATTTACAAATTTCATAAAATATATATATCATGGAAATTAATGTATATGTATGATCAACAATCCAAATAGTTTGAATGATATTTATGGATCCCTCTACCTCTCCGGTGAGCACACCGGCAAGGAGTGGGAGGGGACACATGCACCTTCACCACCTTTCCCCCCCTCTCCGTCCTCCTCTATTCCCCTAGCATTATACCTCAGATCCAGATCTAGATCCAGACTCATTGTTTTACACGATTCTGGTGTCCTTCACGGCACTGGAAGGAGGAGGGCGACTGATCGGCCGTTGGTGCGAACCTCCACAATTTGGAATCTAGCGTGGTTGGTTCTTCAGGTGTGTTTTGTCCATAGGGTATACTACATCTCGATCTACGCCTATAAGCCATGAAGCTTCGGTGGACGTCCTTTGAGGGCATGTTGTTTTCCTGACCATGGTTGCCATATCTGATGTGAGTGTAGTTCATTATGAGGGGAGACAATTAGATTTAGACATTGGCTCCAATGTCGGACGGAAAATGACCTATACTGACGAGCCCTGCAACGACAGTGAGTCACAGAAGGGTGTTGAAGTGCCTACTGAAATAAATCTCAATTTCTAGTTATTTTTAGCTAGATTCAATGGTGGCGACGCTTGTGAGCATCGTTACATTACAACAAGCGTCGTTGAGGGACATAGTTCTTCCTACTGGATTGCATCTTGGTTCGTTAATTTAATGGGCTGATAAAGTTTGATTTATTACATTTAGTTTGGACTAGTTAACATTACTCTTGAAGGCTAGTTGTTTGACCGTTGTGCACTCCCTCGCTAAATCATTTTGGGTGTTGTGAGAAGATTTTGAACTTGACCGCTCTTATGAAATCACTGAAGAATCTCATGAAGGTCAATGGTCATCTTCTATGTGAGAATGCTCAGAATTACAGCCATCGATATTTTTGGGTTATTTGGTTGTTATGAGGCAGAAGGTTGTTTCTTTTTTTGTTTACTTCGTGTTACTTGCCTTAGCGTGACAATTGTTTGTCATTTCGCTTTGGTTTAAAGTTTTAAAATAAGCTTTTGCAATTGTCGTATGCATCCATAGTTACTGCAGATGTCGGAAGTTTTTTCCCATTATCTAAAAAAAATGTTTTAAAACTAACATGTCTGAAACGACATGTTTTTCGAACGAGAGGGGTACTTTGGCTATGGGCATATTTTGAACACTGGGATTGAATATATGAAAATGTTAAATTTGTCTAAGAAGTAATTCTTTGATATTATGCTCTAATACTTTTTTACAAGTTAATTTAAAGTACATGTAGTTGTCAAAGTTGTATATTAGGTTGGGACGATATTGAAAACTATAAACATTTTATGGTACAAGGTATATATTAGAGGGAAAGAAAAAAAATGTACTCTCTATGATTCCACCTAATATGAATAATAAAGTGCAGTATTGTTAAAAAGAAAGGACATGAATATCCATGTGCATGTTGGTAGAGGTGCGGTTTCAGAAACTATGAAAAACGGTCGGGTTTTATGTTTTTTTTGTTGTTTCGATATCAAAATTCAGAAGGCGCAGTTTGATACCAATAAAAAATTTAAATTCATTATTTTTGTAGAAACTAGTTTTTTTTAAAGGAAGTCGAGCAAGCTTTTATGAGAAACAAGTTTGTTTAGCTTTTCAAGGCGGTAGATAACAATGATCGGATTCGTCCAAAGTTCCTACCAACCATTGGTCGAACTGCAGTCACAACTAATATTTTGTCCTAATTCAACCATAAAAATAAACCCGAAGGATGAGAGATACATCTATTTTTTCAGTTACGCTCCGAGTAAATGTAATATTAGGATTTCGAGCATGTTTTTAAGGATCTTGAGGTGTTCTTTTTTAAAACCGCCGTTCTTATGCACGACGGCTTTACTGGTTTTTTTTTTATAGAAATTTGAAACCTTGATTGGGACAAGGCTCCCACAAATGCATGAATTATTATGGATATCCACCTACCTACACATGCAGTTGATTTTCCCGGAACAAAGACGTAGGTAGGTACGCCAGGCAGAGGAATGCTTGTTACTTTCGGCTCTTGCACAACGACCAGGACCAGGCCGATGGCTTGTGCCGTTCGATCGATCACTGCCTAGCTTTTGTTCAAAAGCGTTTAGGTGAAGGCGAGAGAGCCGGTCAAATTTGTTTAGGTCATCTACAAAACGGGGACCCGAAAAGGCGAAGCCAATTTTTAATATTCATCCCACGAGTGGAGATGGAGGAGGCTTCGTGGCTGCTAAGAGACTGGCCTTTTCGCGCCTTGACTATCCGACAACTTGACATTACGATCGATTGCTATGTGCTAGCTGGACTAGTTCGTTGGTCTGTAATAACTCCCCTTCAACGGAGAGTGTTCCTGAGAGCAACGCAATTCACTTGGGAGCTACGTGATGTGACTGTGTGATTTATCGCTGGTCGTGTCACACTAACAAAATGGAGTAACGTGGTAATCCAAATTAAAGCATAAACATGTACAAGAGCACACCTCAGCAATCTTAAGCCATCTCTAAACAGTGTCATATCAGCTAATTGATTATTTGGAGCAGTGTGTGTATAGATATTTAAGCCGTCTCTAATGCAAAAGTCGATTCTACACAAGAATTAAGAAACTTTATGTGTGAGCAAATTACCTATAAAAATATGTATCATTATATATGTTACCCATCTCTAGTGTTGTTTGCAAGTGACATAACAATAATTAGAGACAACTATTGTCGCAACTATTGTACATGCTCTGACAGTACTATTGTGGGCGTAATAATATTCAGCCATGCTGATGCTTCTATTACTTCTTGCGAAGAAACGGTATGGTCCAACCTGGGGAAATGGTACGAGGCTGATTCGTTCAAAAACAACAAAAAAAACTTGCTAAATCAAATATGCTACGATCGATGGACGGTCTTGCAAAGTGAGTAGAAAAGGCAAGGACAGTCTGGCCCCTGGAGACTAATTAGTAATTAAACCCTACTCAATGTAGTAGGAACAATTCCCACTCAACTAATGTCTGATGAGCATCCGCCCGGCCAGAAGAAATCCCGATCGAGAGCCGAAAGTCGATGCATAGACCAACACTCTCTTAACGGAGGACGGACGTTTGACACGGCGTCCTCACCCTCCGCAGGATTTTGACAGGATGGATATCGCAAAATCGCAAGGAAAAATATGTTTGTAAATCCGTAAAATCATGCCAGACGTGTTTGTCAAATTTGCAACCTGATTTTGAAAATTGATACAAATACAAGTATATCGACAACCCTTAATACCCAATGATAATTGGTAATACATATTGACCAAGAATTTCAGTTTTGCTACGCGGTAGTTGCCTAGATTTGCGTGGAAAAGACAGACGAATAATCTGAGATCCCCGAGCCACGATGTGGTCTTCTTCGTCTCCAACAGCTGCCACCGCATTGGGTTCGGGTTGTGCCCTTGGGTTTATAGGGAGAACGATTGGAAGAGGAGGGGGGCAGAGAACCACGGTGTGGGGTTGGGTTGAGTGAAGGGGGAGGGAGGCGGCGAGGCGCCAGTAGCGATGATGTCGCTGCTCTAGGAGGGGTGAAGGCGGTTGGCCGCCATGGTGGGCAAATCGATACCATCGTGCATCCGTTAGGGTGGACAGGGTAGATCTGGTGATGAAGCGATGAGGCAGTGCTTGTGCAATTGGCAGCGGACAGTGACGGAGGTGGTAGGGGAGGAAAGGGAGGTGAGTCAAGGCAGGTAGGGCTCGACCAAGTTGGGGCGACGGGGATGGGGAAAGGGAATGAGAGAGAGAGAGAGAGAGAGAGAGAGAGAGAGAGAGAGAGAGAGAGAGAGAGGAGAGATATGGGTTGTTGATCGAAATCCAACGATCTAGAAATCGACGGGGTGAGAGAAAGGGGAGGCAGTTGCGTGTCCTTGAGTCGCTCCCATAAGATTCAACGACCCAAAAATCGATTTGGTGGGAGAGAGGGGAGGCAGTAGCCTGTCCTCGAGTCGCTCCCATAGAATTTGTTTTCTTAGACAAATTTGGATTTTAAACACTAAGTTCAGATTGAAGACTGATTTTGGTGTGTAACTCTTCCTACATAGCGAAAGCGATAAGAATGTCGGCAATAGCTGCAAAACACTAGTCTGTAATTGTTTTGTCTTTTTATGGATAGATCAGTTGTTAGGGAAAAAAATCTTTTCATAACATAGTATAAAGTGTGAATGAATTTCAGAAAAAGATAGTGCATAAAGAGTAGTGCTGTAAATCTGCCCCCAGCCCGCTCATCACATCCTGCAGATCGCAGAGACGGAGACGGAGACGGAGACAGTCCGCCTCTTCAACGGTTGAACCTTCCCGGAGGGCCCGCATCGCATCCACACGGGAGCCATGGCTCCTGGCTGTGTCGGTCACGCTGCGGATGCTCACGCACCGGCCTACGACGCGGAGCCCAAGCCCGGACGACGTCGGGTCGTCAAAAACCACCATAATTTCTCCCCGCGCCAATGGACGCACCCACATCCACCTGCACGCGCACACACCCACCACCGAACTGTGCCTCCGCGGTCAACCGGAACCGCCGAACCATGTGCGTCGCGACTCGCCACGCCTCCGTCCGTCACCGCGGCGCCGAACACCTCGCGTTCCACGAACGCACCGCCTGGCGCGCCGCAGCCAGTTCCGGAACAGTGTCGCTGTCCGCGCGCGCGCACCCGGTGCGCGCCCACGCCATGGCAGATGGCTCGAGCACAGTGCCGAGCCCGCGCCCTGGACACCGCCTATAAGTAGCGCCCAGTGTACCCTGCAGTCCCCTACGGATCGTCAGGCGCAGCGCACACCTCGCCTCACTTGCTCACTACTAGCCTCGCCGTCGCTGCATCCAGCGCGCGAGATCTCGCCACGGCGACGGCCATGCCTGCCCTCGAGGTCCTGCCCGAGAAGGCCCACCAGCCGGCCATGGCACCGTCGCTGCACGGCTGGGACGCCAATGGCGCCCCCACCCCCATGCACAAGAGGTAGGGCTTCGACGTCCTTGTGTGTTGCACGGATTGCTTGGGTTGTGATTAAGATGGTGTGTTAATTAATCTTGGTCGTTGTGGTGTGGTGTAGGCTGGACGGGAAGGTGGCCATTGTGACCGGCGGCGCGCGGGGGATCGGGGAGGCCATCGTGAGGCTGTTCGTGAGGCACGGCGCCAGGGTGGTGATCGCGGACATCGACGAGGCCGCGGGGGAGGCGCTGGCGGCGGCGCTGGGTCCGCAGGTGAGCTTTCTGCGGTGCGACGTCTCGGTGGAGGAGGACGTGGAGCGCGCCGTGGAGCGGGCGGTGGCGCGGCACGGGCGGCTCGACGTGCTGTGCAACAACGCCGGGGTGCTGGGCCGGCAGACGCTCGCCGCCAGGAGCATCCTGTCCTTCGACGCCAGCGAGTTCGACCGCGTGCTCCGCGTCAACGCGCTGGGCGCCGCGCTCGGCATGAAGCACGCGGCGCGCGCCATGGTGGCCCGCGGCACAGCCGGGAGCATCGTCTCCGTGGCCAGCGTCGCCGGTGTGCTCGGCGGCCTCGGCCCGCACGCCTACACCGCCTCCAAGCACGCCATCGTGGGGCTCACCAAGAACGCCGCCTGCGAGCTCGGCGCGCACGGCGTCCGCGTCAACTGCGTCTCCCCCTTCGGCGTCGCCACCCCGATGCTTATCAACGCCTGGCGCCAGGGCCACGACGCCTCCGCCGCCGACGACGCCGACGCCGACATCGACGCCGGCATCGCCGTGCCCAGCCAGGAGGAGGTCGACAAGATGGAGGAGGTGGTCCGGGGCCTCGCCACGCTCAAGGGCCCCACGCTCAGGCCCAGGGACATCGCCGAGGCGGTGCTCTTCCTCGCCAGCGACGACTCCAGATACGTCTCCGGCCACAACCTCGTCGTGGACGGTGGCATCACCACTTCAAGGAACCTAATCGGCCTCTGATGATCACGCCATAGCACAACGCCACCTCTCATCTAGACGACTCCACAATAGCTAGAAGGAGAAAAAGATCGTTAATTTGACGCAACTGTACTCAAGTTCACTTCATTCGGTTGATTGATTCAATGTTCTGGCCCGAGCAGTTGAGCATTGCTGCTGCTTTCGTGTTGCATATGATGTCCATTAAATTGGCCGCTTTGTCTCCCTTTCGTGCACTGCCAAGGAGAGCAACATTCCAATCCAATCTAGCTCTTGAATTGTCGCTGGGTCCAAAGCGAAAAAAAAAATACTAGAGCCGATGACAGGTACGGCCGAAAAGAACCAAAATATTGGTGAACACTTGAACAGTGCCAGTAGGTACGATCGAGAACGAAAGGTACAGAGGCGCCGCGATTAGCAGGCGACAGTTACGCCTGACACTGAACTTCTTCCAGCTTACATGTTTCTGGTCCACTTCTGAACTAGCGTCAATCCCTGGAAAAAGGCTTGGTCCACAGTCCACACCACGTACACCTTCGTCCAATCTTCACTGTTCATTAGACTTGATCACTTGAAATAAACCACTGATTTTTATGTCCACAATTACAGCAAGTAGCAACGAAAGGCAGCAGGTAGCTGGTTCACAGAGCGATCTATCTGTAGATCTGAACCCAAGGTTGTCTTTTACATAGTCAGCAGCTAGCTGGCTGAGCAAGAGGCCGCTGAGTTGGTTTTCCGAGTTAGGGAAAGAGCACGGTAGAGTCTGAAGATGACACCCCATTTGCAGTTCAGAACGGGAAAGCCAGACGACAGAATAGAAACTCTGAACAAAAGGGGCACGTGGCTGGCCGCATCCGAATTCCGCAACCCGTGTAGTGCACTGCTGCCTACGAGTTGGTGCTCAGTGCTCGCTGCATCGGTCGTATTCTGCGATAGCTTATCATGGAGTACCACGAGCCGCGCGTGGAAAGCTCTCTCCATGCATCCGCAAACCGTGGCCGCTGGCCAATGAAAACTGCAGGTGCACGTGTAATCAAGCAACAACAATGTATTTTTAGACAAAATTGATTCTATACCATCGAAACATACAAAGTTTTAAAATATACCTTTTTGAGAGTCAGGAAGTGTAATATGGATATGTTTTTATGTAGATAAATGGATACTCGCCCTTTTCCATTTGAGCAATTGTTATTATTTAGTTCTATTATCAATCTTCATAAGCTTCGGTCCATAATAATTTTTATATTAATTTTGATTGGTTGTATTAAAATACGAAAACGCTTGAGGCCAGTAGGCCGGTGCGTCCGGACGCGCGCGCGGCGCGCTCGAAGGCTGAGAAATGACACTGTGCCGGCATGCAGGGTGGGTCCCGCAATATTTTTTTCTTTTGGTGACCATAAATTTTGACTGGGTACTCTAATCCACAAACCGTTTGCACCAATATGTTCCTCATATTTTTACGAACAAAACAAGATATATGTTGCCATATAAATCTTTAAACCTACCTGATGAAACTTGGGTTTCGTCTACTGAAACTTGGGTTTCATATTCGTTAAACTTGCCGAACTATCAAGTTTTATCAGGTTTAATGTAAGTTTCATCAAGTTTCAACAGATCTCATACAAGTTTCTTCAAGTTTCATCAGGTCAATTCAAGTTTCAACAGGTTGCATCCAAGTTTCATCAGTTACATCGAAATTTCATCAGATTTCATCAGCACACAACCAAATTTTATCAGCACACGGCCAAGTTTCGCTAGTATAGGTGTAAGTTTCAGAAGTGCCTTCTCCCAGGTTCACATCAAAAAAATGAAAAAGTGAAAAAAATCATAAAAATTTAAAAATTATTTAAAATGGGTTGCTCTCGATTTTAGAAGAATTATGAAATTTATTCCACGCATTTTGAACACTGTTTGAATTTTATACAAAAATTAGAAATTTAATTGAAAATTTGATCAACTGCACGGCTAACAACTCCGCGCTCGCACGGGCTGCGCGGGCGCTTTGGATGCGCGCGGTGCCGGCGATCGGAAGGACGGCGCTGGTCCAGCGCAGGTGCGTCCATCCGGTTGTCCGACACCTGGTGCTCGCCATTACAATGTTACTACCTCCTTTGTTTATTTGATGCCTTTGACTTTTCGATACGCCTTTGACCATTCATCTTATTCAAATTATTTTTATAAATATCATTTATTTTGTTGTGATTTGTTTTATCAATAGAGGTATTTTGAATATGTCTTATTTTTTTGCATCTTTGAACTAAATTTTTGAATAAGACAAATGGTCAAAGATGTACCAAAAAGTCAAAGGCGTCAAACAAAAAAGAACGTAGGGAGTATCATTGAATTTTCTATATGAAATATGAAGTTTTTTGGGTTACGTGCTATCAAACTTCTGAAATGTGTATATCTATTTCTTTTATAAATATTTGGTGATATACATAGCGCATCTTATCACTGCCCTTGTTTAATCAGCATTTCCGAGTTTGAGAACTTCTGTATTAATATGGCTGACTTTTTTGATGCGGTATATTTCTATTGGAGTCTTCCTACTACATCTAGATGCAGTGCAACTACTTCTTTCAATCAAGTTCAAAGTGTTAAGACGAGGACTGATATAGTGGAGTAAGCACTTTTCACAGTTGGCAATTCTTATTGACAACCGTTTAAACTCGGTTGCAAACGAGCCGAGCCGAGCTGAAGGTTGGCTTGCTCGAACTCGGCTCGTTTCCACCCCTACTCATGAGTCCTTTCGTTTATGCATCAAGCAACATTTGGATAAATTGCTTCAAACTCAGAATTCCCACTAGCGACAGAGTTTCACTCAACCTTGAGCTCTGTTGAGTGAGAAAAATACCAAATTACAGAATCAATCATATCTCCTCCTTAATGGACCCAACTGGAGTTTCAATTGATGATCATCATTTAAAAGCTAATTTGTTATGGAGTATTTATACTAGACACATGGGTGTATCTATCAATCCAATCATGTGGTATAATTTGAGTGAGTGGTATGGAACAATTCAGGATTGTCTAGCTTGGGCCTTTAACTATCTTTATCATTGCAAAATGTAGTGGCAAGGAAATCATTTTTAAAAAAGTTGTATTTTGCAAATCCTTTTGATACAATTGAGCATGTGGCCCATCATGAAAGTCATGCAATCTAAGGGTTTCCCAATTAAACGGATAAACTGGATTGACACCATCTTTAGCCCTGCTTCATCTTATGTTCTTTTTTGAATGGTGATCCAGGAAGATTCTTTCCTTGTAATAGGTGTCAGGCGGGGGATTTCCTATCTTCTTTGTTTTTGTCCTTGGGGCAATTTTATTACAGTCAATTCTTAATAAAGCAATGAAGAAAAGAATCGTTCAGAGGCCTTTACCAGATGAATATAGGATTTCTCTGTTATTCAATATGCTGATGATACTCTTCTTGTGTTGCCTGTTGATGCTAAGAAATTGCTCTATATTAAAGGAATTTTAAGTTCTTTCTCAAATGCTACAGGCCTCAATATCAATTACCACAAATCATCACTCATCCCGGTCATTTTATCCTAGGATAAGTCTACTCTTTAGGCTAGATTGTTTGTTTTGTTGAGGGGATCCGGAGATATGCAATCAAAGAAACCACATTTGGTGGCTCGGGTGGTAGTCTGCAGACCAAAGTTCACCCAGAGGACTAGGTGTTATCAACTTGAGTTTGCAAAATTAAGCTCTTTTGATGAAACATTTGCACAAGTTCTTTAACCATACCCATGGGTGCCCTTTTTATGGTCCAAGCTTAGCCCAAATAAATTGTCTGATGTCTCCAATAGCAATAGAAGATGTTTTTTTTGGTGGTCTATCACTCCTTCAGCAATTTAAAGGAATTGCAAAATGTCTGATTAGGGATGGCAAATTGTGTTTGTTTGGCATAATCTTTGCAAGGGTCTTATTCTCTCTCAGGAGTTGCAACATCTTTACTCCTATGCGAGGGATCAATCGGTTACTGCTTTGACTATCCTATAAAATCTAGATATTTCCACTAGTTTTCATGTACCTCTGTCAATACAAGCTTTTCGAAAATATAACAAATTAGAGATTTTCTTCTTCATTGGAATAATCTGGATATAACTCAAGATAAGTGGACTTATGTTTGGAACTATAATATATTCCAATCTTGTAGATTTTATGGATACCACTTTTCAGCTAATGTCTCATATAGTCCTTCACAATATTTGGAAAGCAAAAGAGCCAATGAAGTGGAAAGTCTTTGGATGGATGCTTTTGTCTCAATCGTATAAATACTAAGTATCTTTTGTAGAAGAAAAATTTGCATGAAATCACTGTTGTGTGATGTGATTTATGCCTTACAATCCAAGATGAAGACTTGTTCCATCTATTCTTCCATTGTCCTTTTGCACAACAGTGTTGGGCTTATGTACCTTCAGATAAACTAGCCTATTTTTTTGGTACAACCATGGAGCTATGGGATGCTTTGGAAAATCAGTGCCCGGTCTCATCACTGAGCTTTTTAATGGATCGATGTCTTCTTGCTAGATCCGTGGAATATTTGGAGAATTCATAACTTCAAAATCTTCCAAAATATTTTGGTTTGCTTTTCTCAGTGGCAGAGATTTTTTAGAAGGTTTTTTCTCTTCTAGTGTTAAGAGTTAATCCTGATTTAATTAGCTCATTCAATAAAATATTTGGAGATGGCCTCTATAAGTGTATCGTTTCTGTGCATAACTATTCTTTAATATATATGCAGGAAGAGGCTCTCCTACTTCTTTCTGGTAAAAAATCCCCTTAAAAAATCAGCTCGATATAAAAAACTTCAACTTTCTATGCCTGCTCCGTCAAATACCGCAAAGAGGTCGAGAATACATGAGTTCATCTAAGGCTCTCTCCAACAGAAATCTCCAATAAACTAATATACAAGCTTTCTTTTAAAAAAATATCTCTCTATATTTTCCCATCTCGAGCAGTGTTTCTTATATAAGAGAATCGTATAGGGAAAGGAGAGAGAATATCTACACATAAGAAAATGGAGAGAAATTATCTATTTTAGGAAACGGAATAGGAAACACGGTTGAAGAATATAGAGGAAAAATCTCTCCCCCATTTTGAATAGAGGATGTTTTAGCGAGGTCTGTTGGAGACGGCCTCATTGGGACAAAGAGAGAGGTGCATGGCCATGCGTGTGGCGCGTATGGCTACCCATTTCTAGGAGGCCAGGAGGGCATGGCGCGCGGCCAACTGTACGGCAGCGCCGCCTATGGCGCGGCGCCGCGCGGCCTCGCGTTTCACACGGTGCGGATTAATTTCTCGTTTCTCCGGCTCCAACGAGCCTGGGGGCGCATGTGTTGACGCTTGACATGCCACGCATCACCATGCATTCCATCCCTTGCTTCCCTCGTTGCTGGTTTCTTTACTCTCGATTCGCGGATCTTCACACGCATATACGAGTACTACACAAGTACCCATATATACACCAAATATTCAGTTCAATATATATATAGGAGCTGTAGTACGGAGAAAGCGCCGTGTATGCGCTAGTCCTATCTTGTCCAGACTGTTTGGACTAGTCAACCTATATTACTAGCTTCCGTTGCCAAGGCAAGAAAAAAATGGCCTGATCTCGTCCCCATCAGAAAAAGGAGATACGGTAGCGACAACAGAAAGGGGCGGACGAATTGGTTCTCCTAAGAAAACACGACCACGTCTAATTAACACGAGCATGCAAAACTAGTGTGGTATTAGAGAGATCGAACGAAATAAGCTAGTAGCCAGCTAGAATGGAATATATGCTTCAGTTATTTTTAAAACGCATATCGGCATATGTGCTTTGATTAGTGAATAGTGACTGATCTGAGAAACGAATTGGGGGAAAAAAAGGCCGTGGAACTGTAAATGACGGAGATGTCCGCGTCTAGCTTGGACTAGTAGATTATGTGTGGCGCCGCGTACGTCGAAACAACGATGCTTCGTGTGCGATTGAACTGTCGTAGGGACCGATCGAATGTTGCTCCATTTTCTATGCCCCACACGCGACGTCGTTAAGAATATATCGATCGGTGCTTCTAGTTAAATTTCCTAGTATGTGTGTTTGTTAGTAATTTTTATTTCATTCGTTCAAACTAGCTTGTCTAATTCGCCGCCATCGTGCTTACCATTCTTGTTTAAGAAAAAGGGACTTTTGTTAGTTTGTCCTGTAAGAACATATCCGCCACTAGCATATTCATATGCGTCTAAAGTCTTACTATCTAATTAACAAACGCCCTATTTTTGCAACGAAAAAACCCCATGTTTTTCAGGTAAGGATTCTGCAAGAAGCACACCTTTCTTGCCAGCTACTACCTCCGGTCACAAAAAGAAGTCACCGTTGACTTTTGGACACGCCTTCTTGTTGTGACCGGAGGGAGTATATTACATTATATTAGCTATGTGGTTTTATCACATACCCTTTCAATTCCAGATGTGTTTGCCAATTGCCACCATAATTGAATATCTCTCCTTTCAAATTAGTAATTATGCAAAACAAAAGCTATCCTTTTTAAAATTCTATCGTGGAATCCCTCCCTTCTTATTCCTCCCTTCTTAAAATTTTAAACAAGATATCACAAATTAAATTTGCATGGGACATGCATGCATGGAAACTTTTCCATTGTATTAGAATTCTTTTCGGTAGTCCAACTTACCCCATAGGTGATAATATCGTAACAAATTACACATTGTACTATTGGATCAAATATGTATTGTCAGGTGACAAATATATATGTATGTCTCTCTTATCCTATGTGTGAGGTAATAGAATAGTTTGTACGTACGTAGGAGTATTTTTTTTCTTTTAAAAAAGAAGCAGTAGTGCAAGCCAAGTTGGGTTTCAGTCCAGAATATGCAGCGTCCAAAACCACGTAATAGTCACGCGTTCGCAGCTCACGGCCTCACGCACACGAAACCAGCCGGCCGGGAACGGAGTGCTCGTGCTCGGCCGGACAGTTCCCGGAGGGCCTGAGCCGGTGTCGTTTTGGGGGCGGGCACAGGCGCCAACGCCTGATCCCTCGGTACGACGACACCCCGCATATTTCCCTGAGCAAAAGCACCGCGCCACGCCGCCACGGTTCGCTGTTTTTTGTGACTTCGTCTTCGTGTGCTGATCACGCTGAGATCCCGGGCTCGTGCTGCCCCCAGCTTAGGTGCCTAACAACTAAGCTCCATCGCTCATTGGCTCCAATCAAGATCGCACTTGTCCCGTTTTCCATGCATGCTGCCGCGAGTGATGGCTGCGACGCTCTGCCCTGGCCGGACGTTGGCTGCATTTCGACGTCGCCATTGTCGAGGGGATCCGTCTTGGACACCGCGGGCCGTACAGCAATTAAACAAGTGACCTTGCTGCAGGGCGCCAACCATGGCGCCGCCGATAAAAGAAGAGGAAAAGAGAACTGCGGCAAGACCAGACAGCGCACTGGGGGCCGCGGCGCTTTACAGCTGTTGGTTTTAAGCTGCAGGGCAGTGCATAGGCGGGATCTGCTTGCCAAGGCCGTCGGCTCGGGGAGGGACAGGAGAAGCAATCAAGCAAGTACAGTACGGTGCTCGCGAAATTGCTTCTCGCTGCTGCCGAAAAGATGGGAGAGATTGGGGCAGTTGTTCTTGTCCGCTTGCAGGTACGGGAATCGTCAGGTCAGTGGCTCTCACTGTGCTCTCGTCCGGCCTCCCCTTAAATTTTAAAGAGCCACATCCCACGGGCTGATTGGCTCGACCATGATCATTCTGATTCGATGATCTCCTGTTCTGTCGAGCGAGGCGTGGCCACCTGGCTGTGTTTCAAGAAAATCTAAGTTTTTTTTATTAATCCCTGGTGAAAAAGTTTAATGGCTGAAAAGTTTTGAAGAATTGCAGTCACTTGTTGTGCAGAGGACTGGGTCATAGCCCAGTGGTAAGGCAACGCGGTTGCTACCTCACTACGCACTTTTGTGTTAGGGGACTGAACGAGAGGTGTCACTTCAAAGGGATTATTTTTTAGGGTTTCTTTTCGGTCGCAAGTCTACAAGGAGCAAAAAGTCAGATCCTTCAGTGTAAGCCTATGCAAGGTAGCAAAATACTAGGTGAGCCAAGCCCAACTAGTCAGTACAATGCATGAACAAAGGACATGGAGCCGAGCCAGTGATCCAAGCCAAGAAGAGTCAAAGCTAAGAATAGAAATGAGGGAGGAGGGATCGAGCTGATGAGCCGATTTCAGAACCCCAAAAGCCAAGCTGCAAGAATCAAACCAAGAAAGGGAGCTAAGCTAGAGGGCCAAAAGGATGAGGGGGAGCCAAACCGATGATCCAAGTGAAACAATGTGCAGACTACAAGCGATAACGATGACTCGTGCTTGCTATACGCAAAAGAAGGTAAAGGAAAGGAGGATGGTGGCGAACGTGGGATGACGCAAGCTTGCTAGGCACGAAGAAAACAAAAGTAAAGGGCAAAAGGCAGTGACTGCGAGGACTTGTGATTGTTGGACGTAAAGAATGGAAGTCGCAAGCAACAAAAAAGACAAGAAAAAAAAACCAAGATCCCTGGACCCAAGTCAAGGGGAGCCAAAGCCAAGCCAAAATTAAGAAAGAAGAGGGGGAGTTGAGCCTAGTTTCCAAGAACCCAAGTAAAAAGGAGAAGAGTGTATAGTTCTTTAATAAAAAGGATGGGAGAAGAAAGAGCGTGATTTGTGTAAAGATGATGAGCAAGAGAGGTAGTGTCAAAAATAGTGTTTTTTGCGACATGCTGCTTTCATCTAATGGAATAGAAGTGGGGGAATTTCTCTGTGAAAAAAAAACTAATTACGATGTTGAAGCGTGAATCGGTACGAACCCTAAAGAAACATCAATAGAGAATGGTAGGTGAGGGAAGGAGATCCTCTGACTTTGTTTACCCACTGACATGTGGGCCACAGTACCATATGGGCCCATATGTCAGTGACTCAAAGTCAGGTGCAGTTAAATCAGAGGATTTGCTTCTGTAGGTGAGAAGGGCCTCTCAAGCTTGTGGTGACTGCTCAATCTGATGTTTGCCCATCACAAATGAGAGAGAGAGAGATCGCTAGAGAGAGAGCGCTAGATATCTGTGGCGTGTGACAGGCAATGCGGCGTCGTTCAGGCGACAGGGGCAGCAGGACAAGGCAGGTTGCAGGCACCACCACCCTACCACGGCTTCAGCTTGACAACTTCAGGTCCCTCCGGGCCGGCCGGGCCCCTACCTTCCCGCAGCCAATGTACGTATGGAACAGAGCCCTACCAGGTACGAGTATGAGGCCACCACCTACAAAGTTACACCTACTTATCTCAAGTCATTGATCATATACATATTCAGGCTTCAGCTGTGAGCAGCATACGGTGTGGTGGCAAGAACACATTTTTCTTTGTCTTTGTCCTCGCTGGTCGTCTCATACTCTCATATCTGGCCGTGGCCGGACTGCTCCGTCGGACCGTCGGACGCCGGCCAGGAGCCCAGGTGAAGGACGATTGCATTGGACCTGAGTCACTCTGTCACTGTACGAAACATGTCTCCTGGTACAAAAGAGATGAGTGCCGTTGTGTCTGTGCGAGTGTGTGGGTGATCTACCTCTGGGCTGTTGCAGCATTGGTAGTTATTTTTTCTTTATGCAGCATAAGTAGGAGGTGCTATATATCATTGGAAAAAAAAAAACTAGTAGCTGATCGACCATGTCGCCAATGTCGGGCTCTAACGTGGGGTGGTGGCCTGGCCCGCTAAGAACGATGTGGTGGATAGAGACACGGACGGCCCATGGGTCATGGGTAATTCTTCACTCCTAGTTGGGCATCTGTCTCTCGAGCAAATGTCGTGAGCCACCCTTCCTTATCTACAGAGTTTGGGATCAAGGTCCTATTCTTTTAATCTTAAAGTTACTTAAAGTTTTAATCTAAAAAAATTGTGATCACTCGCGAGAGGCCTTGAAGAATTCAAAAAATAATATAAAAAATATTTTAATAACTCTAAAACGAACTATTTAAAACCCCCACGAAAATAACTACAAAGTATTACATTGTTTAGCTTGTACAAAAATAACAAATTTTAATTCAATTTAATTTAATATGAAAAGAACAAGACCTAAGAAAACAAAAATTCAGTCCATGTCACTCTGAAGTTAAATTCTTCACAAATACTCTCTCTGTTTTTTTAAAGCGTATTTCGAATTAGCACATAAACTAAAGAAGTTATGAAATTAAGAAAAAATAAGGAAGAATAGTCATGCTACCCATGTAATAAATGTCTTGAAAATATGAAAGATAACATCATATGTGAAAGAGTTGTTTATAAATATATGAGAGAATTGTGTAATAAATAAGACGAGACAAGAAAAAATAAATAAATTCACATACATACCTTACATTACTAAACAAGATAATTCAAATTATATGTCTTACATAAAAATGAAGGGAATATGACATTATGCAACTAATCTAAAATTTTTTAAAACCAAGCCACTCTTGTCATCTTCCCCCTCGCCCAGCTCTCTTATTTAGAATTTTCTAGTTTCATTAAGAAGGAATAAAACATAGGGAAACATAAGACAATTGTGCAATGCACAGAGGAACAACTGCAGCAAAACCACTTCCATAGCAACCTGATGCCGCGACCATGGCAGAGACCAAAATTACAACATCAGCCTAGAGCTACCACCCGGCACATTGCCAAACACCTCGAATGAGGACCTACAACCACCGGCCAACTCCAGCTAGCCCAAGAACTCAAGGAATGACGACTCGACTACCAAAGAGATACACTAAAGGAGGTCATCGATAACATAGAAGGACCATGATGGCGTTTCCGTCAAGGAAACGACCAAGAGGTCACCGTTGTCACCCGTCCACAATTGTATTTTCATCTGAGGACGAGGGAGCACCAACAATGATGACATTAAGGGGGATCGACACTGAGAAGGCGTTGTCACCGTCGGCCAAGCATGAAGCCCAGCAGAGCTTTCGCCTGACACTCCCTTTGGTCGTTGAAGCCGTGCTACCGGGAGGAACAAAAAATTCCGTAGAAAGAACCGTAGCTGATGACCATCGCAATCACGACAGTCTCCAAAGGTTGCTAACACGTCGTCCGCACGAGCCGTCTCGACGCCATGCTAGCTCCCTCGGTGAGTGAGGCGGGGGTGAAGGGGACGAGACATGGTCATACAGGCACAAAAGTGATTCAAGTTAGTTCCAACGAGAAGATAATAGATGTCACGCCATGCATAAAAGTGTTTCAAGTTAGTTCCAACGAGAAGAAAATACTTGGATGTCACGCCTTGCAAAAAGAGAGTACGAATTACTGTTGCGCGTAGTGCTGATGTGCAGGTTTGGGCCGTGTGTAAGGCCAGAAAAAGAGCAGCATGTTTTGGTGTGCCATGAAGAAAAAGAGAAGATAATTTCATATTGGAACAAAATAGGAAAATTAATCGGCTCCTTGATTTATAGCGGATTTTGCTTGGTCGGCTGGAAAATTGGAAGGTTGCATCCCTTGCTGCATGCATTGGTAAGAGAAATTGCGCGAGAGAGAAAAATGGGAAAGGAAGCAACGTGAGGAGATTTTTGTGTGCGTGGCATGCTGGAAAAAGTTGGACCAGGGCTACAATGCTACATGGTGCACAAGGCGTAGGACTATTGACTTTAAGGTTAAAAGTTGTTATGACACATCGAAAAACTTTTTGAAGTCTAAAAAAAAATTATGACAACTATTTTTAAAACTCTAAAAAGAAACATTTAAAACCAGACAAAAATGACTAGAAAATATTATATTGTTTTTTATTTAAAACAATAGCAAATTAAATTTTAGTTAATTTAATTTAATTTAAACCGAAAAGAACAAGGCCTATACCTTTCTCAATGTGATTTGAGGTGGGGTCCTCCTAGAGAACAATTCGAATTACATGAATAAATTAGAAGATCGCGAATCAAATAACATCTAAGATATAAAAGGATTTTTTTTTTATTAATTTTCAAATTTTATTTTCCATCTTTAGTTTGCTTGCTTATGAAGTTGAGTCGGCTATATATAGCCTAGCAGTATGTCATTGTATGCGGGTGGAAGAATAATGAATTGAGAACACACGCATGTTTTCGGCCATAGGCTGTTAGGGGTGCATCTCTGTGTATCATACAACGTTCCCATCTAGGGTTTGTGTTTGCGCTGTAGATAAATAATGTACATTCTTGGGCTGCATGTTAAACCTATATGGTTTCCCTCTTTTGAATCACGAACATAATACAGCTTGTTCACGAGTCGGAGAGTTTATTAAGACCAGGGTTTCGTCTGTTTATCGGATCGCAAAGTCAGTTTATCCATCATACGTACTGTTGTTCCACGATAGATCGAGCCAACCTTTGGATGTAGCCTCGCCTCGAGGTTCAGTCTCCATCACATGGGGAGGCCGGACCGCGAGTAAATGACGAGGGCCAGTGACTTGGAGGGCCGACCTGACACCAATGTCGTCAAGAAATCTGAGTGAGGGTCAGTGAGGGTGCCCAACCCCACCATGAGAGTCGGTCTCCGTCGGCACCACCATGAGATTGCGCTACACCACTAGAGTAGGATAGCTATGAGGTCAAACCAAGTGCCCAACTGCCGAATTCGGGTGCTGCCGAATCCGAACGAAATTCTCAAGCACACAACATGAGCTAGCCTCGACCACCACGGGCTATGGGAGGGCAGAAGAGGGGCAACATCCGTCCACACCAAAGCCGCCGCTTTCGACCTAGATCCAAGCACCACATCGTTTGTTTGGTATTTGTTTTGTAATATGGAAAATCACTAAATCAGCCTTCTAAATAGTCGTGGGGCGTACAAAAATATTGATTTTTAAAATTACAAAAAAAATAGTAAAAATTTTGAAAAAAATTAAACTTGGTCGGTAACTACATTTTGATAAGATGAAGAAGATCGACGGTTCTGATCGATCACTAAAGTTCTCATATCTATACACTCATGTTCACACTAGCAATTCTCTCTCTATATTGTGTGTGCGCGCGCGCGCGTGTGAAGTAGCTACGTGGTGTGTTTTGTGTTGGTCGACTCTTCGTGTACAACAACGGCAATGGTTAGTTGTGCTACCGATGAACACGCTTGAGGTGAGCTTTTGGCAAAAAGTCTTGTGGTATGGCATCGTGGGGTTAAGGATCTTGGGGGGTGAGGACCGTGAATGTAAGTATCTTGTGGCTTATATATAATATGTGACATATGAATCATGTTTCTTGTCTACCGAGTGGATGTCCAAATTATAGGGGAGGTGCTGCAAAAAATTTGTAGAAATTAAGGACTTAGTAGCATCTAAGCTTGTGGAAAGATAGGGTGTTACAAGAGGCCCACCGGTCACTTGATGATGCCTATTGCCAAGCTACTAGCACAATGGCGTTTCCGCGTGAGGAATGCCCCTCCCATCTACTTTCTCTTCATGGATAAGATAAAAAGGGGGGAAGGTAGAAAAGTCTGTAAGGGCTTGTTTGGGAACTTGTTTCCCCGCCGGGAACCCGGCCTATTCCTGGGGCTGAGCATCCCCGGGGAAGTTTCCTTCGCTAAACTTTTCCATGTGTTTGGGAGCTCACTATCCAGGGTTTTCCCGGCCCAGCCTATCCGAGGGAAATGTTCTCCTTGTTCCGACTCGTGGAAAAAATCTCTCGTCATCTCCTCGCTCCTTACTTGATCTACTGCGCCTGCTTCTCTTGACTCCGCTGCCGCCGCCGCCGCCGCCTCTGCCTCCGCCCCCACCTCCGGCCCCCTCCACCTTCGCCGCCTCCTTCCCCCATAGGCTGTTAGGGGTGCATCTCTGTGTATCATACAACGTTCCCATCTAGGGTTTGTGTTTGCGCTGTAGATAAATAATGTACATTCTTGGGCTGCATGTTAAACCTATATGGTTTCCCTCTTTTGAATCACGAACATAATACACCTTGTTCACGAGTTGGAGAGTTTATTCAGACCAGGGTGCTTTGCGGCGACGCGTCTCCTGCGATGGTTTGGTGGCGCTCCCGCAAGGGCATGGTGGCACGTCTCTTGCCGCGGCACATCGGCAAGCATCGGAGCATGGCGGCGGCGTGGCTCCTACAACGTCATGGCTGTGCGGTCCCCGATGGCAGTGTAGAAAGGAAAGAATTGGTAAAGTTTGGAAGAAACGGGGAATGAATACCGGGAGGGTGGAGCACATGGAAATGAAATGTCAAAAAAATCCCTCCCGGGATTAATCTCACCATGGTTTTCTCCCCGGCCTGTAGCTCCAAACGAGCCCTAATGGGGAAGGACATTGGAGTTAGGGAGCTCTTCGCCAAAGTTAGGGGAAATGGGGGAGGGAGAAGCGAATGGAAAAATACCCAAAAACATCAAGAGAAACGAGGTGCAAAATGGTCAAAAACTCGAGATGACATATTTAGAAGGAATCCAACTTCATAACGGTATTTGACTTTTATCAAATTTATAATGGCATTTATGTAATATTTTTCAGCTTTATAGTAACATGGATGTAAAGACTAGTTATTTTTTCCTCGCTCTTAATCTTAAAAGAACAATAGTAAAATACAATATTGTCCCTAGAAGTTGTATCAAAATCTCAATTGACGCTCTAAATTTTTAAATATTTTATCATTCTTGAAGTTGTTTTTTGTTTGTACCACATCCTTAAAATAATTTTAAAGTTTAAAGAGCTAAGTGAAACTTCGATAAAGCACAAATTTCAAGGGTAAACATGTTTTTTTACTCATGTTCGGGAGGCAGAGCGAGGATAAAATAAAATGATAAAGCCTTGGGAAGGAGAGAGAAAAAATGTTGCAGCAGTGAGACTGTGAGAGTATTACCACCCTAGGGCCTAGCCGCCTAGGGTTGAAATGACAATGGATAGTTTAACTCCCTTGGTGAATAGTATAATCCTTACTTCCTCCGTCCTTAAAAGCTTGTCATTCCAGGATTAAAAAAATGTCCCATAAAGAATGTCATTTTAGGACAATAAATGCTAGATTCCCCTCCCACCACTATAAAATACCTATAGCATCCCCATCAGGGGCATTATCAAGCCCCTCTATTAGCTCAAGACAGCAGCACAGCACCAACCTGCAGTGTGCTTTTTTTTGAATTTTTTGGGCGCGGTACTGTAGCTACAGTACTATACGGGGCCTGCTGGGGATGCTCTCATCCAACTATAGCTAATAAATAGGAGCATTCAAGTCATTTCACCTCTTAGATAATTTGAATGTTTGAATGATAGAATGACGTTCTTTTATAGACGAATGACTGAATCTAAATATATTTATTGGTTGCACAATGTGCTACCTTCTTGAGCGTACAGGAGAGAGTAGAGACAGAGATGACAAGTTCGTTCCTGAGCTATCCCATCAGACTCCATAGCAGATTGGCACTGGCACTGGCAGGCAGGCTAACGTATCCATCAGCTGATCAGCTCCAACCTTTAAAACCACGTATTAATTGGGCCAGATTTTGGGCATGCAAGCAGTGGGGGATACTGTACACATATGCTTGAGCCCAATTCCTAAGGCCAGAAAACGAAAGCATGGTTTAGTGCCCTTGTGCACACCCCAGTGTCACCCACCCAACGGCCACTTGCGATTTGCGAAACCAGGGAACAGTTTTGGATGCAGGATGCTTGGTGGATGAGTGGATCGAGTACCATGCACTGTCGCCACTGGCTAGGACATCTCATTTTCGTCCTCTTAAAAAGGAAAATGACATTTTGTTTTGTCCCTGTATCATCGCATACTTGGTGGCAACTTGCACGTAGGCATTCAGAGCTGAGCATATGGCATAATTTCCTTTTTATATACAGAAAATTTGACATAATTCCTGAATCGCCATGTTGTGTGATATGCGCTGCAGCTGCGCTATATGATCAACTTGATCGGAGAACCTTGATAAGAGGATCAAGATGCCAAATCATCGCGACAATTTATCGTCCGATAGGTCTCAGCTAACCCCACTGCTTTTCTGCACACGTCCTGCTGGAAGCCTAGAATTACCATAGGTGTTAGGATATATGCCGATGCAAGATCACAAACAACACCAGGAGACACGATGTTTGGTAACGCAGTTTAGTTTTCGCCTACATCTGCGGGGCACTGATTATGGGCACTCCTCCTCAAACCATAATATCGCAGCACACCGGCTAACCAGGTCACGACCACGTGCCGGCTGCTGACCTCCTCTTACCTATGCTACTATTATGAAGTCGTTGTCTTGATTACACCAGGGTTGCCTCCCTTTATATAGTGGAGGTCCGGCTAGAGTCAGACTCTAACTCTAAACCAACCCTACATGTTACAACACAGAGTCCATGTAACCTAGTTGTACACATATTTGACACAAAACATAACAAACTCCACCTTGGAGATTATGGTCTTCTCCACCTTTAAGTCGTTCCAACGTTTTGCATGAATCTTGTACCCAGCCTCAAGTTGATTTCTTCGCAGCTCACGTCGAACCGCTCGACGAGTCCACCTCCTTGGACCCACCGCCTTCTGGAGCAAACGCCGACTTAGCAACATCCGGCTCAGCAGTTCTACCTTAAACGATACTCCATACACTTGGAATTCACAACTCCCTTTGCAGCATGTACACACACGAGATGTCGTCCTATCCTTGATCATTACCATTGCCTTCTGAGCCACTTTTAGCCACTGTCAAGAATAACACTAGTTCCTTCTTTTTGTCAGCATCATTTTACCGACCACAGTTTGCACCGTCCCGATCCGTTCGCCATCTAGATTAGATCACTGGTTTCATCTTCATTATCCGTTCTCCATCTTGAACAGATTACCGTTAAGACCACTTGATCCGTTCATCTCTATGCATAGATCGCTGCTGACTTCACCATTAGTCAATCTGACCTCTCCGGTCAAATCACCTCACAGCCTTCCTGAACGCCTCCTTTCAGATCCAACCTGATTGTTCGGTCCCGAACACCGCTCTCACATCGGCCGCCTTTTTATTCGACAGATCTGAGTTCTTCTCGTCCTAAAGAACAATCTTCTGCTCCTCCTTGGATATTTGTTTGATTCCCCGTGGATCTGCATCTCTAGATCCAATTTTTGAGCCCTCGAGCAGGTTTCCCAGCCCGCCACCATGCACCACGTCCATACATGGCAAAACATGCCGCACCCTGGCTATCCGCATCCATGCCACAGCTTCACCTCCAGTGTCGTGATGCAGCGCCTCCTGTGCAACACCCGGTCGCATCACTGCTCCCGCTGTTCCGATCTATCTGGCATACATCCGCACTTGTCGGTCTAATCGTGAACGCCGAGGTCGTCGCCATCGTCTGCAGACCTCGCCGGCTACTTTGTCCGCCCGATTGCCATGTCTAATCAATCCCTGCCAATGGTAGCCCATCGAACGGTTCGAGCCTCCTACCCGAAGTGTCCGACCCCACCGATCGAATCATCGATTGCCGCCATGCTCCACCTTGCGCCGATGAGGTGTTTTCTACGGTGTTCGTGTATGGATAAACCTCGTGTCTTCCCCTAGATCTTCTGCATGGCCAAACTCACCAACCAAGCTCTAATACCACTTGTTAGGATATACGCCGATGCAAGATCACTAACAACAACAGAAGACACGATGTTTGGTAATGCAGTTCAGTTTTCGCCTACATCTGCAGGGCTCTAATTATGGGCGCTCCTCCCCAAACCATAATACTACAGCACACCGGCTAACCAGGTCACAACCACATGTCAGCCGTTGACAACCTCTTGCCTATGCTACTATTATGAAGTCGTTGTCTTGATTACACCAGGGTTGCCTCCCTTTATATAATGGAGGCCCAGCTAGAGTCCGGTTCTAACTCTAAACCAACCCTGCCTATTACAACACAGAGTCCATGTAACCTACTTGTACACATATTCGATACAAAACCTAACAGTATGTGCATTAGAGGAAGTGCTAATTCAGCTATGGATGGAACATGCAGGACTATGCTCGTCGTCTACTGGCACGGTGTTTCTTACATTTATGCGTTTAGATTTATATCAATCTTTAACCAAATATAGATTCTTAATTTTCTATTTCAAATTTATATATATTTTAGTTATAGCTATATAAACTTTGATATTCACCGGAGCTATCATATATTTTGGTTACATGGTTAACTTGCTCGAGGAATGAAAGAATACTCTAAAAACTTTGGCCTAAAGTGGAGTTTTAGATACTCCATATACATTGTGTTTTTGTCTAGAAACTATATAAAAAAAACATCCTCTGTTTCTATGTAAGGGGTGTAGTTTGAATGATCCTGTTTACAAATATAAGATGTGCATGTGAATTTATTGATTTTTTTGTCTACTCTTATTTATTGCATAATTATTTCTCTTGCATTTACGAAGAACTCTCTCAGGTGATGTTTCTCTCATGTTTTCAAGACATTTATAACATGCGTAGTATGATTATTTTCTCTCAGGTTTCTCTTGATTTCACAAAATACGTCTTACATAAAAATGGAGCGAATACTTTGTTGTCAAATACTCCCTCCAGATTTAGTAAACATGCTGTAAGTCAAAATTTTAAAAATTTTATATATGAAGTATTTTGAACCCCTTCGATTGAAGGCATAAAAATTATATATTTAAATTCATCTCGAAAATCATTTTTATAATATCATAATCTCTATGAATCTTATAAATAAACTGCAATGTTATTTAGTGGTCAAACATTAATTTGAAGACCGTATTGGAACAATCAAACTTTTAGAAAGAGAGTAGGGTCTAGCCTGTACCATGGTTTGAGAGACCAGAGCAATTTCCAAAAAGAATCAACGATACCGGGAAAAGAAGGGAGGTATAAGAGCATCTCCAATGGGGCCACATCAGCTGGTTATAAGAGCTTCACATCAGTTTTTGCTTATGTAGACGAGAGAAGAAGAGGAGAGAGATAGAGACTAGCTCTTAACCAAGAGACAGTCTCTAGCGGATTACAAGGTGGACACACACTATTACATGTGAACCCAAATTAATTTTAGAGACAACACTATAACTAGCACCATTGGAGATATTGTCTATATGATACTCCCTCCATACTGCAAAAAATAGTCCTATGTAAGGCGTGTAGTTTGAATGATCCTGTTTACAATATAAGACGTGCATATGAATTTATTAATGTTTTTCTTTGTCAACTCTTATTTATTGCATAATTATCTCTCTTGCATTTACAAAGAACTCTCTCAGATGATGTTTTCTCTCATGTTTTCCAAACATTTATAACATGAGTAGTATGATTATTTTCTCTCAAGTTTCTCTTGATTTCACAAAATATGCCTTACATAAAAATGGAGCGATACTTTGTTGTCAAATACTCCCTCCAGTTTTAGTAAACATGTTGTAAGTCGAAATTTTTAAAAATTTATATATGAAGTATTTTGAACCTCTTCGATTGAGCGCGTAAAAATTATATATTTAAATTCATCTCGAAAATCATTTTTATAATATCATAATCTCTATGAATCTTATAAATAAACTGCAATGCTATTTAGCGGTCAAACATTAATTAGAAGACCGTATTGGAACAGTCAAATTTTTAGAAAGAGAGTAGGGTCTAAGCCTGTACCATGGTTTGAGAGGCCAGAGCAATTTCCAAAAAGAATCAACAATACCGGGAAAAGAAGGGAGGTAGAAAGAGCTAAGCAAACTCAAGTCTCGAAACGGATTCGCCGTCCCTGCAAGCGGCCAAACAATCATGCAGAGCATACACGGGTAGAGCTCCGTGTGTGACACCTCATACCTGGGTGCTGACCCACGCACGCCGTGGTTGCACTGATCGAGCTTCTGTTTCAAGCCTTTTTGGCCTGCCATGGCGTACAAACAATTACTAATATCGAAACGATCAATCCCCCCATTGTTTTTTAGAAGGAAAATGCTCAAGCCGTAGGTCGTGGCGAGTAGTTCAGCCACTCGTATGAGATAGCCGAAGGTACAGACGCGGGACGCCTAAACGTTCGTGTAGTCGGTGTACGGAGTAGATGGGACTCATAGACGTCAACTTCGATAGGTACATGAGCTGGTTGGCCAGTATTGCCTTTTCTACTCGTAAATTCGTAATGACAATTTCAGCTCGTACTGATGAGGCCTATAGCTAGGCGCTGAAAGTTTTGAGTCGATAGAAAATTTAGGGCATAGTTTTTGTCGTGAGCTTGTGCGTAGATTGACTGAATGCATGGTATTTTCCATGTTGCAACTCATGTTATATTGTTTTTTTTTAAAAAAAATCCATCGCACCACATTTTGGAAGGATTTTTGTAAATCATAAATTTTGAAGGAATTGTATAGCGTGAATTCTAACCTCTATTTTTTTGTCCACTAAAAATTTCCACTAACTTCGTTTACTCTTTAATTTTTCATTGGACTATCTCAGCGCCACCTGTGTTACTAATTTAGGAGAATCCAAATCCAGCGTGTTTGAAAACGAGTGGTGTAGCCAAGCCCTCTGGATGCTCACCAGAGCAATGCACATTCTAGTTTTCCCTTTTTTTTATGAACTCAATTTTTTATTGGTATAATTGAAATGACATGTCTGAATATTCACATTGTTGTAGTAGGGGACACTCACCCTCTACGAATTAGTGAGAGAAGCGAACCAATCTGCGAAGGTGAAGGGGATGCATGACCAAGGAGAGCCTTGCTCCCTCCAGGAAAAGCAAAGACGGACCAAGGGAGGCGTACTCTAAAGGGGAGCTTTGCTTCCCCTGAGCGAAGCAACAGCGGACCAGAGGAGGCGTACCCCCTGGGGCCTCATGGACCTTTGTATGGGCGAGGCGAAGCATATCAGGAAGAATTCCACTTGAGGCCAGGAGAGTCTAAGTCTAAGTCGCGAAGCAAAGACGGTTGCGTGGGGGTCAAGAAGGCTATGGGATAGCAAGTACGGCCTGCCATCGTCGTCAGGAGTCGTATCGCGTGTCAGGGAGACATGACAGCTGGCTGTAACAACTAGCATCATATGGCAGAAGGATCAAGGTTTGTTGTAACAACCGGGCCCCCTTGTAATCTCAATTTTATCTCTGCTTTAGGTAGAAAGGCGAGGGCAATTAAGTCTAAACTGGGGTCCCGAAGGTGTTTTTCTTCGGTACCCCCGGGTATAAGGGCATATTAGGGTCTAGAAGGTCTTTTCCTAACCTTACCCCTTTTACCCCCTGCATGATTCTCTCGGCGAAGGGTTGTAATGGCACAATGTAATTTGCCCCCCCCCCCCCCCCTCCCCCCACAATAGCAAAACGAGTGGTGTAGCCAAACCCTCTGGATGCTGACCAGAGCAATGCACATTCTAGTTTTCCCCCTTTTATCAACTCAATTTTTTATTGGTACAATTTAAATGACATGTCTGAATATTCACATTAAATTTAACTTTGTGAAAGTTGAACATATCTATACTTCCTAATTTTACTATGTGAACCACTCTTTCATAAAGACTCAAGCGCGGGTGGGTAGGGCTAGCAAAACAAAACAAAAAAAGTCAAGTCGCATTATCTCTATAATAAGTAAATGCCCTTTTTCCTATGAGGTCGTCGGAATTAATTACACTAAAATATTGACAACAATTGAGAATGTTTTATCAATGAAATTTCCATTTATATAAGATCTAGGCAAAATTCTCAATCCATTTTATATAGAACTGTTTTTATTTCTTCACAAAATAACATAAAAACAAACAACTTAAAAATCATACAAATCAAATGGACCCTTATAAGATCTACATGATGCATGTCCATTACATACATATCAGCGAATCTACGTGCTTCCTTATCCTTAAAAGCCTGATTTACACTTGTTTTATTTCGACCGTGCACTAAGCAAGGTTTAAGCACCAACATGTAAAGCCAACAAATCTAAGACGTTATTTTTACAATTTTGTTTTTTTTGCAAAATCAATGTGATCCTAAAATGAGGGGGCACCTATTCTTCAAATGTGCTTAGGCAAAATCTCAAGGTGGAATAGGGTGTTCTCCTTCACCAACAATACCCCTCCCCGCACCCGTCAGACTCGATTGTACAACCCATCCACTATGCAAAGAACTGCACCATTTCTTGTAGGAGAGATGAAAAGATATGTAAATAGGCACCATTTACAATATTTGAAAGGGGAGAAATCAAAGAATTTTCTAAACAAGTTTGATTCTGTAAGTAGTATTGTTGGTTTGATTCTGTAACGTAGCTAGACTTCATATGGTATTTAGAAGGGGCTTGAAAAACCTCAATAATTTTTTTGAGAATTGAAACATTTGGTATAAATAAGTGCTTTTTCCTTGATGCAAAAGTAATAAACTATATCAAACAAACCATTAAACTCGCTCAAAAGAAACCTAACATCACGGACATGTTACAAAAGAAATCAGAAGTAATACTTCTTCTCACGAAAGGAAGTACTACTACTGGATAGCTTAAGCCGATCACGAGGGAAGAAGCAAACGCCCCCAATCACGACCTTAATCGGACGAAAACCTAACGAGCAGTATATGTACCGACCATTTTCTTCCCCTTTACACATCAGAAAACATTGGAAAGGGATTCCTTCGGAAAAGAGAGCACAAAAGAGGGAAAAGCCCTGTGGGAAAAGGGTAAAGAAAATCCCAAACTTGGCTCCTTTTTTTCCAGAGCTATCAGGAATCCGCAGAACTTCATGACAAAGATTTATGGTAATTGGTTGGTCATGTTGAAAGCAACGCCCCCCTTGGATTTGGGAGATTTTTCTCCTCGGAATCATCCGGATCCGTGTTCAGTTTTTTTTCATGAACATCCCATGCGGCCATGCATACCTTGAGCAGATAAAAGAGCTCTTGTACATAGCTCTATTTTGTTTCTACATTAATTTTCATTAACGTTTCAGTTTCTTTCTATAATAAAAGTATTTGTTTCCACGAAATATGCCGGCATATTTTGTGAGGAATAATTCCAGAAGTAATATTCTTTGGAGAGGTATCGGTGGCTTGCTTCCTCCCGAGTGGTGAATCTGACACCTTTGTTCTCGCGCTTGTAGTGCATATATGTATTTTCCATTCGACCAGAAATCGATTAACCCTAAGTTTTTTCTTTTTTGTACTTTCATCTACGTGTATTTTACAAACCACAGTAATTTACTATAGAGAATTTCTATTAAATAAAAGTATTATCACTAGAATAAACTGTTATTGGATTTGATACATTGTGATCGTTAACGTTGATGTATTAAGAGAAACGGAAAGAGAGTATTCGAACCCCCGGTAAACAAAAGTGCCTGTTCAAACTTCGTATAGGAATTTATAAAGTGTGGTCAAATTAAACTAAACAGAGATGATGTAAACGAGTCAGAGAGACCAGGTGAACAAGAAAGAACTGAACTGATACATTGCTTAAGACTCCAACACGGTTACACAATATACTTTCATTCAACCACAATAAACCATCACTTTTTATTCAGCGAACACACTAAATTCCCCATCTATAATACTTTACCCGTCCTTTAAAAATCTTTCATACTTTACATTACACTTTACAAAGATTTCTAAAGGGGGGCGACTAGCTCACGGGATCCTGTCGGGAGCCCACCCCGACGGGATCCCTCCCCTCCCCTACTGAGCCTAAGACTCCAACACGGTTACACAACATACTTTCATTCAACCACAATAAACCATCACTTTTTATTCAGCGAACACACTAAATTCCCCATCTATAATACTTTACCCTCCTTTAAAATCTCTCATACTTTACAATACACTTTAAAAGGATTTCTAAAAATTCCATCCCTTTACTGGACACTCCATTCTAAAAAAGTTAGAAGAGCTACTGTATTTTTCTGTGTTTGCTGTAGATGCTCTGATCAAATTTTGTATAGGAATTCACAACTTGTGCTCAAATTAAACTATGCAGAACTTGGTGGGTTAATTTGGAGTCGGAGAGATGAGGTAAACATAAGCCACAGAGAGCAGGTGAACAAGAAAAAACTGAACTTTACATTGCTTAAAGCTACTTTCATTCGACCACAATAAAGTATCACTTTTATTCATCCATAATAAACCATTACCGTAGTAGAGGCAGCAGTAGGAGTAGCCACCATAATCCATAGCTTAGACCGAGCAAATCACACTACTTAATTAAAACACGCAACGCGATACCAGTGGAACCCGGCAGTTCAGTTCAGTTCAACGTGCCCATATACGCACGCAAATCTAGTCTTGACCGGCGACTTCGCTTAATTTGCGCGGTCTTAATTCCGGTTTAATTATTCGTAAGATTAATAGTTTAATACTGTATGCCTGAATGGTCTCTGTTCTTATATGGCGAGGACGAGGCCCGGCAGCGACTTGTGCGCGCGGTCGGAGCGGCGGCTCTGCCACAGGCACTTGGGCCCGGACGACGCCGGCGCCGGCGACGGGGAAGAGGAGCCGGAGGAGGAGGTGGCGGCGGCGGCGTGGTTAGGCGGGGTGGTGGTGGTGTTCTTGGCGACGGCGGCGGAGAGGCGGGTGACGGTGAGGTCGGTGTTGAAGTACTCCCTGAGCTGGGTGATCACCCCATCGGGGCCGATGGTCCAGGCGTGCACCCAGTAGAGCTGGCGGGCGTCGTCGGCGCCCTCGGCGATGACGGTGGAGCCGAAGGCGTCGACGGTGCGCGGGGAGAACCTGAACTCGGCGTTGGTGTCGGCGCCGGTGAGGAGGCGCATCATGTGCTGGTGCTTGGGCGGGCCATGGAACCACCACTCGAGGTCCGGGGCGAGCAGCTCCTGCGCGCGGCGCGCGTCGCCGGAGTTGAGCGCCTCGTACAGGCGCAGCGCCAGGAACTTGCCGCGCTGCTCCTCTGACTCCTTGCACCCGGTGATCTCTTCCAGCTCCGCCGCCGCAGTGTCCCGCGGCGCCGCCGCCGCTCCCCGCCGATGGTTAGCCAGCTCCTGCCGCGAGCCCCGCGTAGGCTCTGTTCCCCGCTTCCACCGAGAGGAGGTCTTAGCCTAGCCCTGGAGACGGAAGGCAGGGAGCGATGGACCAAGTATTGCTGGAGAGGTGGAGGCTTGTGCTGGCCGCGCCACACGGCTTATATAGACGGGGACGGCTATTATCCTCCACTCAAGCTAACAATCACTCATTTTACCGTTTTGCCCCCTCGAGTACGTGCGTGGTGCGTCCCTGTCGTGTTTGACCGTCCCTGTCAGCCCAGCACCGAGATACTATCTTCAAGTGTAGACGTCACGTGCAGCGAACCGTGTATGCCCGCGGTCCCACGACGGTACACTACGCACGCCCCTGCCACGGCTCGGAGCTAGCAGATAGGCTTAGGAAAAGCGTAGAGCGCAAATCCACGTCTGGGCGCGACGTGCCGATCGATCTCCGGGGCTAGCTGGCCATAGGCCGTGGCGCGCATCCACTTGCGGTTCACTCTGGTGGGGACGTTGGCGACGCTCCTCCATCGCCTTGGATAAACCGCTCGAAACGAAAGCGCATGCGTTGCCAAGCCGAACTGCCGTGGTGCGGTGCCCGGCGAGTTGCGTCGCGAATTCTGGATGGACGGGCTCGACGGAAGATGGTGGATGGAGCGGAGGGCGCCCCCCGGGGGCGTGCCCTTCGGGGCAGGCGCCACTCGGTCCGCGTGGCTTGTGCACCGTGGTGCCAGCGCCGGTGGTTGCAGCTGCCCCGCTGCCGTGTTCGTCAGCGCGCCTCGGCCAAGACAGCATGGCAGCTACACCGCTCTGGCAATGGCGTGGCGATATTAGAACATGTACAATGGTACAACTCAGCAGTCTCTAAACCGTCTCTAGGATGTGCCATGTCCTATCTTTGCTGAGATGGAAGAGAGAGAAGGAGGAGAGAGAGAAGAGACGACGCCCCAGCAAGCGCCGGAGCGCTTGAAGGACTCCGGTTTGCATGCAGCAGCACATGCAAACTCATTTTTCGATCTACTATTTGCTATATCTTCTTATTAGCATTTTCGATTACTGAACCGATTTCAAAAATGGATTCCTGACATTTTTTCGAACAAAACTAGACCACACTTGCCACATAAATTTTAAAAGTTTAAAATTTTTATTTCTAAAATTTTGATTATATAATTGTTTATTTTAATTTTTAAATTTTAATTTTAATTTTTGTTTTAAATTCATAGCCCCTTTGATAACAATAATTTTTAAACTCTATTTAACTATTAAACTATATAGACAGCTGTAAAGACTACCCATTGTATGCACTGTCTATATAGCCGTCTGTAGGTGACATGACAATGCTCAGAGACAGCAGCTGTCTCTACCATTGTACATGCTCTTATGGGCAATATGGCATGCGCCTACATGCCATGCCATGTGCCATGGCGGCTTGCGTGCCTGCAGGTGCGCCGCAGCGAGCGCGCGGCTTTCTTTGGCGCGGGTTGTCGCCTGCCGGGGGCGTGGCGGACTGGGGGAAGGCCCAAGCGCCAAGCTCTGCGCGGCGCACACGTACGCGTGATCGCCTGATCGGGCTCTGCTTCCTCGTCCCTCGACCGGTCCAGAGCCCTGCACGCATATAATAGTGTTGCATTGCACGAACGAAATCGAAAAGGCGGATTTGCTAAAAACGTTTCGTGTGTGATACATGTGATTTTAATCTTTGTACCTATCTCCTGTGAGGACGCTGAAGGCAATGGCACAAATCCGGGTTAAAGTTTGAGAAATATCACGTACTGTCGCGAGTGCTCACCGCTTACACCTCCGCGGCCATCTCCTTTTCCTCCTGGTGCCTTCTTCGTCCTTGCAGTCTAGCTGGCGTCGCCCTATCCCCCTTGTTCGGGTTCAAGCTCTGACCTCTAGGGGGTAGGTTTTGATCCGTGTCCAAAGGGTGAGTTTGGGGGCAGCTGTGACATAACAATGGGGGCAGCGCTGGAGCCGCAGGCTTGGTCGAAGAAGATTGGATGGTGGCAGTGAGCCAGTCGACAATAACATTCGGGCTTAGAGTAGACAAAGTCGGCGTGGTTAAATAAATAAGTATTTAGAAAAATTTTGTTTGGCATATAAAAAAGGGGGAAAATTACTTTAGCTTTTGGAATGAGAATGACAAATAAATTAGTAAAAAATGTAAGGATATAATCTTTTTAATTACAAATAAAAGGTCAAATTAAAATTGAGATTGAATTTAGAAATTAAAATTAAAAGGTAATACTAACATCCTTCAATTCTTAGTTTCCTCCAGTTTTCCCACAAACTAAACTAATTTTGCCTAAATACTTGATTTATTTCATCAATAAAATACCTTATAAAATAAGTATATTTTTTTTGCGCATAAGTTTCTACAAAAATATAGAATTGTTATTGCATATTTGGATTGTACATATTTTCTCTAATTTTGTAGGTTTTATTTTTTATTTTATTTTTCATAAAAACGATGATGGCTAGGACATAATAGGAAGGTTGGTTGGCCGGTTTAGAGTTGAGGGACAGAACCGAACTTTGATGATAGTTAAAGAAGATAAAATAGGCTTTTTCACGTAATATATGGGCGAGATGCTTTAGTGATGGCATATAGGAATTGGAGATCTTCTTTCACATATGTATTATAAAAAAGGAACAAGTCCATTTTATGTATCTCAATTTCGCGAAAGTCCAAAAAACCTCCAAAACTATGATTTGGTCACCTAAACTTTCAATATCGGCTAAAAAACCATCACAACCCTATTTTGTTCGGTGGTTTTGCTGACGTGGCGCCATGTGGTAGTGATTTTGCTAACTTGGCTGACACGTCAGCAAAACACATAACAAAACCGGGTTGTGATGGGTTTTGAGCCGGTATTGAAAGTTCAGGTATGTAATGTTAGGTTTAACCTAACAACAATTAGGGTTAACCAAGTGCATGAACCCGAACAGTAATGCGGAACATAGATCGGTAAATCACCATTGAGAGTGTTGCTCGATGTTGCCATCTCGTTAGGTCGGTGTAGATCAATGATTTCGCAGGGAGACGTAAGGAAGTAGCGCGTATGGTACATAAGCTCCTCGCTCCTTGATCCAACTCCTTCTGGCTCCTGGATGGTGTAGATAGTGGTAAACGGTCTTCCTCGAAGCTCCGACACGATCTTACGAGATTGGGTTGCGGTTTTGGGGAGGTTAGGGCTAGACCTGATCACGGGAAGCCCGGCTCGGCAACCCGGACCGAAAAAGCCTGGCCCAACCTAAAACATGTAAAACTGACTAGGGTTAGTCTGAGATTAATTCTAACATGTAAAACAGATTAAATTATAGTTTGGGGTTTTTTTTGTACTTTCGAAATAGATGAGATATCCAAATCACCGCATTTCGCAAATGAAGAGTAGGAAGGATGCAGGTCTAAAACACGTACCATGCTCCATGCGTCACGCATTGGTTGAATTGGCTGCCTAATACGTGCATGTGCATGCTGCATCAATATTCAGCTGTTGTACTAGGTGTTAGGCACTCGAGTTCAATGGCACTTTTAACTGGTCGTGATGTTACGTATTACTTGACCCGTTCTCGTCACATCTGACGCGCGAGCCGGCGGCCCGGGCAATGACCCATCAAGACAAGCTGCTGTCATGGCGGTTTGACTACTTGAGCAGAGCTAGATAGCTGCGTCGAGACGTCGGCCATGCTCGCAGTCTGAACTCTGAACGTGTCCATGGGTAGCTGCCATTGAGTTGATTTCCTCCGTGGATTGCGTATAAAACGAAGTACAGTAGGCTAGCTAAAGTCATTGGCACAGTTGCAAACACCTCTCGTCTGTGATCTTTTAACGATGGCCTTGTTTCATGGTCTTATAACTAGATGTGAAATCTAATTACAATGGAATATCTAGTGCTATCAAAAACAGATAAGCAAGTTTACAACGTGGGTTGATGCAGTGTAGCAATAGAGCCGGTCTTTTTTAAAAATTTATTATTTTTGTAATGCATATATTCGCGTCGTATTAGACTAGCAATAGCAAGGATATATCTTATGCGAAAAGGCGAATCATCTATGCTTCTTTTTTTTTCTGGCTTAGAAGCTTCCCAAGGTGTTTGGACAAAAGATACTCCCTCCGTCTCAAATTGTAGTTCACAGTCGACTTTTGGATATTCCATTTGACCATTCATCTTATTCAAAAAATATATGTAAATATTATTTATTTTGTTGTGATTTGTTTTATCATTGAACATATTTTAAGCATGACTTATATTTTTGCATGTTTGCACTTTTTTTGAATAAGACGAATGGTCAAAAGACGTCTCCAAAAGTCAACAGTAAATTATAATTTGGAATGGAGGGAGCATGTCCGATGGTAGCAACAACGGTGCAAGGATAATTGGCTACTGAAGATCAATTAATTGACTCCACTATGTACGAATCTTGAGTTAGATCGTCCAGTCGTAATTTACTGCCAGTAGTCACTAGTCACAGTAAACCGTTCTGGTGCTAGCGACCAAGGCAAAGGTCAGCAAGAGACCAGGTTAATCGATCACCCGATGCATCTCCTACTCTGCCATTCAGTTCGCCATCACACTGTGCTAGTTGCACTTCGGACCGGCGGCTTTTATCAACCCGAGTCCACCGCCGTTAATTAATGGCAACGAGCATGTTGTCTTGTGCATCGGCGTGAACTTATTTTTAAAATTTATATTTTTTATTTAAAATGTGTTTCTTTATTTTTGTTTATATGAACTATTTTTCAAACTCTAATACAAACTATTTTTCTAACTCTACATGGATTCTTATTTATATTACTTATACATCGCAGCTGATTGACATGGACTCTTCTTTTAATCTAGACCATTATAATCTAGTTCCACTATATATAATCGACGGTGTATATCTATCTTTTTGTCTCCGATTAATGTGATAATTTCTAGTATTTTGTGATTATCTAGCATGGTGACCCACACATTTTCGCGGTTATATTTGTTAAGTGTAATAATTTATATTAGACACAATTTTATTAGAGTCAACAAAAAAAATCTACACCATTGTAAGTAATTGCGTTAATTTTTCTGTTAAATTCAACTAAAACATATTTAAGATTTATTCGGTTCTACAAAAACCACTATTTGTATGGTTTGGATTTTTTACCAATTAACATGATGATGTCTAGCCTTTTAATTAGATCACAATAATTTTGGCACAACTAATTTTCTATTATTTTTTTACCGCTGAAATGCATGCACGTTTTTCTTGTTGTATAGCGAATAAACGAAAACTTTCTACTACTTTTTTTTTGTTTACCGCCAATTTCTACTTCCAAGTCTTGCTCTTTATACTTATAATCATCATAGTGTCGTGATTTGCAGTAAACATAGACATTTTCGTAAGTTCTTGATAAGTGTTTCTTTCTTGCATTTGAGTTATAAGCACTCCAGGCTTCCAATTTTAGGGGTTGCATGCTCGTATCATTTTTCTTTATTAGCATTGAAGGTATTTGATGGGGATTGGATTACGTCTTGTTGACGTTATCCAACCTCACCTGGTGGGCTCGAAGTATTACCTTAGGCCCAGGCCTAGGAAGAGCCCGACGTACTTGCCCGTCACTACTAGGGAACAAGCTTTCTCAAGCGGTTCAAAAAAAAGGATCAAACTTCTACAAGCGGTTTAATGCCTCAAAACAGTCTCAAGCCAGAAAATGACCTGCTCGTATCATTTTTCTTTATTAGGATTGAAGGTATTTGATGGGGATTGGATTACGTCTTGTTGATGTTATCTGACCTCACCTCGTGGGCTCGAAGTATTACCTTAGGCCCAGGCCTAGGAAGAGCCCAACTTGCCCGTTTTGGTGGTGGTTGAACATCACTTGACCTGGTCTAAGCTATTCGTGGCTCGGGGGCCTAGGAGTCCTTTGTTATCTTTAACCTAGGGCGACACCCTTCGTAAGGTCCGGCCCCTCTTAAGTCCTATGTGCTTTGGATACGACAAGTATTATGCACCGATAGTATGATACTGTCTAATCCAGATAGTCTCTAGATTTTCATGCAGGGTACAAAGCTATCTATGGGATCGACACGTTGCCCAAGGCGACGCTGCTCCAAATTCGGGAGGACTCAAGACACCTTGGAGATCAAGTTCAGATCGTATTTGGCGAGGACTAAACTGACCTAAGATTTGCTAGCCAGCACGTAGACAATATATATACCCCCGGTACGTAGACACTATATATACCCCCTATATTGATCCTTGCAAGACACATTCATTGATCCCAACAACATGATTAGCCAATCTCATAATCTTGTATAACCCCTACAATCGCAATATCTAGTGTGTTCTTTTCTTGTTTAGGATTAGTCGCACAGTTCGATCTCAACATGGACATCTTCTTTAGGGCTCAAGTCGAGATCTCCCCTTGTACTCATCTCTCATATAAATAAAGGAAGGTTGGACATAAAGTTATTACTTTCTTCGTGAAGGGCCTAAACCAGGGTGAAAAAGCATCTCCTTGTCTTGTGTGTTGTTCCTGCAATAAATTTGTAAGATCAGCGAGGCCCTAGTCCTTTGTGACGACAATATTATTTATTGATTGTTTTTTATTCATATCTAACTTATTTGCTTACGTTCTAAATTTTAAGACCCCATTCGTTTTGACTTATTTTGCTCATTTGTTTACCTATGTTTTTCTAAGGTAACCATTTTATTTTTTAGCAAATGATCCACTTAATTTAAATTGTTTTAATAATCTTTTGACCCACCTTTAAGTTTTGAAAAACTAAAGGGATTATCTTTTCTAAATGGACAAGCAAATGAGCAAATAAATAAATAAGTCGAAAAGAACGGCGACTAAAAGCTTCCAAGGTGGTCTTGAAAGTCGATTCCGGTTTGTATAACTTGCTTTTTGAACTTTTGGAACACACAATTGAAGATAAAAAATGAACTCGAAATTCCCAATCATGTCTATTTTGAAAATAGATATAACCAAATAACAAGATCAACTGATAAGTAAATACCTCTTTTGACCCACCTTTAAGTTTTGAAAAACTAAGAGCATACCCAGCAGGGGATGCAAATCGGCCTGCATCAACTGATGCCGTCCGTGCCAGCACTATGCGCCTAGCAGGGATTCAATTTTTTTCTCCCGCCCGTGTTGATGCTGGCTGATTTGCATCTGCTGGGGATGCTCTAAAGGGATTATCTTTTTCTGATAAGCAAATGAGCAAATAAACAAATAAGTCGAAAAGAACGGCGACTAAAAGCTTCCAAGGTGGTCTTGAAAGTCGATTCCGGTTTGTATAACTTGCTTTTTGAACTTTTGGAACACACAATTGAAGATAAAAAATGAACTCGAAATTCCCAATCATGTCTATTTTGAAAATAGATATAACCAAATAACAAGATCAACTGATAAGTAAATACCTCTTTATTTCCTGCCACCTCTAAAGTTTTTCTCTCTAATCTTCTATTATCTGAAGTATGCATATAGCTCATACAAATGAGGTATTCAAAACATGTCTTAAAACCAATACTAAAACAAAGCTTAACAAAGCACAAAGCCTAAAATTGTTTCTCCTACCTTTATTTGCAAAGAAGGATAGTACGCCACCATTTCTAAAGAATGGCATGTTGTCTTGATTCTTTCACGATCATAATTCTTATGTAGTGAAGCCCAGTGGCGTAATCAATAGATTCATGAAAACAACCTGTATAATAAAATTAATCTTTCATTTGTCAAAAACAATATCGTTTCAGCAAAACCAAATAGACCAAAGTAAAGCAGCCAACCTAACCACATTAAGTATTTTTTTTGTTTTACAACCATTCCACGAAGCCAATCACCCAACAAATGAACTCATCTCCTTGGAATCTTTAAACAAATGTAATGAAAACAGCACAACACATAGATTTATTTAAGATGGCGTTGAATGAAGAGACGATGAATATTTTTATTGGTGCAACAAAAGCAATAAAGTTGGCTCCTCTCCAATTGCGTTTAGCAAAAATATATTTAGTCCCTTACTCTATATACCATAAAAAGTATTTATTATCGAGGGTTTTTTTATTCTTTGAAGGAATTTATTCGAAAAGGCAACATTATCAAGCACCAAAGTGTTTGCACATCAATCGTATTAAAAAGAGGCCATTCTTATGCAACTTTTGTGCGAAAAGACATTATATGAATGTACCTGATAAGCAACTAATCAGATGATGCCAAGCTACTAAAGTTGAGCCCGGCGCTGTTTATATATATGGATGCATGCTTATGATGATAGGAGTTCGTAAAGTATAAACAACTACAACTATCTAAACATCTTTTCCTTGGAACAAAAATTTCATTTCGATGTCTAGTGGTACGACAACACACGCTCTGCTTACATATTTGTGCCCTAAAATGAGCTGCTAGAGTGCTAGCCATGGCTGCTGATCAGCTCTCCTTCAGTGCATACCGATCACTGGCTGCTTTGGGCTTTTCGCTTTTCACCCCGTGAGTTCTCGGCTTTACGGTTTGTCTCGCTCGGCGGCGGTGGATCGATAGCGAGCATCCGACCTGGACTCAATTAGCCACGTCAGGCCATCAATGCGGAGGCAGCACTCACTGCAGGACACAAAACAACGACGTCTCCAGATATTCGACTCCCCAGGCACAGCGACATCTCGAGTAAAAATGTGCTGAATTTTCCGTTTCCCCGCGCTGTAAATAAATATACACTGCCGTTCTGTCCGTAGCGCAGACAGAGACGAGACAGATATGTTTTGTTTTTTCAGAAGCTCTCGTGGTCTACGTTGTTAATCACTTGTATCAGGACAGCACTAACTGCGCTGGTCAGTCGGCCATGCACAAACCGGAAGTTACCGTAAAATTTCTAGGGAAGAGAAAAGTAAACCGAGACATGAACACGACACGCCTCGCTTAATTACTTTTTAGACTAGTGCGCATCCTCTTTTCAGTACTATCCAGCACTGCATTCGCCAGCTCGAAGCAGGCAGGCGCGGCGGCCACATCGCATGCCTGCAGGTTGCAGTATCAGCTCATGTTCCCCCTCGTCAAAAGCTCGCCCGCTCATTTGCCGGCCAGTAACAAGGAGGGGACCTTCAAAAAAAAAAAAAGGAGGGGACTAACTTAAACGAGAGAAAGCGCGCAATTAATTACCAGCTGGTAAGGACCGAGGGGCATTAGGTGTCGCTTTCGCTAGTTAGGTAAAGCAAAGCCTCGTGGCTATCGAGTAGCCAAGTGACCCATAAGCATCGCCATTAGCCAGGGTCAGCGAGGCTAGCTAGGTGAGGAGGCATCACTCTGAATTCAGTTCAAGCACTGCACCTGACGTCGCTGAAACCTCAGGTCTTGGTGGCCACTGGGTCTCCCAATTGAGGTCTAATCCCCAGTGAGTCAGTGCTGTCAGCCACTGGGTCTCCCAATTGAGGTCTAATCCCCAGTGAGTCAGTGCTGTCACGCATCATGTTCATGTCACCCCGTTGGAAGATCGAGCGAGCGAGAAAAAGCTAGCCTCCAGCTTTTCGCTCCTACCAACCACCACTTTCATGGTGGATCCATTGGAGCTAGCTAAGCTAGCGATCGAGCTCGAGCTCGACAAGGAGAATAGGGCCGACACGGCTATGTCAGCTCGGCAAGAATCGGTTGCCATTGCTATGCCATTGTGTATTTGTGGTGATTATCTTTCTTAATTAGGTACTAGTTTCTGTCCGAGAGGGTAGTTGTTAGCCGGCGATAGCATCGTTGACGCTGTGAAAATGGTGAGGACGGCTGATGGGCTGGATATGGTCGGCATGCGCGCGGCTCGCGTAGGCGTGTAAGCAGCGACCAGACATCTGCCTGCCCAGTGCAATGGAGTAGTGTTTTATAAGTTATTGTTACGTGCTAATGGCCGAAAGCATGCGCACTAGTGCCAGTAATGTGGTGCCGTTTTTTCATGTCGTCGCATAGGATTGTTAAAAAAAATGCAATAATATGAATGAAAGACAAAAAAGACAATGCCACGGCAAAAGGCAGTGCGAGGAAAAATATCGCAGCAGGGGATAGAAGGCAAGCATATATGGTTCGATAGTTAGTCGCAACAATTGAAGGTCAAGCGAATTGTCAGTCTTTTCTTGTTATAGATTTTTATATGAATTGATCAATGCATTCAATTCAATATGGTATCATAGTAAAAGTTTTTTGAGTTCAAATTCTGCGAAAAACATTTAAATAAAAAAAATGCAGCTCACTCCATTCCACATACGAGGCCTTGAAGAGAGCGTGCGAGGGGATGCTGCTAAAATAAATTTGATCACCTCTCACCATCAGGTTACAATTTTGGATGAATTGATCGATGAATAATGGAAGTGTTGAAGTATAAGTGATTTGCTTGTCTCTCTCCATATATTTTTTTTGCTCTTTAGTAATTGACCGATACATGCAACTCAATAGCAACAACCATCGTTAAGTTGCCTATAAAGAGGGCTACTAGCGGACGGTATATTGTTGGAACATTATTTGTGTTACTCGTAAAACACGGCATGAAACACAACTCATGAAACACCGCATTAAACATATAAAACACCATATAAAGCATGTATACAGTCCCACTGTGCATTAATATTCCTACTAGATGAGTCCTTGAATTGTTGATTCACATTTGTGTCGGTGAGATGAAGCTATTATCAATCAAACACTAATGATTTCCATCTAGAATCTATAGGATCGATACTTTGAATTCTTAATTCACATTTATGTTGACTAGATGAAGCTATTAACAATCACACACTAATAAGTGCCATTTGAAAACTATAAGGACATGTGCAACAGTATAGATGCAATCTACATCAGATCTGAAGGAATAATGAAAACCGAGGTGGCCATTTTTCATCTGGACCGTATTGGGTACACATCCACCAAGTGGTAGGCCTATAATGTTCGTGAAGCCAGTGATGCCACAGTTGGTTTATCCTCCATATTTGGGCCATAAGTGCGAGCAGTCTCAGGCTCTCACGCCCCTGCTATTCTTGGGTCGTCGCTAGCAAAGCACCCCTTTCTCGCGACCTAGTTCGCACAAGAAATCGCCCAAAATCACTCTAATCTTCCAAACAACAAATCTCCCCTAACAAACTTAAGTCTGCTTATAGCTTATGATACCTGAAAGAGTGTTTATTGCATACATGCTATTATAGAATATCGATTTCTTAGAAATGTCATTACAAAAGACGTATTGATTTAAGGGACTGGCGAGTGGGCAGGCGCCTGCGCGGGGAGAATTTGCGCAGGCGCCTGCTCCCTTTGCTTGCTGCAAGCGCTTTGCGTTTCTACTGTTTCTACTATAGAAAATTCCACTTTCTTTCTACTGTTTTTCCATATTTGCATTTATGGAAAAAAAAAACGCTTCGCGATAGTGGAATTTTTTGCGCGAGGTCGATTTTGTATAGATATATTTTGTTTTATGTTTATTATAGATTTATTTTGTTTTTTGTTCATTATAGATTTATTTTGTTTTCTATTTATTATAAATTTTATTTTTTCTATTTTTCACATCGAGAGATTTTTTGCTCGTATAATTTGCGAAATCGTGTAGGCGTAAAAAATTTCACTAAATTTCTACTGTTTTTCCACATTTTCATTTATTGGGAAAAAAATGTTTTTCGATAATGTAATTTTTTTTGCCTGAGGTGTGCATGCGTGTACATGGCATGTGCCTGCACAAATGCTGAAATTGCAGGCGCCTGCCCAATAGTGCCTTGGCCAATGAAAAATAAAACAAAAAACAAAAAATAGAAAAGTATTTAAAATGGGTTGATTAGGATTTAGAAGAATTATAAAAATTTTTCTACGCAATTTGGACTTCAGATAAAATAAAAATGAAAAAAAAATTAAATGGAAAAAAACATGAACCTGTACAACGCATGGTGTGGATGCGTGCGTGACTGCCGTGCGCCTGCATCGGAGGGCATCACGCAGGCGCCTGGCGCCTGCGAAATAGCCGGACCGTTGATTTAAATATCGGTTTTGCTTAAACCCAGGCGACTGGGCACGCCGCCGTGGCCGCCGACGGGTGGGCCCGGCGCTCGCGTGCGCGTGCGCAGTCGCCTGGGCAGCAGCCGCTCCCTTTAAATATCATTACAAAACAAGTTCGTTTATAAATGTCATTGTGGAGCATTTTCGACATATATATACTTATATACTTATTTTATACTTATTTTACATAAGTCGTACCAGTCCTGAGATCTGCCCCTGGCCACGTCACCCTCCAAAATCTGGGCTCCACGTCGCCCCTAAAAAACTGGACCATCTATTGCAGATCCGGCCGTCCCAACCAGGCGGTGGATTCCCGTGGCCGTCGTTCGGCCACGTCGCCCCCAACCTCATCTTCTCACCCCCTGCCCCCATGGGGACCGCTCATTCCACACCCCATCACCCGCTTCCCCGCCTTCCCCTCGGCTGCTCCGCCTTCAGCCGCCGCCGATTCCACCTCCCCTCTCTCCCCGTGGCGCCTCCTCTCCCCAGCCGCCGCCGCCGCTCCCCTCGCTGCCCCAGTGCCCGGTGCGGCCTCCTCTTTCCTCCCCCCTTTACCGCTGCTCCCGGTGGAGCCTCCGGACTGGCCGTAACAACGCGACGATGCTAGGCCACGGGGAGGCCGTCTCGGAGCGGCGCGGGCCGGCGCTGGGCGGCGCGGGCCGGAGCGGGGAGGAGGAGGCCGGAGCGGCGCGGGGCGGGAGGCGGCGCGGTGGAGGCGGCGCGGGGAGGAGGGGAGGCGGCGCGGAATTTTGGCGGTGGAGGGGAGGTCGGCGCGATGGAGGAGGCGCGGTGGGGATTGCACTGTTGCATGAACAGTGTAACAGTACCGTGGACGTGTCGAATTCTTGGGGGGTAGCCGTACATCTACAACTTTATAGATATGGATGGATAAGTCTACTTACCCTCTAAAGTATTGAGTCGGGCGCATATAACCCACTGACCTCGAAAACCAGATATTATGTCCCTAAAACGATGCAAACCGGTGCAAATAACCCTCGCGAGTGGTTTCACGGGTGGTTTTGCCACTTTAGCGCTCCACGTGGTATTTATTTTTTCTTTTACCTATTTTTACCGCGGCCCCACCCTCATCTTCTTCCTCCACCATCCTCCTCTTCTCTCTCTCTCTCCCCTCTCTCCTCTCCCAACAACTTCGGGTTCATTTACCGCCCCGTGCTGCCCCGGCGGCGGAGGAGCTGTCGCCATCAAGCGGCTCTCCGCCGACCACACCATCGGCGATGACAACCACGAGTTCCGCGCCAAGCTAGAGGTGCTCGGCAGCCTGAGCCACCCCAACCTCAGGCGCCTCCTCGGCTACTGCGCCGTCGGCCACGCCTCGCTCCTTGTCTATGAGCTCCTCAAGCGCGGCAGCCTCGACGCCTGGCTCCACGGCGACACCGACAACGACGAGCCGCTCCCCTGGCCGACGTGCCTCCGCATCGCCCGCTGCGCCGCCGCCGCCCTCGCCTTCCTCCACCACGACTGCCACCCCGCCGTCCTCCACTGCGACGTCAAGGCCATCAACGTCCTCAAGTGGGTACATAGCGCCGGAGCTAGGGGAGGGGGTGGGGGCAAGGTGACGGGAGGGAGGCGGCGGCGGTAGGGAGGAGAGGCGGAGAGAGGAGAGAGGGGAGAGGTAGGGAGAGAGAGAGAGGGTAGAGGAAGAATATGAAGGTGGGTGAAGGAACCTAAGGCCGAGAGGGGGATGAATCGGACTATTTTAATTTTTACTTTTGGTTGTACTTAGTCACTTAGTCAAGTTAAGGCACACAGTTAGCGCGTGAATTCCTACATAAGTCTAGTAGGCGGAAGCAATCAGAACACAAGTGTAGGAGGCACGAGCACGAAGGCACTCGCAGGCAGTGGATATCAAGATGCGGTAAGTAAATAAGATAGAGAGGCGCAAACCGATCTTTTTACCGTGTTCGGTGCAAGCAACTACTCACGTTGAGAAAGCTTCCGGTCAAGAAAGCCGGGACTCTATCGTTCCTAACCCTCAATCCACTTAGTGGTAGCTCTTCACCAACACATGATAGACGAGCTCCAAACCTTTACACGAATCGGCAGCCTCCACACGCGAAGGACCCCGAAACACCGACTTCACAAGTGAAGCCGACCTCGAACACACCGAGGATTTAGCACACCTCCGACGCAAATGGAGAAGAGCACCTTGGGAAGCAAGGTGGCCGCCGACGTGATGGCGGGCTTTGCACACCCCGACGGACGGAGAGGAAGCACCGTAGAAAGTACGGTGACCTTCACGGAGAAGGGTTTGCTTGTGGTATGCTTGATAAAGCTTGGCGATGACGACGTCTCCCGGTGGCAAGAATCCCAAGAGTATAAGACCGGAGACACCACAACTCACTCAACTCTCACCCCACCATGGAGGATGGCAAGACAACTATAGGAGAAGGCACGAACCTTGGGGGTGACGAGGAGGAGACTAGGAGATGCTCTCTTCTTTCTCTCTCCCACTCAATCTCTCAAGCACATAAAACCCTAGATCAAGGATCCATGGAAGAGAGCTCTCACACTTGGGGAAAGGTGGCTAGGGTTGCAAATGAGTCTCTCAATCCTCTTCCACGACCAGGAAAGCCCTTATATACTCCCCACTTCGAAACCCTAGGAAATAGATCTCAGATCCAGACTCAAGCCCTAGGCCGGACAACCCCCGGACAAATCCCGGACAGTTCAGACGAAGGCAAGCGCTCCATGTAGAAAATACAATTCGAGACAGAAGGAACACAACAGGGTCCGGACAGTCCGAACGTTGAGGCCGGACAGTCCGGCCGAAGGCAGGCGCCTACTGGAAATAGAACTTGCAAGCCAGGGACAACAACACTTGGGCCGGACAGTCTGGCCTATAAGGCCGGACAGTCCGGCCGAAGGCATCACTTCAACAGCATCCCTAGGCCCCCATGCTGCCTATTGCTAGCTGAAAACTTTCCGAATTTATATGATTTTTTCGGTTGCTCAAATGAAAAACTTGTCAACACAAAAAAGATGCGCCTCAAAATTCTCTACAATTTTTATGTTTTGATATTTTTAATCCGAGTATGAGAAGACTCTTAAAAATACGAAATATTACAGATCTGCCACAGAGGCCGAGCCGAGCCACTTGGGCCGGACTATCCGGGCCCAGTTGCCCCGTCTCGGCTAGCAGCCCACAAAATCTTCTATTTTTGTAGCATTGCCCGAATAAAGATATTTTTAAAGATTTAGAACTATTTGGCGTCAACTTTAAGCTCAATGGGTGAGAAAGTTCGTAGACTTAGGCAGGAAGTTTCGCGCCCACAGAGAATTTCGGTTTTTGGATGGCTTAGTGGCTACGAAACCTCGGACAATTGGCTACCCCTTGGAATCCTCTGGACTTATCCCAAACTCTCTTGAAGACGAATGAGGATAAGAGACCGAAGATGTGCTCTGTGGGACCCTGCAGCCAGAGATGACCTTAGGCTACACACACGTAAGAAATCAAAAGAACTATGAAACAAATGTCCTTAATCTTGACGTGATCTAGCTCTACAGCCCAGTTGTTATCAATTAGCAAAATCAAATAAGCCTCTTGGGAGCTTGCTCTTACAGTGGGCCCGCGGTAAAAATAGATTAAAGAAAAAATAAATACCACCTGGAGCGTGGAAGTGTAAAACCGCATGTGAAACCACTCACGGGGGTTATTTGCACCTGTTTACATCGTTCAGAGGACAGAATACATGGTTTTTGAAGTCAGGGGGTTATGTGCATCCGACTCAATACTTTAGGGGTGTATGTAGACTTTTTCCTATATTCAATACCGTTGTACATGTCCTTTTAGTTTCCATACGGCAATTATCAGGCAGGGTGGGGGATGGGATGAAGAGGGAGTTGGGACGAAGAAGGGGAGCAGCATATGACAGGTGGGATCGATCGTATATACGTACGGTATTTAGAAACGGTATGCGTCGAAAACTCCTCTAATGATAATTACGAAATTAAAATTGTTTTACAATACCATCTAATCAAATCGTGTTTTGTAATGACTTTCTGAAAAATCGAGGTTCTATAATGGCACCCATGCAAACAAGGTAAAATTATATACTCGTAGTACGCGAGATAGGAGCTCATCTACGCTGGAAGTTTAGATCATACATACACTGGTACACATATAATCACGGTGTACAGAGTAAATGGTATTGGTTGCTATTAGCCTATCAGTCTTCTTGCTCTTGGTCCATTTGTATCAGAGGAGGCAGTGGTGGTCTCATGGCGTGGTGGCGCTCAAGACTCGCGCCGTTGCCATTGTATGTGGCCGACCTCTCCATGGCGACGGCAGCCATATGCACCTCCAGCGGACTCAATCCGCCGCCGCCGCCCAGCCCGGCTAACTCGTCGATCTTGGGCGGGCACGAGAGGCTCCGGGAGGGCGTCATGGCCGACGACGACGCCTCCCGCGGCAGCGGCACCAGCACGGCGCGGCCCTCCTCGTTGCGCGCGCCGTGGGCGACGAAGCGGCCGTCGTCGTCGACGTCGTAGAAGTTCACCGTCCTCACCTCCTGCGCCAGCGCGCAGCTCCAGCAGAAAAGCCACTTGGTGCAGTCGCCCGCAGCCGCCGCCCACCGCCTGCCGCACCACCTGCCGCCGCCGCCGGCTGGCAGCTTGTACCGCTTGCGCATCTGCGTCCGCCAGAACCCGCCGTACATGAACCCGCAGAGCCCGAGCAGCACGCCGGCGGCCACCACGGTGTCGCGGATGTCGTCGTCGTGGACGTTGAGCGCGGTCACGCTGAAGATGAGGAACGGCGCGAGACAGAGCAGGATGAAGGTGAAGGCGTGCACGTACATGTTGCCGAACCCGAGGCGCTCCATGTTCCACCCGAACACGCAGAAGGTGCACGTCGCCGACAGCGCGCACACCGTCCCGTCATCGCAGCAGTCGAACAACCCGCCGCTCCACTCCGGGCTGCTCACCACCACCCGCCGGTTGTATAACCTGATCTCCACCTCGCCGTCACGATCCTGCGCCTCTCCGGCCGCCGCCGGTGACGTCGACGGAGACTCCGTCTCCGGCTCGCCGCCGGCGTGCTTCCGGCCCAATGGGCTGTACGCGGCGTAGAGCCCGGCGACGACGGGGCAGCCGATGCCAATGCCGTAGCCGATGTTGAGGGCCCAGTCTGGGCGGTCGGTGCGCGCGTAGATCCAGAAGAGGGCGCAGCAGAGGTACTGGGCGAGGCAGGTGGCGTGCAGGAGCGCGACGACGACGAGCATGTGCGCGCGGTCGTGGGGGCGCGCGACGCCGTCCTTGCAGTACACCTTGCGGGCCTCCTCGCGGTCGCCGGCGTCGGGGCGCCACCGGAGGAGCAACACGAGGTGGTGGAAGATCTTGGGGTGCTGGTAGAGGCACATGATGGTGAAGAGCGCGTTGAGTATCTGGTTGATCACCTCCGTCCACTTCTTGCGCCGGTCGTCGTCGGGGATGGCGCCGTCGAGCATGCCGGTCATCAGCATGAACCAAAGCAGCAGCCCCGCCGCCACGAACGCCAGCCAGATGAGCATCGCGAAGTTGGCCGGCTTCCTGCACCAGCTCGCCGCGTAGCTCCACAGCTTGCGCCATTTGATCTTCCGCACGAACGGCACGCGGAAGCGCCGCCGCACGCCGCCGGTGACCTCGCTGGAGTCCGGGCACCCCCCTGGCGTCTGCCCCCGGCGTCGGAGGCGGCCGACGAAGGTGGACCGGAGGAACCAGTCCTTGGACGGGTGGGCGCGGAGGAAGTCCAAGAACCGCCGCTTGCGCCGGCTCGTGCTGAGCGCACCCCGCTCCACCGTGGGGATGTAGATTGGGATGAAGTCCATCAGCCGAGTTGTCCCCGACGGCGTGCCGGGCTCGCCGGCGATCTCGACGATCTCGTGCCCCTCGCCGCCGCCGCCGCTCGTGTTATGAACCATCTCCGGCGAACTCCTCGCCCACAGAGTTGCACTAGGAGACTTTCAGAACGACATGCCGTACTCGTATGCAGTTACGCACCACCGGGAGTCTGCGTCTGGAAGAGCTGGACACGTCACGGTCTGATCTCAAGACTTGTCTTTGAAGTGTAAAAATGTCAACATATAGCAGCACAACAATAACGACCATTTTGTCTGCCCAGTTCTTTGACCTTTTAAAAAGGTTCATGTGACGGCTGCAACAGGCCAACAGCTGTGTTGCTGAGCTAAAGGGTCAAAGTTGGATGGCCTGATTAAATTCAGTGGTTCCGAGATCACCGGATATTTGACGTTGCTAGTAATTGCTAGGGCATACTCGGTGGTATGTTTCTGTATCCAGCCACATTAAATTTTCTGGAATTGAGTAATTTTTCACAAAAAAAAATGATCTAAAAGAAAACATCCTTCCGTGTGGGCGGGTCTTACCTTGATCTAAAAATGATCTAAAAGAAAACATCCTTCCGTTGCTTGGCTTGGTCCCGCCCTCGTCGTCTTGGACCTCCTTCTGCTACGGGGTGCTTGTTGGTGTGGGCGGCGTCTTCCGTGTTAAGTGGCGGTGCTTCGTGTGTGCTCTTTGGTCCTGAGGCTTCAGTCTACGACTCGGTTGGTGGTCATCTGTGCCAGCCGCTTTGTGCATTGGTGAGGGGAGGAGCTTTGGGCGAAAGCCCTGCCCATTCCTAGGCGGATGGTGGCGTCACCTTTGGTGACGTTTCCCTCGTTGGAGGCATCATCTTACAGCCCCTTCCCTCATTTCGGGTGAAAATCCTGGTGATCGCATGACGGCGGCGGGTCTTACCCGTCGTTACCTTGTTGGAGGCGTTGTGTTAATCACTGCTGCACTTCTTGGTTGTCTACTAGGTCTGCTTTTTCGGAGTCGTCCGTCGTTGTGTGCGTTGGTAGTGCGTCCGGCGTGGCTGGTGTTGTTTCCTTCCCCTTCCCTTCTAGTTCTGTGTCGCCACAAGGTCTTGACCTTGCGCGTGTGGGCGCGGCCGTTTGGCCGGGGTATGCAGCAATCTTGCTGCGTTGTAACTCTTGTAACTTTGGTGCGTCGCACCGTTCTTCTTCTATCAATGAATGGACGGCAGCTCTCCTGCCTTTCCTTTCAAAAAAAAAGAAAACATCCATCCCTGCGCTCACCCGTCCTAACTCCTATCTATCCGCACGTAGACGAGTAGGGCCAAAATCTTGTGATTCGCTATGCTTGCTTGCGCCTCAACCTGTGAGGCGTGAGCTGACTATGGCCTTGTTTGTTTCAGATTAAATTAAATTAAATTAAATTAAAGTTTGCTATTTTTATATAAGTCAAATGCTGTAATATTTTATATTTATTTTTGTGGGGTTTTAAATAGTTCTTCTTAGAGTTCGTAAAATAATTTTTTCATAATTTTTTTAATTCTTTAAAACTTTTTTGAGAGGGTTACAAATTTGTTACAGTAAAACACAACTCAACATTAATCTGAAACAAACAAGGCCTATATTGATCTGTGTGAACTCTTTTTTAATCTAATATTTACTCTTATTTCTATTATTTTTTATTTCAAATTTCTATATTGTTTTATTGTAACTGATACAAACTTTTTTTAATATGTCAAGTACTCTTATTTATAATTTTTTGTTATTGTTCATATAAATATTTCTATCAATTTAATCCGTTTTAATCTGAGCCCACAACAATCAACAATATAGATAATTATTTTTTAATTAATATGAAAAAATTTAGCATTTTAGGATTAATACGGTAACATCGTTGAACCCTATTTTAATTACATAAAAGCAGGTGATCCACGGACTTGTGTGGCTAGGTTTATTATTTGTTACGAGACTTGTTGAAATCTTTTAGATTCAACTAAATATATTTAAAATGATACATCATTATAATCTGAACCCACCATAATCATTTTTCTCATTTTACTCAATTAAAAACTTGTAATCTATTAAAAATAACACTGTGGCTTCTTAAGGTCTGGATGAATCAATTATCCCACGATGGATTAATGAATAAGACATAGATTAATTTTTATATTGTCACTCTTTAGGACTCGTGTCCTTTTCTCATTTTTTTTTCATAGTTTGATGCATAAAAGTATGTCTAACATAAGATGTATGTCTCCTCCTCCCTATGCTCCTATCAATTGTTTCACGCTGCTCGTGCTTCTCGTCGCATGTTTTTTGCTCCATTATCTTCTAATATCAAGAACATTTCGTCTTCGATTGAACATTTCGTCTTAGATTAAGTAGCATGTTTCCTTCCACTTCTCCTTATAAGAGCATGAACAGCAGAGGCTGTATCAAGCCCCTGCATCATGCGTTTTTGAATTTCAAGCCAGCCCGCCCGCTGGGAATGTCTTTGCTGTTTTTGAATTTGTAACCCGCGATTACTGTAGCTACAATAATATAAGGTCCCTGCTGGGGATGCTCTAAATCGTTTGCTACCTAGACTTTTAATCTCTTACATTTGGCCTCTACATTTAAACATGAAGTTTCGCCTTGAAGTAGCACATTTCCTCCCACTTCTCATCATATATCTTATGCTCCTTTGTTTCTAATCTCTTACATCCGTCCTCTTCAACTAAAGATGTACATAGCACCAAAAATCCATTCTAAACATGAACATTTTTGCTAACTTAATCGTTATAAAGCTATCTAGGGGATTCTGTTAAACCCCACTTCTGATTTAGTAGCTTATAATAGGTAGATAGCTAATACAATTCATGTTATAGTGCGAATTCTACTCTATATCATTCATTAATTAGTTTTTACATTTGTTGGATTTGTTGATGCACAAATTAAACCCTATGAACCAGGGAACGTATCCACATGAACCATTTTAGGACACACATGCATATGTAGTCCCTTTCTAATACGGACTCTAGCTAATTAGGATCATTAAAATCTTGATATTGTCCGTATATAATCTCGTTAGATCTACATCATTATAATCTGTACCAACAATGATAGGTGGTGGTGATTTTTTTCTATTCTCCAACTAAGATGGAAATTTCTAGTAGGATCATGTTTGAATTTTCAGAAATGAACATATCATGTCATCCAGGCAGGGGGATCACCTAAAAGAGATGATGCGTTTGTGGAAGCTGGCGGGTGCAGCCGCCCTACCCCACGAGTAGTCCGATCTTTCTGGAGCAAAGTCTGGTTGCGGCCGGTGCCGGGCTAAAATTTGGTCGTTGCCGGCTGCTTGCTGTTCGTGTTGATTTAAGTCGTTACTTTGTTGTTGTTCGGGTGTAGTGGATAGCAGCCTTGCTTTATTTCATCCTGTTTCTCCGTTTTTGATGCTGATGTAACTATTCTTCCTTCTAAATGATATAGCCAAGTTTTCTTTGGCCTTTCAAAAAAAAATGTTTGTTTTAAATATGGGACTGTCTATTGCACAGTCGCCTGTTTTTTTAACCATCAGTCAATTTTCTGGACCGTTGGATCTCAATCCAAAGGTCCAGATCAACCTGCGCCCCCACTCTCTCTTACTTTCCCCTTCCCCTCCCCCCACCGCCCCCGACCCCGACTCGATCCCCCTGCTCCGCGCTCCTCCTCCTCCTCCCCCCCTGCCGCCGCCGGCGCCTAGCCGCCCCGCCACCCAACCTCCCGCCGCCGACGCTGCCCCGCCCACCCTAACTCGGCCGTCGCCTCCACCCCCCCGGTCCCCGGCTCCGACGGCGCCGCCGCCGCCTCAGCCGCTGCCCTCACTCCATCCCCCACCAACCGCCAGGTTGCCGCCTTCCCCGGCCATCCCTCTAAGCCCGGCGGCACCCTGAACCCGAACCCCACCTAAACCCTAACCCATCCATGGCGGTGTGGCGGCGGCGCGGCGGCGGGAGAGGAGGAGGTCGTCGGAGGGGAGGAAGACAGCGGGCGGCGCTCGGGTAAGTGAGAAATCGACAGTCATTTGATGATTAGCATTTCCCTTTAAATATATATAATATATAATTTGCCCCTGCGGTTACCCAGAGTTTTAAATCTAGAACATGGTATTATGTTTTTAATTATTTGCTTTATCGCTCGAATCTCATCTATCCAGCACCGGACAATTGATGCAATCAAAGCCTATCCAATTAGGTACTCCCTCCGTCCCAAATTATAGGTCGTTTGACTTTTTGGACACTAAGTTTGATCGGCTCGTCTTATTCAAAAAATTTGCAAAAATTTAAAAAATTCCAACTCATACTTAAAGTATATTATATGCTAAACGAAATCATAGTAAAAATAAATAATAATTCTGGAATTTTTTGAATAAGACGAGCCGGTCAAACTTGGTGTCAAAAAAGTCAAACGAACTATAATTTGGGACGGAGGGAGTACTAATAAGGGGTAAGACGATGAATAGATATGTATGGTGCATATTTGATCTCATAGTCTTAACTTTGTTTGGTGTATGCATTTATATTTTCTCGGGTAAGACGATGAACAGATTTTGAGCGTGTATATGTAATCAAAGCGCATATATATATAGACTCTCATTCCACCGTACCGACCACACGCACGCACGCATATGCGTGCAAACACATGGACGCTAGAAGCTGTATACTAACACGCGATGAATAGATTTTCAGCGTACATGTTTGATCTACCTAGAGGTAGAAGGGTTCGTTAAAATAATAATAATAAAAAGACATTTACAGAGATGGGGGCAAGGCGATGAATGGATTTTGAATGGACATGCTTGATTTACCGGTCTAGCCATCTCTTACCTACCATTGTACGTAGAAGTAGAAATGCTTAGTAAGTGAAAAAAGGGCGTATAACATTAAGTCCCCATCAACCGTAACCTGACATTCCTGGGACTTGTTCTTGGAAGAGATTTATATGCTATCATCATGAACTGAGAATGCACAGTACTGGATGCAGTTCGCCAGAAGCCGGTGAATGGAATTTTTATTGGTGACATTTAGGACCACGGTGAGCCGTGCACTGGTGGCACGTCGAAACAAATCGGATCACTGTATGGAGTGACACCGGGGCTCTGAATTCTGAAGCTACCAGAGACTATCGGGAGAGCCACATTGATGCATGCATCAACAAGCATTCTAACCTTTGTGTCTGTCTCCTTTTTGCACTCCTGCCTAGCTAAGCCAACCATTTTAAAACCCTCATCTTTCCTTCAGTTTAGTTTTATGAAAAGGTAGCTTTGATCCGTCTGAAAGCAAGCATACAAAAAATAAACGGCTAAAGGCAAACCATTTTGGCTGTCATGCTTGTTGCTTAGCAAATGCTGTACGCGACGGTTTCCACCGGCGCGGGGCGGCCGTGATATTTCTTAGTGCTTTTCGCCTAGCAACCATGGGCCAGCCATCACTACCAGCATGGGTAGTGGCCAACATTCTATATGCAGAATCAGAGATCCTTTAAGCTTGTGGTGCGAGAGGGGCAAAAAGAAAGGCGAGCTCGAGGAAAGCTGAATCCAACAGTGACAGCACCTAGCTCTTCAGAGTGCCAAGAATCGCTCACAAGTACACAGGGACCCGACGTGCCCACAGCCTGTCCTGTGTTGCTCCAAACGGAGGAGCATGAATTTGCTGGGATGCAGCTAGCTATGGCTTAGGAATAGGATTAGGTTAACGCTCGACTGCTCGAGGCTATACCAGCTTCGATCGCGTGGTTTGTCGGACCATAATTTGCAGTGCAGTTCTTGGCCTAGTTGCCAAAGCAGAGCCGCTAGCGCGCTACGGGCTAGCGTGATAGCGTGTCTACTAGAAAGTGCATCGTGGGATGATTGATTGATGAGGTTTCCGTTTCACTAAACTGGCATCGGTTATTGAACAAGTTCGAGACGAAAAGAGAGCAGCGATTAAGTCGCTGGCGACCCGAGATGTCTAATGTACAGTACATAGTCAGTAATTTCACCCCAAAGTCTAATAAGATCATAAGAACTGACTAACTAGTAACTAGCCCATGAAAGAGAATTCAGAGTCGAATTATACCAAACTAAGCACACAGAGATAATAGAAACACACGATTCCGGGAGAGCAGCACGAACCTGATCAGGTCCACCGCCGCCTCTAATGTCCTCTTCCTCGCCTCGCCATCTCCATGGCTGCCCTGGAGAGCCCTGGAAATTAAGCCGCACTTAAGCACCTTCTCCCAGGTTACAAGAGGAAGAGTGGCTCCTGGCTCCCGGCAAAGATCACCGCTGCCTCCTCGGGGTCGTGGTTTACAACACGATCGAACTGCCAGTGGAATTGGGTTACGATCGGAGGGAGATGGGTCATGGGCGCAGTTAAAATCGCCTCTTGCCCTGCCGCTTCGCCAAGCGAGTTCGATTATTGACTGGGGGAGAAGTCTCTCCTCTTGCTGCTGGGAAGGAAACTTGGGAGAGACAACTGCGTGTCTATGAGGGCGAGGGAGTCAGAGAAGGCGGGTGAGGGAGATTGGAAAAGACAGCGGCCAACTTTAGGCATCGTGGAGCGGTTGATGGATATGGAATTACTCCTGAGCGGGAAAGCCACTAATTAAATGAGGTGGTAAATTTGTTTTTAGATTCTTTCAGTTTTGATTAAATATATCATGTGTGCCACTCCAAAAATTGATGTTTTAAGGTATATGTCATTATAAAACAGAAAATCAATTCACATTGTTAAGTCGTAAAAGACACATATCTGCCATTATGAATTATAAATATGATATTATAGATTTTTTTAGACCAATATACCCTCTTACTTCCTTCTTTTAGACCAGTAAACCCTCTTACCTTCTTTCTCCCCTTCCGCTTCTTTCTTCTCCCACATTCAAGACCTACCATAGCATCGCCCAAAAGATATCACTGACAACCACAAACTCCGGCCATGCATGGAGGTATGACAAACCATCCTCCAGCCCCACTCTTACTTCTCTCGTCTCCTCTTCCCTTCTCAATGTTGATCGCATACCATTCTCTATATCTGCATCTACCATGTTCGACACTATGCCATGAGTCGTCGCCACCCTGACCAACGAACTTCATCTCCAGATTCGGCCATGGTTGTGCCTCCATGGTCGTTGTTGGCATGCGTTGTTGTCGGTCCAGCCAACCAGCGTTGTCTCAAGATCCGGTCATGGTCTTGAGTTCCACCACCACAAACCTTGTTCATTCAAAATTTTTGAAAGAACGGGAGGATGGTGTTGAAGGAGGGAAGGAGGAGTTGATGAAAAAGAGAGGAAGCGAGGAGGTGGTACGCGCAAGGTGGTGGCACTCAGAGCTCGAGCACTAGTGTACGAGGAGAAAGGTTGGTGGATGGCGTTCATTTAGAGGTTGAGAGGAAGAGGAATGGAGGGGATGGGTAAGAGACCATACCATATGTTGAAGGAGCAAGTATCTTTCGTCCTTTTATATTTATAGTGATAAATATATAAATTTTGTGTCTTTATAATGATATGGGGTGATTTCTCATTTTTACAACGGTGTACATGTGAAATGCCAACTTTGTATTGACACTAGCCGCGTGGCGCGCCCGCTGCGGGCGCGGCGCGGCGCGCGTTGGACATGCGGACAAAACGGCAGCGCGCCCGGCGGGAAAAAAGCTGCAGCACACGAGCGCTTCGCGCGCGGAGGGCAGCGCGGCAGACAGGGACGGAGCCAAGAATTTTATTCACCGAGGGCCAGCACAAAAAACTAATCTATGTAAACAAAAATTTCTAAAGGATAATTTATGCATTTAGTCATTCATTGGTGCCCAAAATTACATGTAAAATATATGATATGTTGTGCTGAGCCTATGAGCTAGCTAGGGTGAAACGTTTACAAGAAATAGATAAAAATATATATAACAAGACTATAAGAAAAACTAACCCATTTGATGTTTACTTAAGTCGTGCTCGTCGACGCTTCATTGCATTGAAATCATCTATAAGTGCATCGGTTTTAAACTCTTGAGCTATCTCTCTCTCAATGTAGATTATCAAACAATCTCTAAGAAATTCATCCTCCCATTTTATTTCGAAGTCTTGTCTTCACAAGCTTCATGGCAGAAATGGCACGTTCTGTTGTTGCGGTGGAAACAGGCAAAGTAAGGATAAGTCGAATTAAGAATTTCACGAGCGGCATGCATACCAGCGCATGCTATAGCTGAGAAACCGGGATGATGCCGCCCTTGCTGGGAAACAGGTGGCAAAGAAAAAGGCCTGGATGCTTCGACTTCTCCAAGGAACCAAGCGTCACTTCTGCCTCGTCCCCTTCATCATCGTCGTCATGTTCCTCATAGCTTGCGGCTACAGCGGAGGCGGCAGGCGGACGAGGCTAGGTTCGGCAGCTCGGCCTCCTCGTCATCCTCATCCAGGGAGGTGATGCGGAGACCACCTAGTTGGTGTTGGACTCCGTCTCCGACAGTAGCAAGGGAACGGTGGAGTAAGGCATGTACAATGGTTGAGACAGTGATGGAGCTTGACCTAAAATATGGGGGGGCAAACTACCAAAGCACAAAAGTCCAAACTTCAAACTCCAAATTTTATATAAAAGATGATCATGATTCATTGGCATTGACAAGGCCCAATTCTCCAAGACTCCAACGAGCTGATTGCAGGGAGGCCAATGAGCAAGCCTGCTATGTTTTGGGCCATAAAAAATTTTTTTTGCTGGGGGGCCACGGCCAGCTTGGCCCTAACAAAGCTCCGCCCCTGACCTTGCAGGCAAGACGAGGCAATCCATTGCCACTACCGTGCATCTAGAGATTGACTATAAAAAAATACGCTACCATCATAGTATTATAAAAAAAATAAAAGCAATTCGAGCCATCTAATTTAGAGGAATTGTTATTGTCTCATATACTTAATCAATGTTGGAAACATTGACCTTTTTAGGTTTGAGTAAATCAAATATAATTAATGATCACTATAGATTAAAGCATAATGCAACACAAATTTGTCGTAGTCATAGATGACACGAATACGATGATATAACCCTCGGATATGAGTATTGTTGTACCGCAAGTTTTTTTTTTGAGTAAAAGGGGCAGGGGCACTGCCATTTCATTAAGAAGAAAGCATACTGTACAATTTACAAGAAGAGGCGGGGAAGGTTAAGAGGGAGAGAGAGGGGTTGGGGGAACAGGGTTACAAGGAGATATTACAAGAGGGGAAGGCCGCGTTCCAAGCGGCAATCTCGGCTTGGTGCTGGAAAATCCTTCGGTTCCGCTCCTTCCAGATCTCCCAGGAGGTCAGGATGATGAACCCGTTAAGGGAACGGGAGATGGACTTGGGAAGGCTTGCCTGACGAGAGAGCCACCAGTCGAGGAAGGAGGCGTGACCATTTAGCGGCGGGTCATGATGCATAAAAGTCTGCCAGATAGCGAATGAGAAGCCGTAGGATCCAAAGCAAGTTATTATTTAGGAGGGATCAAAATGTACCAATCTTCCTTGGACCTGTAACCGAGAAGAGACAAAGATGAGCCTGTTGTTATTATATCGATGGGCGAAGCAACACACAATGTAGAGGAAATAGTTGAAGCAGATCAATGTGGTCGTAGAGGATGCATACAATGAGTAATCACACTCAATAATTCCCATAAACCTTATTTGTCGTCTCCCAATGTAGAATCTCCATGACAACGGGTTTTTTATACCTGCTCTCCTGCTCTCAAGTGCACTCTCGAAGCAGCGGGATTGGGCAGTGTTTTTAGCACAACAGCTGAATAAGGTTAGAAAAGGAAGCTAGAAGAAACTCTATCAAGTGTTGTGCTCAAAACGGTGGTTATAGATAAACTCCTTGGTCAAACACTTCTCTTACGGGTCGAAATGACCCACCGACGACTTAAAATATGTTGTTGACTTTTGTATTGCTCTATCAGCTTATCCTCTCATCAAAAGATAACCCTCTAGTGGGGACACCCCGTCTCGAGCTCGGACTCGCGAGGCGAGGCGAGCGAGCGCATGCGTGGGTTTTCTCTTTCCCTTTTTCCCACATGAATTAGTGGGATGAAGCAGACTGAACTATATATCTAAGTTGGTGCCTCTCACCTTCTACTTCCCATTTCATACATGGCCTTTGAGATTACCAAAAGTTGTTCAAATATATGAGATAGTTCATGTATTCCAACACTATACTTTTTAGAAAAAGAAGCAGGATCAAATGAAAGAGGAGGGGGTACTGCATGTGGCATTGAGCGCTTAATCATCCACTCGACATGATCAAAGAAACAAGGCCGTGCCACCTTCGATCATAAAGCTTACCTAGCTTTTAAGACCATCTTTTTTTCTCAACCAAAGAATTATATCGTCTTTTATAGACCATTTGATAGTTTTTGAGTTTTTGTGGGATTTTTATCAAAGATTTTAGAAATAATTTAGTCTTCTATGCTTCTTTGGTGCTTTAATTTTCCTAACTAAAAGTCTATTATTGAACTATAAAGCCCAGTCAAAGAGGTCGTAAAATTGTTGGATCGGGTGGGAATGTGGGATGCGTGATTGGATCGTGATTGGGACTCCGCATAATCGATGGACGCCGATTCAAACTGTCCTGCCCACACCGATTGACCAGTTCACCTCCCTCCTAGTCCATAGCCAGTAATGACTCCGGTGACCTTGCAGCTCAGCTCCGCGTCAAACGAGACCGCCGGTTCGACGGGTCTTAGGCGAACCGAGCTAGCCAGCGAAAGAAAAGAAGCGACTCCGCAGGCAGTCATTGTGAATTTGCCCCGTCCCGCTACTTCAGCGAAGGCTTCGATCGGTCGTTGCTGCGGTCCACATCGTGCTACTTTGTTCGTCGAAACATGAAGACCGATCTTTTGCTGCGAACTCTACCATCCTCGCTGATTCACGGTTCGATTCGGTTTAATTTGAGTGAGGCAAAAGTTAAATATCCATAAAAGGAGATATAAAAAGTTAAAAATAACGTAAAAATATTTCTGAGATCTTTGAGAAAACCCCACAAAGTCTTAAAAAAAAGTTTTATAAAATGTTGTATTGAATGATTTGTACAAAATAACAAAATTTGGCTCAACCGAACAAGACCAAACCAAACCAAACCAAACTGTGAATCAAAGAGAACAAATTCATTTCTGAAAGGACCAAACACATCGGGGCCAGCTAGTATAAACATGAAAATCTCTTATTGGAGAGCTCATCGTATTAAGGAACCACCTCATCCTAATGGAATGTGATCATTCCATCTTAAACTGGATGCTAGATAATGTATGTGATAACAGATGAATTCATTACATTTCTCAAACCAAATAGGTAACTGATCAATTCACCATCTCATTCCTCAACCACACAGCTCTGTAGTAGCAAACTAATGTCTCACGAGGAACAATCTATTAAATCATTCTGCCAAAGTAACCTCATCGTGCAAACCGAGCGTTACTCAGTTGGTCAGCAGTTCGTCCCTTGATCAGGTCTCACCTTTCCTTCGGGATATTTTTCCTAAGAGCACACATGTATGCTTTGTATAGTCATGGTGGTTGGAACTCTGATTTGGTTATATTATATGTGTGCATCATGTGTACATGTGGTGTGAGTTATGTGTATACAGGTTGTACACCCTTGGCCCCTTGCTAAAAATATTATGCATGTGCAACAGTTACCACTTGCTATTACCTGCTAGAGAACGGAGTGGCTCAAATTAAAGTCTGATTTCGTTTTGAGTCCAGTGTGCTGATCTTTATCTCTCTCACACACTTTTATAAAAACTCCTTGCAATTTTCAATTTCCACATCCTAACCCTTCCTCCCCTCTCCCCTCCAGTGGTTACCTAGTCAAGTCCTCCCCATGCCACCCTCTGCCGCCTTGTCCTAACCAAGAGGAGCATGGGAGGGAGCGAGGTGTGGGGAAGAGAGAAACGGTTTCGTGTAGAAATTGAAACTTTGGAAGTTTTTTTTAATATAATAATGCATATGGGAAGGGATGGGAGGTTGCACATGGATCCAATGAAGATGGCATGCCTTGAATGATAAGTATTCACGGATTTGCATTTTTCATTTTCCGAAGGCTGGCTATGTCTATGATATTCATAGGATAGACACGTGTTGACATTTTTTTGGAACTATTTGCAAGGGCTCTGCAATTTCCATTAAAAGGTAGAAACAAGAGTTAATTACAGGAACGTGTCCAACTAGCAGACACAGAACGGGCAAACAGGAAAAGAAAGAAAAAGTGAGAAAGAAAGAACCGGACGCGGCACCCTAGCCATGGATTGTTGAGACGTTCATACATGCATGCAGTGATAGTGCCTGTGCCCTGTGGTAGTGCCCTGCATGTGCTAGTGCCTGCTGACTAGCTGGGGGTGGGAACGGATCCTATTCGGATCATTCGGATAGAGGTTTTTGGCTTGGATAGAAACATATACATTACAGTTTTTCCCATACAACTCATATTTTTGTTTTTGGAGTGAAGGTTAATAAAACGGTCTAAATACTTTTTTAAAATATGTTGTCTATTTAATTCGGATAACTCGGATATCTCGAATACGGACAAAAACTCCCACCCTAGCACAGGCACTGGATTGTTGAACAGTCACTAATAATTGGATTATTGCATCCTTGTTGACTATACTCGTGCATACAGCAGGCACTACTCAATATACTTCACTAGCACTGGATTGTTGAGACTTGGATCAGCACACCTTCATTCTGATCGTGCATCCGTGCCTTACCTTGGGCTTGATTGTTTCAGATTAATGTAGAGTTGCATTTTACTGTAGCAAATTTGTGACCCGCTCAAGATACATTTTAACGAGTTCAAAAAGTTATGAAATTTTTTTTTACAAACTTTAAAAAGTACTATTTAAAACCCCATAAGAATGACTACAAAATATTACATCATTTGGCTTATATAGAAATAACATTTTTTTTCATTTAATTTAATTTAATTTAATTTGAAACAAACAAGGCCCTTGTTTACCGGAGACTGTCTTGGCCCTCCCTGTTTGAATGGCTGAATCTTACCGGAATTGGGGCGGAAGGCCAGCTGAAAGCACCAGCACGCAGGCCCATGCAGCAGCCTCCGCGGCGAAGGACGTACTACACCTTAAACCGGTTAGGCTGCTCCCCGGCGCGAAGCTACAAGACGAACGAGTTTGCCACTTGCGCGTTTGCGACGAACGGGCCCGTAATCTGCTGAGAAAATTCAGGCTCCGGTGCTCGTTTTCCTCCGGCTTCTTGGCACAAAAGCCACGCGTTTCTGCTGTCCAAGAGCTCACCGAGTCACCGGTGCTGGCTAGCTTCGTGCTATAAATCGAATCGCCAGACACTGCTACTTCGGCACTTGGCCGCAGGAGTGTATTGTGAGGAAAGGCTTGGGAGGCATGCATGAAGAAGGGTGGTATGTCTGTGCAGGGTGGAGAAGCAGGGCACGTGAGCGCCTATCTATCTTGACGGCACTGGCACCTGTTGCATGCCATCGATGGAAACGCTCTAGATAGACAGATGTTCATGTGCCCGCCTTCTCCACCGTGCATAGGCATATCTAATGCTAACTATTTTTTCTTCTCAAATCAATGTAACAAGACGCATCCAGCCCGCGCAGGTTCGAGCGTTTCTGGGGCCAGGTACACCCCGGGTTTTATTAGTAGATGGCTCTAGCCTGTCTCTTCGTGCCTTGTTGTCATATGTGCAGTAGTGTGCCTGTGCGTGTGCTTGGGGTGTGAGTGTGTTGGGTGCGTGCGTAGGGCGTGAGTTTGCACATGCACAGATATTACAGCTATACACCAAAAAGAGATCCAAAAAAAGACATTACATGAACAAAAAATAGAGTTATACGGGTTGACCCGCCTTCTCGCTAGGCCACAAAGGTCCAGCCCAAATACATTCGTGGGCCGCTACTGCGCACCCAAGGCCTAGCATGGCTAGCCTACGCGGCTACTAGGGAAGAGCTCCCTCGTGGGGGCAACTTCTCCTTCCGACCTCAGCCGTCGCTGTGGATAACATAGACCTCGGTTATCCACATGGCGGGCCTAAGAGACCACCCGACAGGGGATGGGCCAAGGCGGGTGGATAAGGACGTGTACCACTCGGACTCTATAAGGCTTGCCCGGCAAGGAAAGAAGTCTATCCCTAATTAATAGGGAAGATGTACTTGTAATCCCGGATAACTATGTATCTGGCTAGAGGATAGAGATAGGACTCTTACCTCGTAACCGACCAGAACTTTATCTTGTAACCCTGCCCCCACTATATAATGCGGGCAGGGAGCCCCTGGATCGGCATCTTGAGGAACATCTCCACACCCATCCATGGAGAGACATCTTCCGATCATGTTATACACATATACCCCACATAATCCCAGAGTACAGGAAGTAGGGTATTACCTCCGCCATGAGGGCCTGAACCTGTATAAATCCCTGTCTTGTGCTACCATCGAGTTTGAATCTTGTGCATCGCCACATATATAATCATTGCCGACGATAACCCCCGGTTAGCTACCAGTCGACAGTTGGCGCGCCAGGTAGGGGCAGCGTCAAGATCATCTTCGTCAAACTCGATGGCATCGATCAACGGTGTCACCGTCGTCTCCGCCCCCGGAGCCGACTGCGTCATCAAAGGCTTCGGCGACTGCACCTCTCAGATTCGGATCAGATCCAATCTGCGGGAAACTACAACAACGTCTCCCGCTCGGGTTGGGGAATGTCACGGCCATCTACTCATGAGTAGTACGCCAACGTCTCACTTCTCGACTCGGATACGGCGACGGTTCGAAGACAGATTATAGACGTCATATTGTTTCTTCAATTCCCGTTGATCCAGAAGGAATTTCGAGATGAGACTGGATGCGTTGGAAAGATAATTTCATCATCTTTCCGTGAAGCCCAAGAACACCCAAAACGGAGTACGGATGTGTCCGAGACATCCGTTTGAAGGCAGGCTGCACGGGATGGTCGCGAATCCCAACAAGCTCGTAAAACCCATTTGCGGAAGCTGCGGCATGCGGATAGGTCGTGACACACCTCCAAGGATTTTAAGGATTAGCAAGGAGCTTCTTCAAACAATCGACAACCAACATTTCTTCCGGACTCGGATCCGATCCAGTCTAAGGAGAACATCAACATCGCTTCGTCTGAACTCCCGTTCGGGTCAAGAAACGTCGCTGTCACCTACTCCCGAATGGTGTGCCGGGAGCTCAATTCTCGACTCGGATATGGTGAGAACTCAACCAAGAACTTCAACAACGCTTTTTCGGGTTCGGACAAGATCCGATCCGGGAATAAAATTTAACAGCGCTTCACTCGGACTCCCAGTCGTGTTGGGAACGCCACCGCTGCCTACAGACGAGTAGTGCGCCGGGGGCTTAATTCCCGACTCAGATACGGCGAGGTCCCGATGGAGAACGAATCTCGGGTGGTAACCGTCATCAGCAGCAAACCACTCGGACTCGACGATTATTGCGTCCATCGTGCGACGCCGGCTTCATCAACCACGAGACGAACGTGAGAAGAAGATGCGATCTGTTCTCGTTCATAATCTGGACGAAACTTGTGTCGCAATTTCCCGTTGACTCAGGAGAAGTTTTGGGGTGATATAAGATGCGTTGAAAATCTTATCTCTTTATCTTTCCAACGAATCTAAGAACGCCTGAATCCGACTTCGGATACAATCGTGACGGCTTTTTCAAGGCAGACTACGCAGAGAGGTCGCGAATTTCGACGAGCTCGTAAAGCTCGTCGGTGCCGGCCATGGCGTGAGGATTGATCGTGCCACATCTCGTGGGACGTTGAAGACCAGCGAGGACCTTCATCGACTTTCGTCAAGCTACACCAACGGCATGGAGATCATTTACGACTACGGCCGACTCCGTCGACCACGGGCTTGACCTCGGCGTGCATGTACTGTTCGACGCCGACCACGGCGTGTGCCACTCGGTGTTGATCAAGATTTGAACAAGTCAACGGCTCGGCAACACGCCTACGCCAGCGCCACGAGCGCCCAAGCCTATGGCTCGGCGACACACTACTCAGCGACACGCCTACGCCCGCGCCATGAGCGTCGAAGCATTCAGCGCGGCTGTACGCCATCGCGCGCCACGAGCGCCCGGTACGGCTACACGCCTGCAGTTACAAATCTACGGCTCAGGGACAAGCCACTCGGCTACACGCCTACGCCAGCGCCACGAGCGCCCAAGTCTATGGTTCGGCGACACGCTTACGCCCGAGCCACGAGCGTCCAAGTTTTCAGCTTGGCTGTACGCCATCGCGCGCCATGAGCGCCCGATACGGCTGCACGCCTGCAGTTTCAAATCTATGGCTCGGCGATAAGCCGCTCAGCTACACGCCTACGCCAGCGCCAGGAGCGCACAAGTCTATGGCTCGGCAACACTCTACTCGGCGACACGCTTACGCCCGCGCCACGAGCGTCCAAGTTTTCAGCTCGGCTGTACGCCATCGCGCGCCACGAGCGCCCGGTACGGCTGCACGCCTGCAGTTTCAAATCTACGGCTCGGCGATAAGCCACTCGGCTACACGCCTACGCCAGCGCCAGGAGCGCACAAGTCTACGGCTCGGCGACACGCTACTCAGCGACACGCCTACGCCCGCGCCACGAGCGCCCAAGTATTCAGCTCGGCTGTACGCTATCGCGCGCCACAAGCGCCCGGTACGGCTGCACGCCTGCAGTTTCAAATCTACCGCTCGGCGATAAGCCACTCGGCTACACGCCTACGCCAGCACCAGGTGCGCACAAGTCTACGGCTCGGCGACACGCTACTCAGCGACACGCCTACGCCCGCGCCACGAGCGCCCAAGTATTCAGCTCGACTGTACGCCACCGCGCGCCACGAGCGTCCGATACGGCTGCACGCCTGCAGTTTCAAATCTACCGCTCGGCGATAAGCCACTCGGCTACACGCCTACGCCAGC
>SPJY01021372.1:1064548-1147206 GCA_005191435.1 Raddia distichophylla
GTTGTTTTACTTGCCTTTCATTTATATGTTGCTTTTTGATTAGACTATTGTTGTCTTTAAACACAAGCCGGTCTAGTTAGTTTGACTACTGTTGTTTTACTTGCCTTTCATTTATATGTTGCTTTTTGATTAGACTATTGTTGTCTTTAAACACAAGCCGGTCTAGTTAGTTTGACTACTGTTGTTTTACTTGCCTTTCATTTATATGTTGCTTTTTGATTAGACTATTGTTGTCTTTAAACACAAGCCGGTCTAGTTAGTTTGACTACTGTTGTTTTACTTGCCTTTCATTTATATGTTGCTTTTTGATTAGACTATTGTTGTCTTTAAACACAAGCCGGTCTAGTTAGTTTGACTACTGTTGTTTTACTTGCCTTTCATTTATATGTTGCTTTTTGATTAGACTATTGTTGTCTTTAAACACAAGCCGGTCTAGTTAGTTTGACTACTGTTGTTTTACTTGCCTTTCATTTATATGTTGCTTTTTGATTAGACTATTGTTGTCTTTAAACACAAGCCGGTCTAGTTAGTTTGACTACTGTTGTTTTACTTGCCTTTCATTTATATGTTGCTTTTCGATTAGACAAATTGAGCTGTGTGATTGGATAAATTTTTATCGTACATTACTATGAACATCATTTACCGTTTAATCTAGCAACTAGATTTGCCGGTAGTTGGCCCGGGTCTTATTAAAATCCTGGATCCACCACTGCGCAGAGAGGACGACGATGGCAGGCGCAGCCACTCCCGCCACGGTTGCGACCCCCTCCGCCTTCATCTCAACGTCACCCGTGTCTCTCAAGTACGCCGCTCCTCCTCCTTGTGTCGTGCCCTACGGTGCCATTCGTTGCTTCGATGTGTTCTTTCTTGTTCTAGCTCACATACACACGCTTTCAGGGCATCGAAGCCCAGCCACCTCCGTCCAGCGAGGAGGGTGCCCGTCAATGTCCGCTGCGTCAGCAGCCCCCCGACCGCTGATACATGTACCTACTCTCTTCGTCCAATACTCTCTCGCTCCTGATACTTTCCACTCTGCTCACTGAAGACTTCACTGAAGTGAAGACTTGTGCTTAGTTAACTAGTTATGTTTTGAGATATGCAAGGTTATCTCAGCTGTTGATTTAGCTCATGTTTCTTTTGCGTAACGAGTTGATCCATGCCGTAGTATTACTAAAAAAAGATTCTGCTTTCGTGATGAAGCTTATAGGACAAAGGTTTCGCGCAATGAGAACATGGCAAAACTCCAAGCAGGCTATTTGTTTCCCGAGGTATCGTTTCGTTGTCAGTATGTTGCTTTCCTCTTTGTTGATGCTATCCTGTTGGACATTTGGCTTCTGATAGTGTTAACATGTCAACTGCCAAGCAGATTGCCAGGAGAAGGGCGGCGCATCTGCTGAAGTATCCTGATGCAAAGATTATAAGCCTGGGAATAGGGGACACTACGGAGCCCATCCCAGACGTCATAACAAATGCTATGGCAGAGGTATGTCATCATTCTTAGAATACCAAGTTACCACTTGCATTTCTTAGATTATAGTTATCACAATTCTTTGTTCCAGAAAGAAATAGTTATCACAATTCACATGAAAATGGTGAAGTTTATTTAGATGTCATATGTTTTTTAAAAGCACTGTGTGGCAATCAATTTTTAAGTTTTTCCTTGTAAAGGTTATCATTCCATTACATCTTTGTAGAGTAAACTAAAAAAATCAATTTGTCAGATTTGTTGCATAATGTCTATTTTGTAATTCAATGTTTTTCTTTGAGGGGTTTACTTATATATGCAGAGAGCACGTGCTTTATCCACAGTTGATGGGTACAGTGGTTATGGAGCCGAACAAGGCGAAAAGGTACTATTGCTTCTCGCTTTACTAGCATTTTTCTGTCAAATGCATAATAGCGAGCATCAAATAGCTAGTTGACAGTTACAAATATGTATATAACTATTTTGCAGCATATGCTTGTAAGATTGGTTCGTGACCTTTTGAAATTATTCGAATATGATAGAATACTTAATTTTTCAAAAATCAGTGTATATTTAATAACACATGCTGCAATTCTCTGCTCTGATTCATTCGGTTATCGCTTCGGCCTTTGAAGTACTAATTCGTGCCATAAAATTTTTTACTCAGATCAATACTTATTCTTTCATAATTTCTTGATGACTTGATGCTTTGCTTACTTTATTTTTTACTGGTCCACCCAAATACTTTCATGACTTGACTTTGTGAACCTTTATCTTTTCAACTATATGTTCAAGTCAGTGTTTGAGCTACTGTATCCTTGACTGTTTATTTTCATCATAATAAATTGGAGTATTGTTTGTATGCACAGAAACTAAGGGCAGCAATTGCTGCGACCTACTATGCGGATCATGGTATTGAGGAAACAGATATATTTGTCTCTGATGGTGCAAAATGTGATATTTCTCGTCTGCAGGTTTAAAAAGGACCCTTCTCTCTCCTCCCTTGAGCTTATTGTTCACACTACACTACACTACACTACACTACACTGCCCTTTGTAATTTTCTTCAATTTTTCAGGTCCTTTTTGGATCTAATGTGAAGATTGCAGTTCAAGACCCATCATACCCTGTAAGAAAATTCTGTAATTAATTTTAACCCTCAACTAGTTTCACCCTGGCTCCTTGTTCTAATTCTGAACTAAAGTGATGCTTATGGTGTAATGCCACACATCTTTACTACCATAGTGTTCCTTATTAGTTAGTTTTGGCCTTTTGTCTTCTGTAAATTAATATCTATCTTCCATTTTAACAGGCATATGTTGATTCGAGTGTTATCATGGGCCAAACTGGCTTATACCAGCAAGATGTTCAGAAGTATGGGAATATTGAATACATGAGATGCAGTCCTGAAAATGGATTTTTCCCTGATTTGTCAAGTGTCCCACAAACAGATATAATATTCTTTTGTTCACCAAACAATCCTACTGGCGCTGCTGCATCTAGGGACCAACTAACACAATTAGTTAAATTTGCGAAGGACAATGGGTCCATAATAGTCTATGATTCTGCTTATGCCATGTATATTTCAGATGACAGCCCCAAATCTATCTTTGAAATTCCTGGAGCAAAGGAGGTAGGCTCTATTTTTCAAAAATTAACTGCTTTCCTACTACGTTTTGGAAAATTGAGTGTCTTATAAATCTCATTCTGCTCTATTACATTTGATACCAATGCTCTGAGAATTAACACTATTTTCTCTGAGTACTTTAACTCGACGAGTGTCATGGTGGTTTGTTGATGTGTAGGTTGCCATTGAGACAGCATCCTTTTCTAAATATGCTGGATTCACTGGTGTACGTCTGGGTTGGACTGTTGTCCCTAAGGAGCTCCTTTTCTCAGATGGACACCCAGTCGCAAAAGATTTCAATCGCATAGTTTCCACTTGCTTCAATGGCGCATCAAACATTTCTCAAGCTGGTGGATTAGGTTGCCTCTCCCCAGAGGGTCTGAAGGTTGGGTTTCAAGGTTTTGGAATCTGCATGCGGCTTGTTGGTGATGTTTCTTCTCATCTCTGTTTGTTCCAACGCAGGCTATGCGTGATGTTGTCGGATTCTACAAGGAAAATACTGAAATTATTGTCAACACATTTACTTCACTTGGATTTGACGTGTATGGTGCCAAGAATGCTCCCTATGTGTGGGTGCACTTCCCTGGTCGGAACTCTTGGGATGTCTTTGCCGAGATCCTTGAGAAGGCACATGTGGTGACCACCCCTGGGAGTGGATTTGGCCCTGGCGGTGAAGGTTTTGTGAGGGTCAGTGCATTCGGCCACAGAGAGAACATCATTGAAGCTGCGAGAAGACTGAAGCAGCTGTACAAATGAGGTGATGCAGCGTTGGTATCATCTCATACTGGCGAAGCCATTTCAATAAAGCCAGCCACATTTGCGGAAATTTGTTATATCCAGCAGCTAGCGGGAGATTTTACGATTGAAACCTTCGTAGGCAGCCAGTCATGTACCTCAGCGATTTTCTATTCAGAAGTTGAAGTATGTGACCTTCATGAACTTTTTTGTTGTAGCTCAAAGATGCCTGAAATCACTAGTTGTGGCCTTTTCACCTATGCTTTTCTTTCTATCCCTAGTTCCCTACGCTGCTCCTGTCACATTTCACTTCTGCGTACGGTTATATTTTCCTACGGTCGATGCTTGATGCTATCCTCGATTCATTTTTTCCCCTTCTTTGGTATGTAAAATAGTGACATCCCGGCATCTAACGTAGTTGACCGCATGGGAAGAACTCCTTGGAGCATGAGCTTTAATTACCACACTGCAGAGAAATGGTTTACTCCAGCATAGGGAGGAGCAAATCATTGACTTTGCAGGATAAGAAATTTTGTAATCTAACTCGAAGTGACCATGTGAGAACATTGGGCACCGAAAACATCATATCTTTTCCAGATCCATGACCGCTCAGGTGTTCACACAGAGGCACACCATCACATGCTAATAATTTCGCCATTGAAAACAGATAAAAGTGTTATAAAATGAAAATAAAAAATACTAAAATATCGTGTGTCGAAGAAGAAATTTGTGTGCTTGACGTCATTTCGCGAAAGATCATTAAACTTAATGTCAGTTTGACACACACACAAATCGAGTGTCATCGAATTTTCAAGATTTATCGAGCTCTCACAATTCGCAGAAAGAAACTCCGCTGCAAGCCTACAATGGACTCTACACATCCACCCTCCCAGCATGTTATCTCTGTATTAGTAAGTTGTACCCTTTGTTCAGGATCATGCCCTATGAAAACAAAAGGGGAAACGGGATAGCCTCTGAAGAACCATACAAAATATCCGGTTATTTCATAGCTGCGCTTAAATAGAGGCATTTCAGCGATGAGCACAGTAGCGATCAAGCAGCAGCAGCTCGCAAGGCCGCAGGCGCCGAAGACGTTTGAAAAAGAGAGAACTGGACATTCACAGCCTCCCAAAGAACAAACAAGGTGCCTAGCATAACACGATGCAAAACATTGTGCAAAACTGACAAACCGCTCAGGTAAATTCCCAAGTAGGCTAGCAACAGAAATCATAACAGGTCATCAGGAGGGTATGTCATCTCACATTAACAGGCATTTGTATTTACAGTGTAAAAGAACAATTAAGTTATAACATTTTTCATAATGGTGGAGTGCCAACTACATTCAGAACCAAAAAGCTTTAACAAGTTTACATCAGCCCCATAATTTGGCAATAAATATACAAAAAATTGATAAAAGATGTAGTGCATGAAGCCCTTTTCAATGATTAAAGATGAAGCTAGGGCAAACCAGCACAATATAAACTAAATAAACTGAAAAGACCTTCCAGCCAGATATACTTCTGAGCCTCACACATATGACAAACTGGATATCCTGCTACCCAACCACCACTAATAACAATGCAACGAAAGCAAAAAAAAATTGGCGCAGAGGACAATCATATCCTGCAGAAGAAGACACTAATAAGCACATAACAAATGCCTTTGAGGGCATCTAACTACTACATATGACAAAAGAATATCCCAACTAAACAGTTTGAGGATTTCAACCAATATGAAAGAAGTAGGAATTTCTATAGAAATATATAGTGACCCATAAACTGAGTTTCTTTCACCAACCCAGTATCGAGAAGTGTGAGACATAAATTATGCCAACAATAAACATAACATCATTCTCCTACCATCTCACATTACAACATAGATATCCATTCATAGATCCCATCACAACCCAAACCCCCACTGTCCCCTGAGTCTACAAAAAGAACACTTAAAGATTTAGATCCAAGAGGATCTAGAAACAAACGAACAAAATAACAAGTGGAATTGTACTCTATTTATCACGTAGTAGTCTTCATAGCCTTGAATGCGGGGTGGAGCAACCCTAGATCATCCTTCAGGTCCAAAGGATTACTAGTCTCATTCCTAATCCTCTTCACCCTCCTGCTTTCAAGAGTCTTATGTGTAAAACCATACATTTGCAAGATCTGGTTATCCCCAAAATTGAAAGCACGCTCCATCTGTTTGAGACATCGCTCAACAGGGTAATCACCAAACTTCCCACATGGCTTGCATCCGACAAAGTGAGTGACCAGCGGCCACCGGTGATCACCCAGTCCTGGCTGGTAATTTTCAATCATCTCCTCATACCTGTCAACCAAGATCCCCCAGTAACCATGGAGGTAGTAGCCATTCTCAAGGTGTACCTTATTGCCCCATTTCTCACGCTGCGTAGCAAGGATGTACACCATTGCCGACTGATCATCGGCTTCAAATACTGGCCGGTCCTTCAAGAAATTTGTGAGTACCTTCCCAGCCTCAATGCGGACAGGGCCCTTTGGCCCCATCGGTGCCCATGTATCGAGGAAATCAAGCGACCACTGGCAGTTGCGGAGCAAGAAGCTTCCCGTGTTGAGCCCAATCCAGTTCTTGTCATCATAGACCATCTCATCCCATCCATGCATAATGAGATTGTAGGGCCCGTACCGCTCCCATGGCAGCTCGAATGCCATGTCGCTGAACATGGCGTCGGAGTCCATCCACCAGAGGAACTCTATCTCCGGGTGCCCGAGGAGCAGCGCGCGAAGGAGGGGGAGCTTGGCCCAGAACCCGGCCATCTCGGCGTCGAGCAGCGCCATGTTGTAGAAGATCTCGAGGCCGTGGACGCGGCAGTAATCCATCTTGTTCTTGATGGACTTGAGGAGGTAGTGGTCGCCGACGGGGTTCTCGCAGGGCTTGGGCGAGGACCCCGTGACGAGCAGCACCCGCGGCTTGACGTCGTTGACGAAGGGCGGGGTCTCCGGGTGGCTGCGGTGCCACGCGACCCTCTGCTCGTCCCAGTCGGAGATCTTGGGGCCCAGCGTGTAGGGCGGGTCCCTGAGCGACCTCGGCGGAGGGTCCGGCTCGTCGTCGCGGCCGGCGGCCGCCCCCGCGCCGGAGGAGGACCTGGACCTGGCGTCGTGGTGCTCAGCGAGCGCGCGATGCGGATGGGAGATAAAGCGGTGGCGGAGCTCGATGAGGTCCTGCTGCGGCGTGCCGAAGCGGCCTGCCCCGACGGTGCCCCGGAGGACGACGACGGTGAGGAGGAGGCAGACTGCGGTGAGCTTGGCGTTCCGCGCGAACCGCTGGATCTGCCGCATCCGGCGCTCCCCCACCACCCGCTCCACCGCCCACATCCTCTCGATCCCTCCCCCTCCCTCCGATCAAGCACCCCCTCCTCGCAACCAACCCCAAATCGAACCAAAACCCAAAATGCAGGCCAATAAAAACACCCCCACGCAAAACCTCGCCGGTCGCGAGCAATGCGGCGGCGGAGCGAACGAAGAACACGAGAGAGGAGGAGGTTTTGGAAGCGCGGAATTGGAGAGGGGATTTAATAAGGCAGGGAAGGGGAGGACGCGAGTGCGCGAGCCCGCACGTTGGGGCGCCTCGGGGAGCGGATTGCGGTGGCTGTCTGGAAGGGGAAGGAATTCTGGCACGAACGGAATGGAAATCAAATCAAGCCGGCGGGGATGCAGCTGCTGGCCTCGGGAGGAAGAAGAAGAAGATTAGAAGAAGGGAGAAAGTAGACAAGGCAAGACGCGGATGGGTTCGAGACGCGCACGCGGATGCTTCTACTCCTTTTTACCCCTTGTCGCCTCGCTCGCCGCCCGCCCGCTAATGCCAGTGATTTAAATCAGTATTAATTTAGTTAATCGCCGGCTTAGTTTAGTCTTTGTGCTCTGGTTCCTGGTTGGACCGACGTGGAGAGATACGGTGTACGTGTGTATGACGGGTGGGGCTGGGTGTACGGTTTTGGTGGTAATTACGTTGGCCCGCTGATGCTCGGTTAATCGGTTATTTTCCGTCGGTGAGGCTGGGTTTCGGGTCTTCGGCTGGCGGGTAATGGGTTTGGCCTGTTTGGTTGGATGTCAATACAGGTCACACTTTCACCATATTTTATTCTCATTTGATTTGCAAAATTTTAATATTTTTGTGCGACAACGAGTACAATGTTTCACGCGTTTGCGTGGATTAAATTTTTTTATTCTAAATTGTGTTTCTTTATTTTAGTTGATATGTATTCTCTTTTATCTTTGTTGGCATGATCTCTTTTATTTCTATTACTTATTTATTGCAATTGATATGAACTCTTTTTTAATTTAAGTTTTTGTAATTTACTCCCATTATAATTGACTGTGTACATCTTTCTTTCTTCTCTTTAATTAATGTAAATTTTTTTAAATATTTTAGGATTAATGTGGTGGCTCTATTTAACTTGTTTTAATAAAATAATAGATTGATTGATTAACGTTGTGACTCCGCTGGGTTGTATTTTAATTATATAATACTAAAATGTAGATTGCCTATATGTATTTTCTGAATAATCGACCATAAACTCTTATTCGTTTTCTAAATTTATGTAATTTTATTTTCATTATTGTTGATATGGACACTTTATATTAATCTGGCATGAACTCTTATTTCTACTTTTTAAAAATATATGTATTTTTTATTTGTATTTGCAGTTGATATGGACTCTTTCCATTAATCTGACATGGAGTCTTATTTATATAATTTTTTATTCTAAATTTATATATTTTTAATTTGTAATTATAGCAGATATGGTCGCTTTCTATTAGACCCTGTTCTTTTAAGCTGATCTGAACGGCTGAAATGACTGAAATTCTAGAGCTTTTCTAGTTAGCCTCGAGATTCGGATTCATTTCGTTTGACTTTCTTTCTAAAGTGTTAGGATCCACCTTCGAAAGAGCGAAAAAACAAACTAAAAAACCTAAAACATGTCTGTTAAGTCATTAGGCCCTGTTCTTGTGAGCTGATTTGAACAGCTGAACGGTTGAAATGATTGAACTTCGAGAGCTTCTCGAGATAGTCTTGAGATTCGGATCCATTTCATTTTAATTGATTTTTAAAGCGTTAGGACCCACCTTCAAAACAACGAAAAAACAGACTAAAATAATCAAAGCATATGTCTTTTTAAAACGTAGATAAGTTGTTAAGCTGTTAAGCCGTTAAGCTGTTAAACTGAAAAGAACTAGGCCTAAGCTGATAAGCTGAAAATAACGGGGGTTTAATGTGACATGGGCTCTTATTTATATTTTTTCACAAAATTTTATATATTTTATTTTTTTTGGAATTGATGGATCCATTTTATTTGACTTGCTTTCTAAAGTGCTAGGATCCACCTTCAAAACAACGAAAAAACAACTCAAAAACTGAAAACATATGTATTTTTAAAACGTTAATAAGCCGTTAAGCCATTAAGCCGATAAGCTGAAAAGAACGGGCCTTAATGTGACATGGTCTCTCATTTCTATTGTCCCAAAATTTTATATATTTTTTATTTTATTGGAATTGGTACGATTCTTTCTTTTAATATGGCATGGACTTTTATTTATATTACTTATAATTCTAAATTTCTAGTAATTTTTATTTAATCCTAGCTATTGTAATCTGGCATGTATTTTTATTTCTATTTGTAACTGACATGATTTCTTACTATTATTCTGATATGGATCCTTGTTTCTATTATTTAGAGGAAGGTCAGCGGGAGAGGGGGAGGAGATGAAAACAAAGACAAGGTGGGAGGTAGAAGAAGGATTAGAAGGAGGATTAGGGACATTTTTTTATCATAACAAGGTCGTAATGGCATATAGCGAAGATTTGCAACTTTGTAGTGGCATGTGCCGGAGAGGTTTGTTTGTAATGAAAATATCATAAACTAAAACTTTGTAATGTCATATATCCAATTAACCCTAAGTAAAAACAGGATCTTGAGAACCGACTAAAAAGTTAAACCATTTAAAAGCTAATCAAATAATTCAAGTAAAGAAATTACTTATAACATGCTTAATAAGGTTATGTTCTTTTGGGCTAATTTGAATGGATGGATAGCTAAAATGATTGAATTTTGAGAGCTTCTCGAGATTTAAATCATTTTCATTTGATTTGCTTTTCAAAGCGTTAGGACCCACCTTCGAATCAACGAAAAGACGGACTTAAAAAACCCAAAGCATATGTATTTTTGAAACGTAGATAAATCGTTAAGCTGTTAGGCCGTTAAATTGTTAATCTGAAAAGAACAGAGCCTAAGGGTACTGTTCTTTTGAGCTGATATGAATGACTGAATTTAAGAGCTTCTAGAGATAGTCTTGAGATTCGGATCCAATTTGTTTGACTTGTTTTAAAAAGCATTAGTACCCACCTTTAAAACAAAAAAGAATTCTAAAAACTCAAAGCTTGCGTATTTTTGAAACGTAGATAAGTCGTTAAGCTGTTAAGCTGAAAATAATAGAGCCTAAGTCAATGGGACTACGACATGTTATATGTTGTGTTTAAATAAGTTTAGGAGATGCAACCTGCACTTCAATTTTTGGAGCAAAGAAACAACCAACGCTTCTTGCAGAAATGGTTAGACATCTCAGCTTAACTTAATCTACGTACTACCAAGACGAAATTAATCCTAAGACATATTTCAGCGTCGAGAAGAAAAGAATCTATCACCTGAAACTTGAAAGTAGGAGGAAAAAGGCTTCTCAAAAAAGAAAGAGCGGCGGCTGCTGTTTTTGCGATGGATACCTCTCCTGCAAACCCGAACCCGATAGCCCGCGCATGCAGCCAACGCAGTGGTGGCGGCCAGTTGTAACCAGCGACGTCGCATGATCAGGGAGATTGCAACCTGCACATGACGCGGTGACTTCTTCCCTCAACGATTAAATCCACGTCCCCATCGCTCCAGACACACTACTCCGATATTCTAAGCAGCAAGAGCAGCCCATTGGTACTATACTTAGAATAAGCGTAATATTAGCAAATAAAATAAAAAATATTTTTAACAGTAAAAAGATGATGTGAATATTGTCTATATAGTGCTAATATCACCATAAATTAAAAATGATTAGGGATGACCTAATGACATCACCAATAACATTCTAGCTTACGACTTCCAATCACTATGAGTGCTGCTGGTGGATGGTATGATATAAGAACGTCGTGTGAAACATAAGAAACAATCATAAAACACCGTGTAAAACACTCGTGAAACACAACAGAAATGAAATGCTCATGAAACACCGATGAAATACGTGAAACACTATTTGAAATACCTATAATACTGGATGACATACCATACTATGATTTCGTAAAGAAATGTTCTCTTTATCTTATCTAATAAGATATATTTGATATATGCCATTTCTAAATTGAAAAATTAGGTTTCATGTGTTACAAATACCACTCCAGAGGCATACAATATACACATAATCTAATTAGGAACTTAGGAGTAGCATATATCCTACAAGTCCTATCTTATTTACTTGGGCCCTATTTGATTCAGCATTAATCAGATTAAATCCTACCCAGTTTGTTTTTTTATAAGCCACATGTTGTAGCGTCTTGTAGACATTTTTGTGGGCATTTTTTGTGGTTCTTATCAAAGATCCTGAAACTATTATAAGAGCATTTTAAAATTTTTTATTCTGCTTTTCAAGGCTCTTAACTTTTCAAGAAGTAGAATTTAATCCGATTTAAGTTGAATCACACATGGTGTTATCACTTTATTTACTCATATGTTGAAGATAAAATAAGGTTGTTACGAGCAAAATGTTTCTTTCTCCACGAGCATAAGAGCATGCATAGCAGGTGCTCTATAACACTATTATAGACAATCTTCTCTGTAATCCATTCATCAATGTATCCATGTCAGTCTCTTAAGAGACTCTTCCATAGTCTTTATATTTAGAGTCTCTATTCGATCTTTATATCTTTTGGAGGATATAGATTTTTTTAGATAGTATAAAAATATAGAGACTGAGTAGTGTTTTTAAGATAGAATACAAAGATCAAAATTTAGAGAACATATCGACGATGCTCTGAAAGAGGCTCATGCGCAGGACAGTGTTGTACAGTGCATGAGTGCAGTAACTGAATACCAAGAGTTTTTTTTTTTTTTTAGTATGCAAGGCAGATCCAATCTGCCCCATGGCGAGAAGGGCAGCTTGTGTGATCCCCATGGACCGGCTTGATTAGCTCCCGATTATTGTAAGCGTCCGCCCATTACAGTACCAGTCGCCGTCAACAGAGGAGGGGCCATTGCCGCCCAGAAACCTGCACGTATCTAAGCCGAGTTCATTTGTTTTCTCACCTCGGCCGGCCGCATTGATCGACCATGCCGCGGCGCTAGAAGAGCGTGGAGAGGGAGTTTTAAAATAAAAGGACTGTATTCAAACCGTTTCGTATCTTATTATGGATATACGCTGGCGAGAAGAGATTTAAAAAAACTAAATTATTCGATAATAATTCTAAATGATTTTGAAGCGGGTGATAAAAGTTCTTTTAAAAAAAATTAAAGGCTAAGCGGATCAATTTCTCGGATTCACCTTTACATGCTTTCAAAACGTTTATATATCCACGTATGTAGATAGATAATCAGATAGAGCTTTTCAAAAGCCGTCTCTAAGGAGTAAAGGGAAAGGTAGAAAGAAAAGCGTCCAATGGAGGAGGATCCGAGCCTTCTGTCTTCGTCGTCAGTCGTCACACAGCTTTCCAGCCGATCGATGCCTTCCGTGCTTTGCCCGCCCGCCAGATGCGCACGGAGCCGATCACGAGGCATTCTGCCTCGCCGGCCGTGGGATTCCGCGAACGTTGCTGCGCACGTCGCTTTGTGATATGCTTGACTTCCGGCTTCCGGCTTCGCTTCCTACCGACGGCGAGACGGCGGTTCGGACGCGGCGCGGCGCGTTTCCTCCCTCCCGAAATAGGCCGGCGCGCAGGGCAGATGGGTCGTGCAAGCGACGCCTCCATCCATGGTCGCTATGCTCTACACAGGTGGCCGGACAAGGAAGAAGCGCAGCCGGTGCAGGCGTGCAACCGAAACCACGTCGATACTGGGTCTGCTTGGGCCTTGACTCATAGCACGTCGATATTGGCCTATTGGATCTGCATGTGCATGCTAATTGCTAAGATGGATGGGAGGCTGGGCCTCTATTACAGAGACCAGTAAAAACAATTGATTAGCACCAATACCGAAGGCAACCACCGGATTAAATAAACGATCAAGCCAAAGAAATTGCAATTTCCCTAATTGAACTTGCCACCAAAATAAGGTTAAGGCCAATTTTTACGGAAAAAGAAACAAATATACTTGGCAAAATAAAGATATAGTGAACTGACTATATGGTGGTGACCACTAGGAAAGCAACTAACTGTCATCAAATGGCCCACATGGGCCCTAATGGCTAAATACAATGAAAGTAATGTAGCAGGCACCAAACATTGGGACCATGGCCCATATCCTGAGGTCATCCCAACATTGCACGACCATTTGAGCTGGAATCATCGAAGCCACTGCCAATTTAACATGATTTCTTGCAGCTACCATAAATTTTTATCACCTTTCCATGTACTGCACCAATGGCAGACAGGAGCTGGCGACACAAAGTTAAGTACTCCTATTTTAAAAAACACAATTCATATGACCATTGTTGTCTAAACTGTAAGCATAAATAAACAGGACAAAAATAACAAGCATAGAACAAACCACACCAATCTTGCTCGTATGGATTCTTCACACTATAATCGGAATATCTTAACACTACAATCCAAACCAGCAATTAAAAAAAGAGCAGCAAAAGCATAGTTGTACTCTAAACTGTAGCACAAACTTTATAAAGCTTGCTTCACCTTCTACAAGGATTGCCTTGTTTTTGCTTCCATTGTTCGCGTAATCGCGTTGGTCCCAGAGCAAGCATGCCGTTGAAGGGCACATGAACATAAACAGGGTGTGGTGAAACGTTGCCGCATTTTCATCAATTGAAGCATAAGTCTACAAATGATCCAATACAATTTGTAACCATGTTGACTTTCTGTTTGACGAGAAAAAAAAAAATTTCGATGACGACAATCGGCCCGTCACCCTTGAATTATTTATTAATATTTTTTGCGGCTCAATCCGGCTCGGAATTAACTAGGCCCAATTTTGGCCCGAAATTGGTAAACCCTAATTGCTGGCTATAAAAGGAGCTTAACCCTAATCATCAAAGGAGAGGAAAAAAATCAACAGCAGACAAAAGACGGTTCAGAAAATCAACTAAAAGTTAAAAAAAACAGGCGACTGTTGAATAGACAGTCCCTTTTAAAAATCACAATTCATATGACCATTGTTGTCTAAACTGCAAGCATAAATAAACAGGACAAAATTAACAAGCATGGAACAAACCACACCAATCTTGCTCATATGGATTCTTCACACTATAATCGGAATATCTTAACACTACAATCCAAACCAGCAATTAAAAAAAGAGCAGCAAAAGCATAGTTGTACTCTAATCTGTAGCACAAACTTTATAAAGCTTGCTTCACCTTCCACAAGGATTGCCTTGTTTTGCTTCCATTGTTCGCGTTGGTCCCGGAGCAAGCATGACGTCGAAGGGCACATGAACATAAACAGGGTGTGGTGAAACGTTGCCGCATTTTCATCAATTGAAGCATAAGTCTACAAATGATCCAATACAACTTGTAACCATGTTGACATTCAATTGCAAACAAATACTGGTTAGCTACAGCAGCCACTAGACACAAACTAGCAACCTAGAGGACGAACTGCATGGGCTCGCCACAAAAGCCACGACAGGTTGGACTCCCTGATGGCAAGTTCACAGGATCCAGCCATGTCCGCACAAAATTCACACATAACCCAATCAATACCTGGTCGAATTGCATCAGAATTTCATGAGTGGCATGCATACAATCACGTGTTATAGCCCACACACTGGGATGATGCCGCCCTTGCTGGGAAACAGGCGGCGAAGGAGAAGGCCTAGACGCTTCGACTTCTCCAAGGAACCAAGCGTCACTTCTGCCTCTTCCCCTTCATCATCGTCGCGTGTTCCTCATAGCTTGTGGCTACAGCAGAGGCGGCGGGCGGACGAGGGTAGGTTCGGCATCTCGGCCTCCTCGTCATCCTCATCCAGGGAGGTGATGCGGAGACCACCTAGCTTCTCGGTGTTGGACTCCATCTCCGACGGCGGCGAGGGAACGGTGGAGTAGGCGGTCGTAGTGATGGTGGTCTGGTGTGGCAGTACTTTTATTTTTTTGGAAATGAAAGCAATAAATTGTTATTGCTAAAACCTAGCCCCTCTTGGCCGGGCTCGGCCCACGGGCCTCCCCGCAGGCCTCAGGCACGAAGCCCAACGGGAGTATCCTCCAAAACCCTCGGCGCGCCGCCGTCGCCGCCGCCGCCACCTAAACCCTTACTGCCGCCACCGCGACGAGACGGCCACAGGCTCCGCGCGGGCCATGGCGCCAGCAGCCGCACCCATCCGCGACCTCCTCACCTCCTTCAGCCCTGCCGCTGACTTCCTCGCCCTCTCCTCCGGCGACGGCCGCATCAAGGTATGGACCCGATGCTGCACAGCTCGGTTATTGCGGGCTTCCATGGGTTAGTTCGATCCTTTGCGCCCAATATATCGCAGGTATGGGACGCGGTGCGCGGCCACCTGCAGACTGAGTTCGCCGACATCCCGGCAGTGGAGGCCGGCGCGCTCCCAGGGGCGAAGCGCGGCCACCTCGCGCTCGACTACACCTGCATGAAGTGGGTGCAGCTCTCGAACAAGGTCAGCAGAACTCTCATGTCCGAGCTTCCCCTCCATGGCGTTGTGTTGGTGATTTGGTGTGTGCCTATCATGTAATCGCGTTCCTTCCTGGCAGAAAAAGCGGAAGGCAGGGACATCGCTGCTCGTGCTTGGGACAGGCAGCGGTGATGTCCTGGCTCTTGATGTGGCTGCGGGGGAGTGGAAATGGAGGATCAGTGATTGCCACCCTGGGTATGCTTGGTGTTCTCATGGAAACTTCTGGCTTCATATTTTGAAACTATAACCCAGTACAAAATTTGTAATGCGATTGCCAACAACCGAAAACTGTTAACATGCTGCCAAACACATAACCAGGATTGTGCTGAAATTAAAATTCTTTTGAAAAGAATTCTAATACTTCATTGGGTGGGATGGCGGAACAAACCAAAAAAATTGCCTTATTTGGTAAGATTATAAATTAACAAATAAGACAGGAAAGAGTAAATATTCGCCCGCGAAATCCTTTTAGAATACTTTACTGTGATTCAATAAGAATCAAAATAAGGAGATTTTTTTAAAATATTACATTATCTATAAATATAGAATATAGATAAATAGACATACACATCTAGATATATTCTAGATCTTCTTTCTTGACTATATATTTTTCTATTTTAACAAATTCCATATTCAATAAAAACCCTAATTTTTTCTATTATCTATTAATGTGCATCTATCCGTAATATTTTTGAATATTATGGAATTAGAGAAATTTGCACGCTTTCTCATTTCATTCGCGAGGAGCTGGATGAAAAGAAACTTTCATGTCCAGCTTTGCAGTAGAGATGGAACTAAGAAAGAACCATCGACTATAACCCCAAAAGAACCAGATTTCGTAAACAACATAGAGGAAGAATGAAGGGAAAATCCTGCCGAGGCAGCCGTATTTGTTTTGGTAGATATGCTCTTCAAGCACTTGAACCTGCTTGGATCACATCGAGACAGATAGAAGCAGGACGAAGAGCAATGACACGATATGCACGTCGTGGTGGAAAAATTTGGGTACGTATATTTCCTGACAAACCGGTTACACTAAGACCCACGGAAACACGTATGGGCTCAGGAAAGGGATCCCCCGAATATTGGGTAGCCCTTGTTAAACCAGGTCGAATAGTTTATGAAATGGGCGGAGTATCCGAAACTGTAGCTAGAGCAGCTATTTCCATAGCTGCCAGTAAAATGCCCATACGAAGTCAATTTCTTTGATTAGAGATATACAACCCCCAAAAAGGGGTATTGAAGATAAAAACCCTGGGTCGAGTTGATTACAGGGGGCCAATGAACAGGCCTGCTATGTTTTGGGCCATAATAATACCTAGGGGTCTTTAAAAAAAAATTTGCTGGGGGGGCCACGACCCAGCTTGGCCCTAACAAAGCTTCGCCCCTGGGTTGACACAACAACCATCTCTAACCATTGCTATGTCACTTATAAAGATGACTTAAAGACAACTCATACAATGATAGAGATGGATTAGAGTCAGCTGCACAATTTTTTATACCCCTTAATCGGATAAAAATCCTCTGCTGTTGTGGCTGTAAAGGCAGAGGGGCACTGTAGCAAAATAGGTAAAAATGCATGATCGTTGTAGCAAACCGCTGTTCACTGGTACTGGTTATAACACTGTAGCAAAAACATTGTTCATTATACACTGTTCATATGAAGATCTGAGCCATCCACTTGAGATCCACCGGTTGGGATTTATCAACTGCACAAAGTACTGTTCATCCTCTGCCTTTACAACTAAAGGTAGAGGATCACCAGCCCCCTTAATCACACGCAGATTTCTTCGCGCGTAGAGTCATCTCTTGCACCGGAGACGGCTCAACTCTCTATGCGAACACTCTCTCCTCCACATCATTATCCATTCCACATGGCAAACCTTATAGACGGCTTAAAGACAGCTGATGTGTACCATTGTATATGCTCGTAGGCGGTCGTAGTGATGGTGGCATGGTGTGGCAGTATTTTTTTGTTTTGGAAATGAAATCAATAAATTGTTGTCGATAAAACCTAGCGAATTTTTTTTATATATTTATTTTTATTCGTTTATACAAAATTATATGGCGGATTGAAATTTAGATAAAAATAGGCCCCGGTCGCACTTTGAATTAACGACAGGGTCCCGGTCGTACTTTGGGCGCGCAACAGGTCGCTGAGAGGAGGTTGCACCAGAGATGGCAAACCTATCGCTAATCCATCGCGCGACAGCATTGGAGCTATAGTAACTTTACACATTTTGAATTTCTTATATCTATTAACATTTCATACCATATCCAATTTACACGAAACAAATTTTAAAATTCATGTGAAATCCTAACAAGAACCCATTTTCAAACTTTCAATTTTTTTATTTTTTTTAAATTTTGAATTTTGAATTTACACTTGAATTTGTATTTTAAATTTTGAATTTCGAAAATTGAAAGTTTGAAAAATAGGTTATTTAGAATTTCACATGAATTTTAAAATTTGTTTCGTGTAAATTGGATATGGTGTGAAATGTTAATAGATATAAGAAATTCAAAATGCGTAAAGTTACTGTAGCTACAGTGCTGTCGCGCGATGGATTAGCGATAGGTTTGCCATCTCTGGTGCAACCTCCTCTCAGCGATCTGTCGCACGCCCAAAGTGCGATCGGGACCCTATCGTTAATTCAAAGTGCGGCTGGGGCCTATTTTTGTCAAAATTTCAATCCGCCGTATAATTTTGTATAAACGAATAAAAAAAATATATAAAAAAATAAATTTTCAAAACCTAGCCCCTCTTGGTCAGGCTCGGCCCACGGGCCTCTCGCAGGCCTCAGGCACGAAGCCCAACGGGAGTACCCTCCAAAACCCTCGGCGCGCCGCCGTCGCCTCCGCCGCCACCTAAACCCTTACTCCCGCCACCGCGACGAGACGGCCACAGGCTCCGCGCGGGCCATGGCGCCAGCAGCCGCACCCATCCGCGACCTCCTCACCTCCTTCAGCCCTGCCGCTGACTTCCTCGCCCTCTCCTCCGGCGACGGCCGCATCAAGGTATGGACCCGATGCTGCACAGCTCGGCTATTGCGGGCTTCCATGGGTTAGTTCGATCCTTTGCGCCCAATATATCGCAGGTATGGGACGCGGTGCGCGGCCACCTGCAGACTGAGTTCGCCGACATCCCGGCAGTGGAGGCCGGCGCGCTCCCAGGGGCGAAGCGCGGCCACCTCGCGCTCGACTACACCTGCATGAAGTGGGTGCAGCTCTCGAACAAGGTCAGCAGAACTCTCATGTCCGAGCTTCCCCTCCATGGCGTTGTGTTGGTGATTTGGTGTGTGCCTATCATGTAATCGCGTTCCTTCCTGGCAGAAAAAGCGGAAGGCAGGGACATCGCTGCTCGTGCTTGGGACAGGCAGCGGTGATGTCCTGGCTCTTGATGTGGCTGCGGGGGAGTGGAAATGGAGGATCAGTGATTGCCACCCTGGGTATGCTTGGTGTTCTCATGGAAACTTCTGGCTTCATATTTTGAAACTATAACCCAGTACAAAATTTGTAATGCGATTGCCAACAACGGAAACCTGTTAACATGCTGCCAACCACATAACCAGGATTGTGCTGAAATAGCCAAATGATTTTAGTTACATTGGGGTGCTTGTTTGATGTTTTCAGGGGCGTGACAGTTGTAGCCTACTCCAAGCATGGGCGGATTGTGTACACAACAGGTGCTGATGGCATGGTCTGTAAGATTGACGCCTCAGATGGATCTGTTTTAGGGAAATTTAGATCTTCTTCAAAGGCAATATCTGCATTGGCAGTGTCATCAGGTACCTCAGTGGTGGAATGGTACCTTTTGGATTACGTCTATTGTGGCTCCACTACATTGTCTCTCATGCTAAATTGAATGTATTACTTCTTCCTTTGCACTGCTTTTTTTTTTTTTTTTTGCAGAAGTGTCATCATTCAATTTGTTTTGACAAGATTGATATGCTAGGACCCTTGATTTTGCCTCTAATACAATTTTCAACTGTACTTTGACTGCACTTACTGATGCTAACAATTATTGAACAGCAAGCGGTCACCTTTATATATAACTGATAGATAAGCTTTATAACTCTATTACTATCTTTTATCCAGGTTGTCAAGTTGACACCTCAGATGTGTTGGCTACCTATGGCATAGATTTTCTAAGTGCCTCTTCAGAGGTTCAATTTTTAAAAATACAGTGATAATGTTTTATTCATATTAGAGATCGATATGTAACAGGATTATATTAGTCACATGAATTCAATAAAGAATAACATGTTATGTGCATTGAAATGTTATAGCTTGCCTGTATATTCAGACTGAACTCCTTTCTACCCTAGTTCAAAGTAATGAAACACAGCTTTTACTTGGTTCTATCAGATGGAAAGATTTTGGCAACAGCAGCTGGTCAATTGAGAACCTTTAATACCTCTGACAACAAGAAGATTCAAAAATTTTCTGGGCATCCAGTGAGTTTGTCTTGTCTCCATCCTCTACTGTTTTCCTCTTGTTAGCTTAGTGTTTTTGATTTGGCTTATGTTTTGGTATTGACTACACTCCCAAAAACCTTTTTAGGTCGCTGTGAGGAGCATGGTCTTTAGTGATGATGGTCAATATGTTCTGTCATCTGGAGTTGGGGAAAGGTATGTTGCCATTTGGAAGGTGGGTAGTGGTAAGACTCAGAGCTCAAGCTGTATACTCTCTATGGAACACCCAGCAATCTTTGTGGATTGTAAATGTTCGGACACTAATGGTGCTCATGGAGGAATACATGTGTTGGCTATTTCTGAGGTGGGGGTCTGTTATTTCTGGTCTGGAAATAACATGGATGACCTACGTAACAAGAAGCCTGCCAAGATTGTACTGTCCGAGTCCTCTCTCTCAAGATCCAAGCAGGCTTTCACGATATTTGCTGCAAAACTTCAAGGAATAGATGGACCTGATTCTGCACACGCCCTGTTGGCTTATGGATCCATAGTGAAGCCATCTTTTGATAAACTTTTGGTTAGTTCTGGTACGGATGTTAATCTGGGTGTATCGGAGGATGGAGTTCTCTTACCAATGATTCAATCCACTATACCTCAAAAAGGTCAATCTACTGAAAAGCAAGGTATACCACTTTTATTTATTAATTGTGGTGGAAATTGAACTTGTGTTAGTGAAGTTTTGTAGTAATCCCGTGGGAACTATATTGTTTCCTGTAAATTCCTGCATTCCAGACAGGTTTAATGTTTGCATGTCAAATTTGACTGAAGTTAGATGTATTGCATAATTATTATTTTTTTCATTTTCCCTTGCCTTCATCTCAAAAGGCACACAGAGTACCTGTGCGGCTGTGCCTACTTTTCGGCTGAATCTTAGTTGGTTGTTTCTTACAGGAACTGTCACTGCTCTGGATCAGGCTAATGCTGAAGATGCTATCCTTCCTCTACCAAAGCTCCATACACAGGAAAAGAAAAGGAAACATGGTGTAACAACATCCATTGATGACACTAAACCTGCAAACGATAATAGCCTTGGTACAACTACAAGATTAAGCGAAAAAAGAGGTAATTTTCATTTGTAGATGCATAACCCTGTATTTACCATGCACAAAGCACAATGGTGTCACAACTAAAGTTTTTTATGTTTTATCACATTTTTACAGCCTGGCTTTACCACATAAATGCATGCATATCATATTTGGTTTTCACTACTTGTTATTTGTTTATCAAATAGCTTCACTTGGAATTCTTTTGCCCTTTCAGTTGCTGTGCAAAGAATTGAAGATGACAGTGTATCCATCGAAGACATGATGAGGCAGTGTGGTGTCATTGATACTAGAGTCAATCAACACATGGAAGCCCATCCTGGCATGCCCACTAATATCCTATCTGATTTGGTTGGTAGTAGCAACCTAAAAGTTGACACCAATTTACCCATCAAGAAGGTAACGTTTTTTAGAACTAAATTTCAGTTGAAAGTTTCATCATATTGCTGTTAGCATGTTTGCTCTTTGTGTGCAGATGTTTAAAGTTATTTGATTGATGTGAAGGGGGGTGTCCTTACAATTTTGATGTTGTATGTTCTGTTCAACAGATTCGAGCACATCTAAGATCTTTGAATCCTGGAGATGCTTGCAAACTTCTAGAAAAATTAGTATCTGCATGGAAAACAAGGTTTGCACTACTCGCTGTCCATGTTTGCTTGCCACTTGCATTTGAATGCAGTGTATGTATGAATGTGTATGCTGTCTTAATTGCTGATTTGTTTCTCTCAACAGATCTGGTAGCTCAGTGCTTATTCTACGGTGTATATACTGCATATTAGTCATTCATGGTCGTTTTATCTCATCTGAAAAATCAACAAAGATAATTAGCAACCTTGAGAAGGTATTATTTCTTGCTACTAGTACCAGCTGAATCATGTTGCTTATATTTATTTGCCTCGTTATATGTCTTTTATATTTTAGATGTTGGTCAAAACATAATATAGTTTATTAGTGTTATGATGTCAAAGAATTATGATGTAACTGAGGGGCTGCACTATTAGTGATTGTGGCTTTGTAGGTTATGTGATTGATATTAGTTTATTACAGAATATGGTTCACATGTTCTGAACTTAGAAACCGATGCAATCAGGGTAATTTGGCTATAAACTTTGCTTGGTTTAACAAGAAAATAGTTAGTAATCAGGTAAATATGCATTGACAATCGCATTTTGTTCAGAAGTTGGTCATAAGTTCTTTACTCGTACGAGTATGGTCAGTTTCTTAAGTTTGCTGGTTATTGTAGTTTCGGAGCAACTTCTTTTGTAGAGAGATAACAACGATGGTCAGAATTCACCTTACGTGACAACTTTCCAACTCATGATCTGAGTAATGTGGAGAGGAGCTAGATTTGTCTAATGATAATATGCATCAGGGGATGCTAATGTTGGTTTCCAATAATTGAGCTAACCAATTGGGTGTCTCAGATCGTGACTTCTCATGTTTCATTGGAAGAAGGATTACAGACTTACAGTGATACTATAACATCATTGATATCAGTCAACTATACAATCTTCTCTGTTGAGTAAATAAGCACGTATATTTAGAGGGGGTGTTAAGGAATTTGCATGCAGTGTAGATATATTTGCTTGATGTCATGGTATATAGTTCTAACTAGCAACTTCAAGTGATTCTCTTGATGAGGAATGCCACAGTGCTTCACTTCGACATCCTGGATCATTATAAATTATATTTATTTAATTTATTACGTGCATCATGATTAGTTTCAGTGATATGTTGCCTTACCGATGCTGGTCATGATTAGTTTGATTGCTAGGTTGCCTTACCAATGCTGGTCATATATTTGCATGCTAATCTGTAAATCAATTTGGCTACCTGATGTTTGGCCGTGGATTTGCAAAAAATATGACCTGACATAGGTTGATGTACCACCAGACTTGGAGAAACTGCACTATCTAATCCGATCAACACAACTATATTTTGGCCAGCACTACTTGGCAAAATGGGGCTACAACTACCAAACTACGAGCCTCCAAATCACTCTCCAACCATCACAGATAAGCAGAACAAAATTCTGAAAGTAGAACTAAAATCATTCTTTCATTTGCAGATGTGTGGAGAAAGATATGTGGTAACAGAAGATTTACTGAAGCTTTCTGGTCGTCTTAGGCTGATAATGGCTCAGGTTTTCATACATTTATACCACTAAAAAAAGAGTCAATAATCTCAATGGTACAATTTACGGTTAGATGACCACGTGTTGATTTCACTTTGGTTAGGTCGACATGGATGCAAACGATGTATCTGAGCTGCCCTCAGAGATGCAAGATGCTGCCGCTGCTCAGTCTGAAGAAGAGGAGGAAGATGAAATTGATGAAATAGTGTACGGCGAAGATGCAGATTTGTCTCAGAACAGTGAGGATGATGCTGAATAGAAACATTGCCCATAACATTGAGCATTCTTGCTATGTAATATTTTACCTGTGATGTTGTATTATGTTATTTTTAAATTTTGTGATCCATAGTCAAGTTGGCAATACTCACCAACGCAGGAAAGTTGCACGGAATTTTGACAAGAGCTAGCATCTAAAGGCACTTCAGTTTCTCCCCCCTTTTACTTTACCTTTCTTTACGGCACGGCGTTAAGACTTATCTAAAGCTTGTATTCCCTGGATTATCAAAAGAATTGACTGAACTAGGTTAGCTATTTGTTTTTCCAGGCCAAACTGCAGACGTGCTGCTCAGCAGCTTTGCATGTAGAATACTCCGCTGCTACGGCAGATGCCATATGATCATAACCCCTTCCCTGAAGATGTCTACAAGATGAGATTTTATGATGAACTAAGATTTCACAAAAACACAACTGCAAAAAAGAGAGAAGAATTTGCATGTTTTATAGGCTTCTAGTGTCATCCCCGGGGATAGCAATGGATAGCGCATCATGCAGGTTTCGTCGTGCTGATCTGTATCTTTGATCACACACCATCAAGTCACCAACCCCCACCCAAGGTTGCCTTTCGATCTGGACCGTCACCATTCTTCTCGTTTTCTATCAGTCAGCTTGCACACCCAGACAATGGCGTGATTCGCCTTCAACAAAACATAGGCGAAAATCGCAAACACATCTGACGTGTGCTTTCAACCCCGGGCATTAAACAAAGCTTAATTACCTCCGACCGACAGTGCCGTCCAACTTGGAAAAACGCGACGGCTGTGCGGCGCTGGTCGCCGCTCACCAGACCCCTTCCCGCGAAGCATCACCAACCCTCTCCTCCGAGCCACCTATTTAAGGCGCTCGATGCCACTCCCCCTGCAACACAAGCAGCAGCAAAGCAAACACTCGCAGCAGCACACCACCACACTGAGGGAGCTAGGCAGCTAGCTAGGTAGCATCTGATCGGACAGTTGATCGCCGTAGGCTTTGTACGCTTGTGTAGCGATGGCCTCCACCAACAGCTGGGCCCTCGAGATCGAGTCGCCGGTGGCCGCGCCGCGCCTGTTCCGCGCCGCCGTCATGGACTGGCACACCCTCGCCCCCAAGCTCGCCTCCCACATCGTCGCCAGCGCCCACCCCGTCGAGGGTGACGGCAACGTCGGCAGCGTCAGGCAGTTCAACTTCACCTCAGGTACCATGCATACGTGCACTGCGTATATATAGAAGTATAATATATACACCTGCAATGACGGTACTAGCTTAGAGCATGATCATTGCCAGCTCAAACTAACTAAATGTTTGCCCTGGCATAAATTTTGAGGCTAAGAATATAGTGAATTTAAGTTATGAATAGTGAAATTTTCGGGCTAGCATTGTGCATGACATGACGTTTGTGTGCTGGTGGACCTTGATTCTTGCAGCCATGCCATTCGGCTACTTGAAGGAGAGGCTCGAGTTCTTTGACGCGGACAAGTGCGAGTGCAAGTCGACGCTCGTCGAGGGCGGCGCCATCGGCACGAAGATCGAGACGGCCACGTCGCACGTCAAGGTGGCGCCGGCGGCCAATGGCGGCAGCGTCGTGAAGGTGGACGCCACGTACAAGCTGCTGCCGGGCGTGGAGACGAAGGACCAGATTGCCAAGGCCAAGGAGTCCGTCACCAACATCTTCAAGACCGCCGAGGCCTACCTTGTCGCCAACCCCGACGCATACAACTAAAACCCATCGTGCAGTAAGGATCGTATAAACATGTGATGCAGAGAAACACATATAAAGGTCTTTGGTGTGTTTACGTGTGGCGGCGTGTGTTTTGGGTTGAAATAATAAGTCTTCTCTAGGCGTGCAGTAAGCCGTACGTGCGATCGATATACGGTGGTGAGAGTGCGCTGAGAAGTGTGTGATTTTGGTACCGTTAAGAGTGTGCATGGTTTGGTTTGACTCTGTTGCCTTTTGGAGCTTATGGACCTGCCTTGTGTTTTTGCAGTGAATAAAAGTATTGTTATAATATGATATAAATTTTTTGTTTTGTTTTAATAAATAAAGAAATAGTTTTGACTCCATACAAACGCTTCGCTGTATATATACCACCGTTGCACGACCAATCGACTAAGCTGGGAACATCAAATCCACTGCCCACTTGTACAACCTCTAGGTAGAAACATAGATATCCTTTTTTCAAAATTGACAAACATAGATATCTTGTTGTAAGTTGTAACATTTGTTCTTATATCAAAATGCAAGCAGATGATCCCTTTCAACTCCCTAATTTTCAACAGGGTCATCACCCCACTTTACGAATAACCGAATAAGCACTTTAACAAAAGCAAACATCCAGAAACTCACCAACCAGAAACTTAGAACCCTTAATTTTGAAACACTCCCGGAATTCGAATTAAAAGCCAAACTAACACAACATCCCTGTTATTACAACTCTAAAGCATCTAAGAACCTAATTTTAAGGGAAGTGGATTTTGTTTGTGTTTTTTAAACGAAAATGCTTGCGTTTGAACGTCCGGACGGGGCGGACGTTGCGGCCCAGCCCATGCCGTCCCACGCGCTCGTTTAACCAACTTCAGGCTGCTTCACGCGTGCAGAACTAGCTAGCAACTGTGTGTTCATAATTATGTTATTTTATTCGTTTCTCAATTTTGTATCTTTTTCATCTGAAATCCAAATTATGCAGTACGAATTTTATAATTCATCTAAATTTCTAATGAACAACCTAACACAACATCCCTGTTATTACAACTCTAAAGCATCTAAGAACCTAATTTTAAGGGAAGTGGATTTTGTTTGTGTTTTTTTAAAAGAAAACTTTTTCTATTTTTGACAGGTATTGTCGCGTAAGCATATACACATGGCATTTTCTTTTAATATTTTTTATAAGTGTGAGTCCCACATATCATAATTTCATTATAAAAGTTAACCTTTTAGAATACATGCACACGTTATATTTTGAAACGAAGAAATACTTTTGAAAAATTAAAATTTATATGTGATCTTGAGGAATCAATCACATGATTAAGAATTCACATGTATATATGTATATATGAATCAAAAGCCTATATCAACAAGATACAAAGATGAATCTACGAAACGAATCCAAGACATTACTACAATCACACGCAATTATTTGGATGATTGAACAAGCATTGAAGCGTGTTTGATTGGTTTACCCGGGGATCTCCATGGCGAAACGGGCGTAGCTGACTAGCCGGAGACAGCCTAGGGGAGCACGACTGTGGGCCGGACCTCCTGGCCCATGACATGAGCACGACGCCCGCCCTGATAGAGCGCCAAGCGCCGAGCCGCCCACACCGCCAGGCTAGAAGTGAACGTGCGCTGCCTGCTTGGACGGTTCGACCGCGCGCGCACCTCGTGCGGCAGCTCGGTGGCATCCGTGAACCATGGAGCGCCACCACGTGAGACTGACGCAGCGCGAGAGCCACCGGCGGCGCCGTCAATAGCAAGCGCACGGCCGTGCGAGCCGGTGACAGGCGTCTCGAGGTCATGGAGGCCGGAGGAGGGCTTGTCGGCCCGTGCGCCTGGAGCCGGGGAGAAAAGCAATAGAAACTGAGGCCTTGTTTGTTCCAGTGTTGAGTAAAGTTGAGTTTTACTATATAAAAAATTGAGAGTTTTTAAAAATATCAAATAATTCTAAAAAGTAATTAAAAATAGTTTTATAATTTTGAGGAGAGCTACTAACAGCCACGAAAAAATCATTACAAATTACTACAACATGTAGGCTATATAATAATAACAAAATTTGCTACAATAAAACTCAACTCAACTTTAAGTTGAAACAAACAAGGCCTGAATGTCTTTTCCCTAGTAGGCCATTTTCCACTGTGAAAGGTTCTCTCAATCCCTCCCTTGTCCTTTCTTTCCTTTCAAAACTCTACGTATTCATTTGCTTTCTTACCAGGCCTACCACCGATAATCAAACGCTACTTTTACCATATCCTACTGCATTAGTTAATAATCAATCACTTTACATACTAGTTTACAGCCTCAATGACCAAAGGAAAAACAAATTGAGGAACTCCATCATTGTGTATAATCATCCTCTCAAGTGACCACCTGCTTACAACAACCTTCTAAGCCAATAACCAAGATAAAAAAAGCTCGGCGAGCTAGTAGGTTAAGTAAAAGATATTAAGGTAATTAAGGTAAGGAGGGAAGTTCGATTTTTCAAGGGTGGTTGTACCTGCTTGCCAATTCATATTCTGGATACGAGAGTGAGAGTGACAAAGCGGAAAGACAAGTTAATAAGCCAGAAGAAGAGTGTGGCGTGAGTGCGTGACCATCCAATTCGTTTTAGGATTTATGTTCATCCCACTATCACTGACATGTTCTTTCTTAAAAATATTATGTTTTAAAATTTTATATACAATTGATCTTCATTTCCCCCTCGTTCTTCTATCCCTTCTGAGCCGATCAAGTAGGCTACCCTACATAGGCTTGACCAACAGTGACGACATGGACGCGCGCTCTAAGACATCATTGTATCCACGAACGCCTCAGTTCACCATGGCACGTGGAGCGCAACGACGGATTGAAAGAGATCCTACATATATGGTCGCTAACCGGGTGGCAAATAGTGGCTGGTGACGATCATGCCTTCGGAGAGTGGTCAATCGTTCGAAATCTGAAATATTGAAGGGCTTTTTGGAAAGAAACATCTAAGGAGTGATTGCATGATCGTGATCAGATGGTTTAGAAGTGTGTAGAACTGGATCATGGGAGAACAAAAGGAGAGGCAAACGTGTGTAAAGGAAGGGATAACATAAGTTGTTAGTTGTAATTTTATAGAACTGAATATCTTTCAGATGATAAATTTAGTTTTCTTTAAAAAAAAAAAGACATGTCATGCCACTCGACAGACATCCATGGCCGGCCCAGCAACATGTGCGGATTGTGCAATCACACAGAAACTCCCAAACCGATCAACAGAGTCGAATAAACTCATTTCATGAGAATAATATAATGTTTCTTTACCCATCTCTTACTACACAAATATATGTTGTTAAGCATGTATGTTTCAGTTGCACATTGTTGCAAAAAAATATTATTTTACTACAACAGCATTCTAGGTTCTATTTAACTTTTGTATCTATTATAATATATTTTTTTTAGTATTTTTTTTCTAATTTCACACTGGGCTCTTAAAATGCCATGCAGTCACCCGTCATCACCGTTGATCTCTTAGCAGCGATACGAGGGCACGAGGCTCGTTCGAAAAGTGATGCATAAGTAAGGTCTATGTATAGCGACGTAGACATGCATTTCTCGTATATATGCATACATTTACATTAGGTACACGGAAGCCATAATCAGCATGCACTCAGATATAATAATGAAGATCAAGAATCGGGATAGAACGAGGAAATTAGCCGGTGGTTAATTAGCCCCAGATCGATGACAAGGCAATGAGAGCCACCGGCGGCGGCGCTAGGTGTGGTGTGATGACTGATGATGATCACGAACGATCAGTGTATCCTGCCGGACTGCTGCTGCGGCAGCAGGCCCGGGATGAAGGGCACGCCGTAGCCGGGGATCCACTGCTGGCCCTGGATGAAGCGCTCGACGGTGTACTTCTGCTGCGCCTGCTGGTAGGTGACGGCCTTGACGCCCCTCCACTTGGCGCGCTTGCTCATGTTGGCGCCGGGGCCGTGGTTCTCGACCTCGGCGTAGTAGCAGGTGTTGAGGCCGAAGTCGCCGAGCCAGGGCAGCCACCCCTGCGGGTCGATGAAACCGCCGATCTCCGACTGGATGTAGAGCGTCCGCGAGTACTCCTTCCAGGGGCGGCCCAGGAAGGTGCGGAGGCGGCCGGCGTCCGCGCGGAACTCCGGGTGCGGCTCGACGGTGCAGTTGTGGATGACGGTGCCCCCCGCGGAGCGCTTCTCCTTGCGCCCCTGCGCCGTCACGATGTTCTGCTGGTTGTCCATGCACCTGCGCACCTGGATGAGGCAGTTCTGGAACACCACCTGCGCGTTGCCGAAGATGAAGTCGATGGTGCCGGTGATGGTGCAGTCGCGGTAGAACTGCCGGCTCGTGTGCGTGTACAGCGTGTCCTGGTACCCGTCGAACTGGCACTCGTAGAACACCGACTGGTCGCTCTGCACCCGCAGCGCCACCGCCTGGTGGTTCTTGGCCCCCGCCGTGTTCTCCACCCCGATCCCGCGCATGAAGAACCCGTTCCCGATCGCCTCCATCGTGGCCGTGTCCTTGGTCGTGATGTTCATCATGAAGCTCTTGTCCCCCGTGATCACCGTCTTGGTCGCGCCGTCCCCGATCATCACCAGGTTCGTCACGGTGCGCGGCACGGACACGTACTCCTTGTACGTCCCAGCCTTCACGTACATCACGTACGTGCTCGCGCTCTTCACCGGCACCTTGGCCAGCGCCTCGTTGATGCTCCGGAAGTCGCCGCTGCCGTCCGCCGCCACCACCACGTTCGGCTTGAACTCCGGCGCGCCGGGGGACGCCGCCAGCAGCCGCCTCTTCGCGTTCGACATCCACTCGGGCGCACCGTCGTCCCCGAGCAGCCGCCGGCTGAAGCTTGGCAGCTCCAGGTTGGCCAGCGTGTCGGCGAACTCGTCCACGATCGCCAATATGTTCTCCGTGAGCTCCTGCGAGCTCTTCAGCGCCTGCCTCATCTTCTCCGCCGCGTCCGATGACGTCGCGTTTTCGAACCCATCCAGGCACGTCTCCTGGTGTTGTTGAAAGTATAAGTGAATTGCTCATGCCTCTTCCTCGTCAGCTTAATTAAACTTTTGGATGAACTGATCGATCGATCGGTACATGCAACTTATATACCTGGTACGTGAGGGCGGCGCTGAGCCACGTCTTGAGATCATCCACGGCGTTCTTGAAGCTCGTCATCTCGAACCCGCCCAGCTTGTCGAACGTCGTCTTGAGATCCTCCACCGCGTAGTCGAGCAGCTCCTTGCAGTTGTTGAGCGCCCCCGACGTGCGCTGGTCGTTCTTGAGGTCGTTGAGCACGGTGGACTCGCGCACCGCCTTCTCGATCCGCTCCGACGTGGCCTTGAAGATGGCCTTGGCGAGGTCCGTGGGGTTCGTCGCGTTGCCGGCCGTCTCCTCCAGCGCGCGCTCGCACGTCTCCCGGTAGTCCACCGGTTGGCAGAAAGACTTGATCGACTTCACCGACGTCGACATCTCGCCGTCGCCGCCCTTGCCATGGCCGCCGCCGCTCCGGAAGGACACCACGCACACGGCGGCGACCACCGCCACCACCAGCACGGTCGACGCGCCGATGATCGCGCCTTTCTTGCTCATCGTGGCTAGCCCGTACAACGATCACACGATAGATATATGGTACGTATATTGTAAAATGTGGCGCAATTCCAGATTTCCCAGTCCCCCTACCAACACGGGAAGGGGCCTAGTTTATTTGGTATAAATTGCAGCGACGAGGAGACGGTGATTGGCTTCTTTTATAAGCGCGCGCTAATTTGGGACGGGGTGAAGACGATGGTTGCGCATGGGCGTTGGAGATCTCGCGAGAGGCCGAGGTGAAGGGAGAGCCTCACGAAGAGGAGGTTCAGGTGGTTCTCCGCGTTGTCTTCGTTATAGGGGGGCTTGAAGCTCGTGCGCAGGCTTCAGACGCTGCGGAGCAGCGGAGGATCGGCATGGGAAACGCATTGGGCCCGGTCCGGGTAGAACTGTTCGGCCTTTCCTTTTTATTTCCTTGGACTAGTCGCTGGTGAGAGAGTGTGTGTGTGGGTGTGTTTCTTTGAAGGACTGGGCTCGTCTATTTGTTTGGAAGCGCATCCTCTGCAGTACTGCCATTGACATATGGGCCTGGGGCGTGTGGGGCCCACATGTCAGTGACTCCAACGGCAGAGAATGCCCTTCTTGTTTTGGGGCTTAGATGCGCATGGAAATTTGCACATCCAGATCCTCTGCGGTTACTGTACTCTACTGTGGTCACTGACATAGGTCCGGGCATGTCAGTGACTTAACTAGAGCAGTAACTGCAAAGGATCTACATTGGCACCGGCCAGGCTCATGGAGTCATGGGAGTCACTAGTACAAGTTGCTCGGCGACTGCAGCCTCGGCTTCATACTACTCACTGTTACCATCTAAAAAAACCATAAAAATCGAAAGATTTGGCGTGTCTGCCCAAAAAAAACTCAGAATTTCTTGTGCGATGTGCACATTAGTGCATTCAGCATGTAAAATGCCGATGATGAAAACAGAGCCTCATATATTTAGCAAATGTACCTGTCTCTGGCAAATTTTTCAATAAAAATCAAGCTCAAAATTAGACAATCATGTATGGAATATACCGTACTTCTGAGTTCACCAATGAAAACAATTTTAAATTTATATTCTGAGAAATTTTCATGTATATTTTGATTCTTTTAGTATTTTCTTAAAATTGTTATTGCATGGAAATTTCCTAGAGAAAATCAATAGTTTTTTGCTCACGATAGATTTTTGCCATGATCGTAAAGAGTCCACCATCGAGGCGTTGCATTCATGACCCCATGACTCGGACAACAATGTCTTTTTTTTTTGAGACAAAAGGCAGAAGAGCTGTTTTGTATTGATTAACAAGTGAGGAGAATTACAGGGTTGGGGGAGATTAGGCCTCTCCGCCCGTGGGCCTCAAAGAAAGATTTAGCTAATTACAAAAGGAGCCCCCGTGGCTACCCAGAGCCGCAGGCCATCAATAAGCAAACTAAGAAAAATCGAGGGGGTTTCTCTTCCTTGCGGAAAATGCGATTGTTTCGCTCGATCCAGAGGTACCAAATGATGGCCGCAGAAATCAAAAGGCCGCTGCTAGGGGGCCTTTCTTGCAAAAGTCGACAGACCACCATTTTGCAAAGCAGGCAGTCTAGGTCCAGCCTAGGGGTCTTTTACGGTACCTACTGAGTAATGAGAACCGTCCATTCCTCTCAATCCAATAGCTGAGATTAGTTCTAGATTTTTTATACTGCAAGACTAGTATATTATACTATATCTGTAGTATTTTTTTTACAACACCCTTACGAAATGGACGGTTAGATCTAAAATATACTACTGTGGTAGTATTTTTAGTAGTAGGTACCGTAAAAGAGCCCCCAGCCTAAGGGGTTGAGACACGGGGTGTTGCTCAAGGAGGCAGATTACATCCACACACTCGGACAACAATGTCAATTTGCAACCCCCTCCCCTCCCCTCCCCCCTCGTCATCCACTTATCCCACATTCCCATCTGCAATAGCATTCTTAATCTGGTTGAACCAACCATATATGTTAAAATTCTTCTTGCTTTCAAAGCCTAACCATTCGTAACTATTTTAAATATAGAAAATTTTGCCTTTATTTAGCCCTAGTTTTTTTAAGTTTTTTTTCCTAAATCTAGAAGACACGTTTCAAAGCTAAAAAGACAAGTCAAATAAAACCAATTCCAAAGCAATCTTGCAATATCGTCCATCAAATATAAAGTTCAGGTAATCGGCAAATAAGACAACCAGTAAATCAAATCAGTTATGACGAACAATCCGTCATCTTGCAATGTTGCAACACTGTTCTTCAAATCAGAGGCCTTTGATACCAGTGAAGGAGATGTAGAAATGTTTTCGTGTATGACGTCCCTTTGATAAAACTATTATGCGATTATTACCGAGTTATTTTATGCCACTGGCAGATAAATCATTTTTAATACTCAATTAGTTTTAGGGGTGAAAACGGATCGGATAGCACCATTACCATATCCGTATCCATATTTTTTTTTGGATACGGATACGGATTCAGATACCTCTTGGATACGAATACGAATCGGATAGCATACCGAATACAAATATGGACCGGATATCTACTCAATTCGGTCGAATACGAATATCCTACAGTTTCAGCACATCGACGAAAAAACAAACCAACATGTCAGCATTTATCTCTTAGGCCGTACATTTGTTTCAAGTCACTGATGCTTAAGAGCATGGTGTGTGTGTGTGTGTACCAAGCATCAGGTACAAAACGAGCAATAAGTACTTAATTAGAAATACAATCAACATTTGTTCCACGTCCAGCATGACCACCATTACAATTCGGATATGGATAGTATCCGTATCCGATCTATTTATCAAAACCATATCCGTATCCGTATCCGGGAAAAAATCCGAATAGTATCCGTATCCGTTTCCTATTCGGATACGGATAGTCCGAATACGGATAGCTCATTTTTCGGATACGAATGTCGGAAAATTCGGATTATTTGCATGCATTTTACACCCCTAACTAGTTTGCTACTTTAATTTATATGTTAGTTGTGAGAAAACCTTTTTAAGAGATATGATAAAAACCATAATAATTGCACGTTACATTAGTTAACCTTTTTTATTGAGCTAGCCAGAGCATTGCCTAAAACTTTATAGAAGAAAGAAAGTTAATCAAACAAGACAACAACAATATGTACAAAGAAGAAAAACAAAAGCACCCTGAACACGGGTGCATCAGTACGGAACTGCAGACCCTCAACCATGATCCTCGGCCCCGAAGGCTAACGACTTGTTGAGCAGGTCGGTTCTAATAAGAAGAACAATATCCTGGAAAGGCGAGTATGCATCTTGAAAATCCTAATATTCCTTTCTTTCCAGATGTTTCAACAAGTATACATGATGATTCCAACATTAGTTAATTTTAGTTCCCACAAGGATTATCTAATTACAAAGAGCCCAAAAATGCAAAGGAAGCACGTAACTAAAGGTGGTGGGTAATTTTTTTACAAGTTTTTTTTGGTGGGTGGGGGGATTCAATGCATATTTGCCGGTTGACACCACTAAATCCAACACTGGTTAATTTGTTCCTATGCAGCACACCACTATACTTGTTCGTGCATGCTTCCGTCGACTGGTTTCCTCTCGCTCCAATTCTACAATTAAAAAAATCATCTTTCACACATAATTATTTTTAAAAATACAAATTCAAATTTTATCCCTCATATTTGAAAATTAATATATGGAATTCATATTTGAAAAACCATTATTTCCTAAATAAGGGAAAGTTTTCCTAGCACTGCTACTTGCATCGGCAAATTCTGCTGTATTCATCATTTCATGGTCAACACATGAAATCTGACCGCGTTGTATTTTTTTCCAAATACTACCTCCGGTCATAAAAACAAGTCGCTGTTGACTTTTGTACACGTTTTTGACCATTCGTCTTATTTAAAAAAACTACGTGAGTTATCATTTATTTTGTTGTGACTTGTTTTACCATTAAAGTTATTTTAAGCATGATTTATATTTACGCATGTTTACACTAAATTTTTGAATAAGACGAATGGTCAAAGATGTGTTCAAAAACTTAACGGCTACTTATTTTTATGACCGTAGGTATACTGCTGTAAGATGCTACAGTACGCGAGTTGGTGAGCCACCCATTCCTAAACATGTGCACGGACGCGTCGTGCAAACATGTCAAAAGGGGCCCTCGAGGTCACATGGCGATGTAAACTGTTTTTTTTTTTTAAAAAAAAGCCTCGTGCTGTCAATCTGTCGTGCATCAGGCTGTGAAATTGGACGGGTCAAAGTGCGGTGCGTGATTACTGGTGGAAACGTACAAACTAAAGCCACTCCAAAAAGCTAAGGGCGATGTCTATATCCTACGTCAAGCACGACGTCGTCGGTTAGATTGCTTAGATAGTAGTGGTAACAAATGATGATCTCAGACGAGCGGAGCCCTGTAGATTCGAGAACCTATGGTCTGTGGACGACGTCCATGCCCGCGGAGAAGCAACGCGGCCATCGCTTCGCATTACTATTTTTTTTTTACTAAAATCGGAGCATGACGTCAGAGCAATAGGTTGCTACTTGCTGGATTGTTCCAGCTGGATTCAGGGAGATCGAGCACAAATTCACAATAGAGATATTTCCTCTCTCTCTCTCTCTCTCTCTCTCTCTCTCTCTCTCTCTCGTACGCGCGAACCGTTGCTGCTTGGCTCTCAATAAACAAAGCAGAAAGCAGGGTGATGAGAAGTATCCCGAGTCAGCCTGTCGTAATCTTCACCTTTCCAAATACGTAAACGCAGAACCAAAACGAATCCTGGAGATTTTTCCGTGGACCACCAGACGCGACGCAGAGGCAGGAAGCTGAAGGCTGAGATGCACCCGTCCTAGGACGCGCAGAACTGGCCGGCCATTCCATTCCGGATACTACTATTTCTCCCGGATCTGCAGCGATTCCCCGCGCAATAAATAAATAAAATCCTCTGGTCCATCCATCCACTGGCCCACGGGCCATTGGCCCAGCAACTTGGAGCAGGAAAAGGCACCACCGGCCCAGCCATGATTGCCAACCACAGCGAATGGCTTGCGGCACCACGCAGCCAGCGTCATTCGTCCAGAACCGAAACCAGCAACGCTGGGATTGAGAATCCATGGCGACTTATAGGCGCTGTTTCGTTTTCGGTCGTACAGCGCAAGAGCTCTCCAGAACGCAGGACGCCACCACCACCACCCCAGTTGCTATGACCCGCTGATCTCGACATGCACGCACAAGCGTCAAGTTGCTACTCCCAAGCCCCACCGTGACAACACAGTGCACAGGAGTCGCAAGTCGCTGGAACCATCACTCAAGCGACATACGTACACGACAAGAGCATCCTGCGAAAGAACTACTTTTCTATTTACCGGAAGATGCCAACGTGACAGTAGCAAACTGGGAGGGAAAACGATGTTTAAATTCAGCTTAAACACATACATAAATGAAGGTAACGTAACTGGAATAAAAAAAAGGGCGTAAAATTCAGGTTAAATTGAGAGGCACGACATGTCGACACAGGATGTTTGAAAGTTGGAATCTTTGGCCACGCATCCAGCAATTCTTGGCTGCCGCGGCCGAAATCGAATAGCAGCCAACGCAACTACGCAAACAGGCGATCAACTGACGAAAGGGCGCCAATAATCGGGGGACCTAGAGGCAGTGAATTCTGCCGGTTTCTTTTATTGGTTTCTGCTTGCTGCCTTGCTCAGCCTGGTCACGAAAAGCGTAGCCGGTGCGTGCACATCCCGTACACCGGCGCGCAGGTCACCTGCGCGGCTGCGGGCAGGGGGCCACGCGCGTCCTCCGTGTGCTGTCCGACGGCACGCGGCGGCCGCCGCCGTCGCCGTTGACGATGTCTTCCAGCATCTTCTGAAGGTCTTCGAGCGTGTCCGGCTTCTGCACGAACGAAACCATCGCCTAAGCGTAAGCAACTTGTTTTAAGGACGCGTAGCGTAATCGCGATTTACGATCGTTTGAAGTATCCCATTCATATGGATGGTTGCGATGCGTGCGCCTACCTCGTTTTTCACGCTATCCATCATCACCAGCATCTCCTGCATGAAGTCGGAGAAATCCTGGCCGTCCAAAAGCGCAGGAAAGAAATTTCAGGCAAATACTCCCACTCGTTTTTATTATAAAAAATCAACAGAATATTGATATCTACGAGACAATAGGCACGGGGGAGAAGGCAGTATAATGCTTTCACCTGGTCGTCGTCGTCGAGGGGATCGAAGAGCCCGGCGTCGTACATGGCCCTCTTCCCATTGTCAGAGAGGACTGCACGACCAAAGAATTCAATCAAAATCTCGCGGAGTGAAGGAGCCAACAGCTAGTTTCTGTATTGAGCGGTTGAGCCTTACCGGAGTACGCCTCCTGGATCCGCTGGAACCGCCGCTTGGCCTCGCCGGCAGCGCCGGGTTCGCTCGCCCACCGATCCGGGTGCCACTTCTGCGCGGCCACATCAAGAGATCCGATGAGCACGCGCGTTCCGGCCAGTTCGAAAGAAACCCAACCAAACGCCCGCGCGCGCGCGCGCGCGAATGAACAGGGAGACGTACCAGGGCGAGCCTCCGATACGCGGCGCGTATGTCGGTGGAGGAGGCGTTCCGACGGATGCCGAGGAGGGTGTAGTAGCAGCAGGCGGACGCGGCGGCGCCGGAGGCATTGCCGGATCCGGCTCCGGCGGAGGCGTCCATGTCACCAAACTGGACCCTCGACGGCGCGGCGCGGCGCGGGGCTACAACCTCGGCATCGAATTGGGATGGAGACAGACGAGAGGTGGGAGGTGAGATGAGATGGGGAGGATTTGGAGGGCAATACCAAATTGCAACTTTTTATTCCCGTCGGGGGGTCGGAGGCTTGGGAAAATATCTAAATAGAGTTTTTGGTCGTCGCGGGTTGGGGCCAGGTGAAGGTTCTAGAGCTCGTGCCGATGCAAGATATTTTCGCGGGGGCGTCTCGGCCTTCGCCACCGGGACTCACATTTATTTACGAGTTTGGGACTCGGCTGCCTGCCTTGGTCATTGGTGACTGTACATTAAATGGGCCTGGGCCTGGGTCTAAACTGAGTATACTGTTTATGCAATTGGACCATATCTTTCTCAGGGAACCCAACCCACCATGTGCCATCCCCCGCCGGCCGCACCCGCACTAACCCTGGATCCAAATCCCCTGCCGTTGCGTGCTAAAGGCAGAGACGCACCGTGCAAAACAGGTCAAAAGGCATGGGTACTGTAGCAAAAACACTGTTAGAAAACACTGTTCGTGATACTGTAGCAAAACACTGTTGAAGCACTGTTCATTTTTCACTGTTTTGCACTGTTCGCCAGTTATAAAGTCACGGTTACTGTTCATCCTCTGCCGTTCTAACCAACGGCAGAGGATCTCAATCCCACTAACCCTCACCCAAATCAGTGCTACAGGTCTAGATGCCAACTCAACCCGTCGACTTTTGGTCTGACTCGATAGTCAAATTCAAATAGGGTCAGATCTTCGGTTCCAATCACGTCGGATGGATGTGAGTCAATGCTAGCCTCAACACCAACTACTGCACAATGTACAAGTGGACAATGGCACACTCTCCCTCCCCCACACACTTAGACATTCTGTCCGCCTCGTCTTCCCCAATCCCCTCATCTTCTCTCAATCCCTTCTAGGGTTTTCTCACCCGTCTCTCCAACGCAGTTCCCACAAGCGATCAGCCAGAGATGTGTGGGAACAAATTCCCGATAAATAATTACATAAATTAATCTCCTAAAATGATAATTACACCATTTCAGAATCAATATAAATCCATGCCTTGTTACATACTCCCTCCATCCCAGGGGTGGATCCACCGGTGGGGATGGGGGGCTCTAGCCCCCCTACGCGGTATATGACAATAGAGCCCCTCTTACCCCCCTATAATTTTTAGTGTAAAATATAAAGAAAGCAGGGGCTAGACTGTAGATTTATGCCTTGAGCCACTTAGGTCAGCCCCTCCTATTATTTTTATCTGCGTCCGCCCCTGCTCCATCCTGAAATACAAGGCACAGCTGCTAGTAGCGCAGAGACCAAGGAGTGGTTTTATTTCGCTAATCAAACGTGTAATCCATTTAATTATTGCTCGCCCTGACGCTGTTGACGCTTTGCATACTGTTTTTGCGTTGCGCATGCAGCGCCACGCAACACACGCCCCCAGCTAGCCCCGCGTGCATCTGCTATTCCCCACGCATGCATTTGCTAATCAATTTTTGCATGCGTGCATGTGCGTGAATAGGCGGGAGACGAGGAGGTTGTGCCATCTATACTGGGACGCAAAAGAAATCAGTTGCGCCTTGTATTCCTGGATGGAGGGAGTACCTGTTATCAGTGTAAAACATTACTAATTTATGGAAATCTGCAAACCACTCCTATTTCTAAGCCTGTGATATAGGAAAGACTATATTATTCGGCCAAAATGATCTGCATCTTCCAAGAAAATACAAGTTCCAAATATGAAGCAGTATCGAACAGTTCTCGAATAATGGATAAATACTCCGATCGTATTTGGGGGGTTTATAGGAACATGAATATTATCTAAATATAACAAGCATGAAAGGACCAGAACTTTACCGTCAACTTTTCTAAAAAGCATGAATTATTTTTTAATAGAATAGGCCTCACCCATTTAACACAACTTAATATAACCAAATTATTCATCGATTTTTTGTTATCAGCTCTATAGAACATGTCTAGCTTTACCCAGGGGCGAATCTAGCGGTGGGTCAGGTGGGGCTCTACCTACGCTGTCTATGACAGTGGAGCCCCACCTATATTTAGTGTAAAATAGAAGGGAAGACGGGGCTTTAGTATGAAAAAATATTCCCTTGTTGTCAGACCCTACTATTATTTTTAGATGCGTCCGCCCATGTCTTTACTCGTAAAATGATAGTACGGATGGGCGGAAGTTTTATGTCATTTCTATTCTGAATAAATCAAGGTTTTGCAATATATATCCTGCATATTGTGCGGATATTGAGAAAAATAACCTCAGTAATGTCGAGCTTTGCACGATCACCATGATAACTTTGCTAGTACTCACTTGCTTGAGCATTACAAAAAATCGCGCAAGCATCGCATCTAAAGCAATTCCTTGCCTATAAAGTTATTTTGCTAATGAGTTATGCCTATATCTTTTTTTCCACGCTTATTCTCGTATTAATAAGTTATCTTATCATGTGGACATTGATACTATCCTATCTTTTGAAATACATATATTTAGATTTGTTATGCTAGGGTGGTGTATAGTATAATTATTTTGGAAGGGTTTTTGGTGGTGGAGCTTGGACTAAGTATTCGACATAAAATAATAAACCATATAATTCAAATACGGACACTTTCACAAGTGAACAGCTAAAAAGTAATGAAAAAATTTAATAAATAATAAGAAATATAAAATTCAAAGTGCATCAAAAGGATAATAAACCTACCCTTTTTGTAGTTTTCTCGAATCCTATGGATTTTCCGGATATCCTTGATTAACTTATTCGGTGCATTCAAATTGTTGTCCATTTGCCGTAAGATAATAAATGAATAGGAAAAATCCAACAAGCATTCGTTTAAATATCCAAATAAAAATGCTGCAGGCATGAATGCAAGAAAAAAATCAACTAAGGATTGATTTTGAAAAATTTTTTAACAAACATTTTCCTTCTAATAGGAGTGGAAGAGTAATTTTGGCATTAGCCTGGTAGTTCTCTGTGTAGCAAGATAATATTGCTAGTGTACTTGTTTTTATGTGCGGATCAACAAATCCCGAGAGATCGAGATTGGCCACAGTTGAATTGTCCATGTTTCAAGATGAAAATTGTTGAAGTTCTAAAAATCTCATAAATAAATATGTATTAAACCATTTGTGATAATACGCTTTTTTGTATTTTTGAAAATATTTCTGAATTTTAAAGCATTTTTTCTTATAAAAAGAGGAGAAAAATATTTAATTAAATGATTTTATTAATGGAATTGAGGTATTTTATATTTTTGTTAGAAAAACTGCATTGAATTCTTGAATTTTTTTAGAAATGTGTTTTTATGCGTGGATCAACAAATCCCAAGCGATCGAGATTGGCCACAGTTGAATTGTCCATGTTTCAAAATGAAAATTGTTGAAGTTATATCTAAAAATATCATAAATAAATGTGTATTAAACCATTTGTGATAATACGCTTTTTTGTATTTTTTAAAATATTTCTGAGTTTTAAAGCATTTTTTCTTATAAAAAGAGGAGAAAAGTATTTATTTAAATGATTTTATTAATGGAAGTGAGGTATTTTATTTTTTTAGAAAAACTGCATTGAATTATTGAATTTTTATAAATTTTAGTGAATTTTAGAGGTGTTTTGCTATTTGAGATAAAATTATTTGTCATTTCTGGAAATGGAAAACGGAAAAGGAAATAAAATGTGTTTGGGCCATTATTGCTGGGCTTCGGTCCATGTGGACACGAGGCTGGCACGCGCATGGCTGATTCGTGGGGCGCGGTGCACAGTGAGTCAGGGATGTGTGTGCTGTGGGTGCCACGATTATAGAATGAGATAGCTCGATCCTTTCTGTATTGGGCCAAATCTCTATCCAATCTCCAAAGGCCCATGGAAAGGGCTTATGAAAGTCATGGGCATCTACTACTCCCCCTCCGTGCTGGACCGGAATCAACACTGCGGAAAGGCAGTGACAAGCGTGCCTGGTGAGGGACTGATGATCTCTTGCTCGTTCGTGCGAATAGCCACAACCCACAAGCGTCGATCGAGACACTTCAAATTACTACAAATTTACAACCGAACGACGGATTCACATTGAACCTACGCCCTTTTTGTAGTGCACACAACATTCTGGCCGAGCAGCATTATGCAAGGCCACGGTGCAATCACCAAAGAAACCAAAACGAAAAAACGCATGCCGCGAGTTTGCCGAAAGCCCGAAACGGAACAAGGTGGGCGCGCGGTTCGGCGAAGCCTCCGCTGGTGATGCGGGAGACGACGGGAGCTGCGTGCTTCATCTTTCCCCCGCTGATATATGTGCCTACCTTTGCCTTCAAGGACTCGCCATGTGCGCCATTGCCCGTTTATTCCTGCACACGCTGAACTGAACCTCCCTTGCTACCCCAATCATCGAGACTTCGAGAGCGAATATTTTATCTGGTGCCACTAATTAACTCACAATTTGCCACGTTAAAAGTCAGAGCTCTTTTGCAGGCGAAGCAAAAGGAGCTGCGTCTTTTTTTTCTTCTTCTTCTCTTTCCTGCAATGGAAGTAAATGGAGCTCATGCAAGGAATCTAGCATGCATGGTGCCAGACTGCCAGTAGGTACCACATGGAGGAGGCTGCTTTGTGCCTCTGTTACAGTTGGTGAGGATCTGTACCGAGCCAAAAAAATTTGTCACTGCCAAAATAGTTATGGGTTGGCAGTGTGAAATGGATAAGGTTGTTCTCGTAGCTCGGAAGTACCAGAATTTTTCACCAAACATAGGATATCGGTGCCCCAAGCAAATTCTGTGCTACTTTCTGTCATTGAAAATGTTCTCCACCCTATTAAAGCATCTTCAATGGCAGAACTAGTTTGCTGGCTATTACATTGTCCATATCAGATAAAAATCGCTAAGAGCATATCCCTTCAACAACGTGTCTATAGGCACGTATTTTATAATTCATGTGGGACCCATGAGTTATAAATTTCTTCCCCCCTCGGCTTCATCCTTACCCTCCTCAACCCATTTCTTCCCAAACTCTGGTGCTAGCACCTCTGAATCCACCGCCGTGAACCTTCTCGTCTCGTTGCTCGTCCCTCCTCATATCGCCACCTAGTCCTGCTTATTTTGCCGCTGCCACCGGTGCGGCCCGGTATTGCCTCGCCGCCGTCGTAGGCCTCCTTGCCTTGCCGCCGTGATCCTCCTTGCATCGTTCCTGTGGCCACTCCTTGCCTTGCCACCTGACCCTCCACATCTCGCCGCCGCTGGGCCCCTCCTTATCTCGCCGCCATGACGTATACATTCCTCGACGACTTTGCGCGAGGTGCGGCGGCTCTGGCAGGTGTGTTAGTAACTTCGGCGGGCCACGGGCAAGGGGACTTTTGGCGGTGCGCGACTGCTCCAAAAGGGCGTGGGCACAGCAGCTCCGGGCGGCACACGGTTGTGCGACTTATTTGTATTATTTTAATTCTGATTTTTAATATATTTTATTTTAATCTAAACTGTTATAATATGATCTCACTATAACCAATGGTGGAGATCTAGTCTTTTTATATGATTTATATGGGAATTCTTTGATAATAGATTTAATCTGATCCACAATAATCTGGACCCATCATAATCGATGGTAGAGATCTTTTCTTTTTTCTCTAATATATGTTGAAATTTTTTCGATTAATGTGGTGGCTACATGAACGGATAGATAGATTTCCGTGTCATGGTAAATTTATGGAGTATTTCAGATCTTTTGTAGGTTACCCGAAATTTATGTAATATTTTCAACCACTTCTCAAAAGTACGGGGAGGATCGGTAGCACTTAACTTGCATGGAGCGTAGCATATAGCATATGTACCCATAGCATACCTGCTTTATACGGTGCCTCCGTAAATCCAATCAGATTAGACGAATGTGTCCCGACTCCTGGCTGAAATTCTGGCCAGATCTTCCTCATCCAAACAGCCGCAGGGAAAAATGCGCAAGCAGGTATATATAAGTATATAACATCTTTCTTTATGAGGATTGGGAAGAGACAAAGTGGCCTATCGCGCGTACTGAACGTGGCAGCATCGCAACTCCAGAGCGACAGGTATGCCGTTTTCGGAGCCAGCTGTAGTGCAGTAAAGCATACTGCCGTGGAATACCCTCCCCTCTATCCAGACCAGCAGTAAGATGATGCAAACATCGGCGGCACAGCACGAACAAATCTAGCACAACACGTCGCCGGCAGCGATCGCGGCGGGCAGGGCCACGCTGGGAGGCCCCACGGCTCAGAGGCACACCCCGGCGGTGCCACCGTGGCGAGGCGATCTCGAGGCATCGGCGGAGACTCTCGTGGCCGTGGGGCACTGGCCTGGCCACCGCGACCGCGGCCGCGTGCTTTTCCACACCGATTTATCACAGCATGGCGCCGGCCGGCGGCGCGCCCCTTCGCTGTCCAGGTGTCCGGCGCCGGCGGTGGCCGCACCGCAACGGCTAGGAAGAAGAAGAGCGTGCACGCCCAGCCCGCCCTCGCGCGCACGCGCGTCCCCTGGAGCAACGGAAGATGGTGACAGCGAAGCGGCGTTTTCAAACTCTATTATTAAATTTTCTTTCAAAAATGGATAAATAAATAAATAAAAGAGTATATGCAATCGATAGTTATAAAACATAAACATGTCATCCATATATAACAATAAGTAACATCTACAATAGGCTAGCTACATCATATTTTATAATATAAATCCATGTACATATAATAGTGTGCATGTATCTTTTTTTCTCTCTTTCACGTAAGCAAAATACCGAGTTGATATTTTTATACTAGTTGTCCAAACACTATTGAAGACGCTCCAATAATACATCTCGCATCGAATGTCGATAACACACATGTGAATTTAGTGCACACACAGAACTAGGATAAAGGCTTAATTTTGCGTCTCCTTGTGCGGCACAGGCAGACCAGAAGCAATATTGACGCGCCGCCAGCCAACGGAGTAGTGAGCTACCCTTGGTCTGCAAACCGCAGACGATTTTAGCTTGTTCAGCTCCAGGTCGAAGACGTTTTTCAAACTCGAAATGGCGAGCGTTTTTATCTCCCGTCTGGTGCCAAGTCAAGCGGTCCATCGAGATCAGGTATGGTGGAGGAAAATGATTGCGATCACGGCATTTCTTTTCGAGGGATGATTGGAATCAAGGTTGCTTCATTGCAAGAGCTTTGTTTCTCGAGACACACGTGCTTGCCTTCTCCCGTCAGCGAATCGAGATCAGCGTGCCGCTCGCCGCCTTCGGTGAGCTGGAGTAGTAATTCTCATTTGTATAGGTGCCCTCGTGGACTGGATGCTTGTGTTAAGATAGTCAACCACATTTGTTACTTCTCTTTAACTAGAATCACTTCTTAAAATAAATGAAATCTCACTCGGCGTAGTTACACTGATAAATAATTAAATTTACATATAGCTCGGTGTTATAAAAAGTATGCAATTTAATTGTAAAAATGTTTATATACTATTTGTGCACATAACTTTAATTTTATAGGTAGCCTCAAGTGCATCTTTTTTTTTTTTCTTTTAGATGAACTTAAAACAATTAAAAAAATCATATAATTGATTGTCGCACCTTTTTTTACATCATCAAACTATAGTAAATTTAGTAATTAACTAATGTAAAAGTCGTCAACTAAATTTTCTCCATTTTCAGTCAATTAATGAGGAGTCACATCCTTATTTAATTATCGGACGTATTTTGAACTGACACATAAATAAAAAAAGTAATGAGAAAACCAACAAAAAATGACAATATATACTACCTATATTATAAACACCTTGAAAATATAAAATAGAGCAATTTTGTGAGAGTTTGTTTATAATTGCAGGAAAGAAGATTATGACGTAAATAAAAGTAGACAGGAAAGAACTTGAATAAACGAGATTATTTAAACTATATATGACATTTTTGAGAAAATTTACTATACGGCTTATAGAAACCAACCGAGGAAGTAAGATATAACCATCAGATGACATGATCAATTTTGTTTGCACTACCACTAGCTAAGTGCTCGGGTGTTACTACGAACAAAAAACATGGTATTTTTATTATCTATGCCCTAATTTTTGTTTCCACACTTCATTGAAAGCGTCTCGGCACTTTCGCCCTATTATCTTAGCTTTGCTTTTGGGCTCAAACGTGTCTTTTCGTCCCATAAAAACTTTCTTAATATTATAATTTAATTTTTTATAAATAATTTGTAAAAGATTTTTGTGGTCAGGTTAGATTTTAAAGACTGTGTCAATATTTAAAACAACTACTATTTTAGAATGGAGTGAGTATCATGATGTTTTGAAGCACCATCACCTTGTTTCATTAGCGTCATCATCTCATTTCAACCGTTTGCTATTATTTTTTTGAAAAATAAGCCTTTGATACCTGATTCTAGAACGACCTAAAAATAAACTAAAGTGGTTCATACCTTCCCACGATGGTCTTGGCAAATATGTCCTTCGGAAAGCAAGTTCATTTTACATCCATCAACTATCTATAAAGTTCACTCTACACCTTCAAACTGCACAATCAGTTGTTTAACACCCTCATTCATCAAAACTGGGTCATTTTACACCCTCGATTGTTTAGGTGAGTGGTTTTGGTGATGTGGCTTCTATTTTTCGTCCACACCACCTATATATGTTCCTTAATTAGTAATTGTTGTACTCCAAAAATTGTAGATAAAATTTGGAAAATACTTTGGTGCATATGATCCTAGGGAAAAGTTTGTTTGTTTAAAATATTGAAAGTTTACATGTTTAAAAATTATTTTTAAAAAATCAGTTTAAATATATTCGTTAGTTTTTACATTCATTTTATTTTAAGGAAAAACAAATGAACTCTATTTAGTTTGAAGTTTGCATTTTTTTTTACATTTAAATAGTTAGTCATTTTTCTAAAGTTATTAATTTTTGAATGCGCTAAGATATTTCAATTTTTTCTGATTTTTTGAAATTCAAAAACAATAACTTGGCCATGTATTCTTGCAACCTCATGAAATCGGGTAACATATCATCAAGGCCACCCTTTTAAACCACCAAGGGTGTGAACTATAAAGTGACCCGAGTTTAATAGATGGGGTGATAAAAAACCAGTTTATAGTTTGAGATGTAAATTTTTTTTTTCTATAGTTGAGGGGAGTAAAATGGAGTTATTCCTCCCTTTTGTGATAACTGGGGGTGGATTCAAACCTATCCTAGAGAGAGCCTAGACTGTCAAAGCTTAAGCTTGTCTTGGGCTTTGCTTGAATCAACATCGAGCTTAGTATTATGCTTGGGATGGAGCTAGATGGAGGCTCCATTTGGCTCTAGCTCGGGTCGTTTGTGCTCGAATTAAGGGGTTAATATTGTTTTAAGGGATAAGATAAGACTATGAGCTTGATTAGGCTTGATTTTAAATTCAAGCGCAGCTAGGATTTAGAGAGAGAAATAGTGATGACGTTTGTTCGGGCTCGTATAGGCTCCATAAAGGCTCGGGATCGAATTAGACACGAACTCAAGGTTGGGCTTGAGATTGGTTCGTTTAGTTTTCGAACTTGATCCGAGCTCAAACCAAGCCCGATCCATAACGTGTTGTTTATTGATTCTTTCCAACTAAACAATATACGAATATTGAACCGACATTAAAGTCTTAGATTTCTCCCTCTAAATGCACCTAACGATCCGCCCAATTCCCCGAGAACAACATACAAAAATTGAACCGATATTAAGCCTTAGATTTCTCTTTTTTAATTATGCATGCAGTGATCCCTAATTTCTTGCAGCCCAATGCTATGCTATCCTTATATGGCGCCTCCGATCTTGCTGGCCATGCACCTCAGCATACTTGCGTAATTCCCACTCTCTTTGTTGCGCAATATCAGGTCCTAAAATATTTGAAAATTACCAGGTACAGATTTGGAAATTTGAATTATACTACCTCCGATCATAAAAATAAATCGCCGTTGACTTTTGTACACGTCTTTGACCATTCATTTTATTCAAAATTTTAATCCAAACATGCGTAAATATAAATCATGTTTAAAGTACATTTAATGATAAAACAAATCATAATAAAATAAATGATAACTTACATAGTTTTTTGAATAAGACGGATGGTCAAAGGCATGTCCAAAAGTCAACAGCGACTTGTTTTTATAACCAGAGGGAGTATTAGCATAGGGTTGATACCCACGCGTATCACAATTGTTTATGGCGTGGGTAGTGCAGTCGACAACCCAACTATACGGTAGAGGTGGACGGCATGTGATGTGGAATCGGTACGTGACCCCATGTATATATTGCCCAAGATAAAAAAGGATGAAACATAAGTTTGCCATAACCCTTAATACAATGCATTGAATTAAGTAATGGAACCAAATCAATTACAGGGCAAGAAAGTTTTTTGATTATGACAATCAACTTTAATTCGGTGATTTGAAAATAATTTGAAACCATAGAATTTTTTTACTTGTTGAGATCGCATTATTCGATGATTGTTCTTATCTTCTTGAGCGTGATAAATCTTGATGATCAGAATGTGAAACTTTTTTAATGTAATAAAAGGGTAGTTGAAATTTTGGATCGACATCTTCCATGATTTGTGGTCATAAATTCTTTCCCCCTGAGTCAAGTAAATACATGGCGAAATTATTCGCAATAGGATAAGCACTTACCCTATTTCTTTTTCTTAATTTCAGTAAAGCAAAATCAATATATATAATGAAAATCGTGTTAAACGAGAGGGAAATATTTCTGGAAAACAACATTTGATCAACGCTTGAAATAAAAATTAGGGAAAATATCAAAACCTCTTTTAGTTTTGACCAATTATCTAAAAAACCCTACAAATCAATTTGCATCTAAATACCCCTATAAGTAGGGATGACAACGAGCTGAGTTTGAGCGATCCGGTTGCTTGGCTTGGTTCGGCTTGGTCACTATATACCTACCTCTTCTCGGACTCATCCAGAGCTCGGTCCGGCTTGTGATCAACACTTTGGAGTTGGACAAAAGAAGGGTTCAAGGGCTAGACCATGGAAGATATTGAGGTTGATGATTTGAGGAATTTCGATGGAGTGTGTCTGAGGCAAACAATGGCCGTTAGTGAGGGAATGGACTAATTACTAGTGATGGTGAGCTAGACTAGTACATGGACAATCACAAATTCATAAGCCACGAGCTAGACAACCCTAGGCTCAGTATTTAACCGAGATAGAAAAAAGTTCGAGCTTAGACTCGTTGGTCTACGAGCCGAGAAAAAAACAAGCTGCTTATAAGTCTCGAGTCAAATTGCCAACCCTACCTACAAGTGAGGATGTTAGGCTAATAGCCCCCTCAGCTCAATTTCTCGTAGTGTCTTTCATTTTTTTTTGTTTTCTCTTCTCTTTTTTTTTTTTGACAGAACAAACATAATGGGAGAGGCTTCCACTATAAACTACTCCCTCCGTCCCAAATTATAGTTCGTTTGACTTTTTTGACACCAAGTTTGACCGGCTCGTCTTATTCAAAAAATTTCGGAATTATTATTTATTTTTACTATGATTTCGTTTAGCATATAATATACTTTAAGTATGAGTTGGAATTTTTTGAATTTTTGCAAATTTTTTGAATAAGATGAGCCGGTCAAACTTGGTGTCAAAAAAGTCAAACGAACTATAATTTAGGACGGAGGGAGTAGCATGGTAACCGGGAACCAGATCCTCTGACTTACTAAAGAAGAAGAGCGTGCAGTCTGCGCGCGCCCGTGCCGCCGCCTTTCGTTCGCTTCGCTGCCGCCCAGCCCGCCCTCGCGCGCACGCGCGTCCCGTGGAGAAACGGAAGATGGTGACGGCGATGCGGCGTTTTCAAACTCGATTAGTAAAATTTCTTTCAAAAATGGATAAATAAATGAAAGAGTATAAGCAGTAGATAGTTATAAAACAAAAACATGTCATATATATAGATAACATGTCGCCTGTTTTTTTTATTGTTCTTTTTCATTGCAATACTGAATAGTTTCTTAATTGGGTGCCTCAGGAAGATCAGATTTACGCCACTATTGCCTAGTTTTCCGCTGAAGTTTTTCATGGAAGTTTTTATAATTGTGGCTTGGGCAATTTGGTCGACAAAGAATAATTGTATCTTTTGTCAAGCAGAGCCATATTTACAAGATTTCAAGCGAAGCTTCCAGGAAGAATTTCATAATATCTTGATTAGGGCCAAAAAACAATAACATCTGGCTTTAACAGACTGGTTTAATCTTCTGAATCTTGATTAATCAATCTTATAACAAACTCTTTGTACATATCCGTCATTAATTTATAGCTGCAGTGGGTTTCTTGCTCACTGAGTTCCCTAAAAAAAACATATAAGTAACCTCTACAATGGACTAGTTACATCACATTTTATAATATGAATCCACGTACATATAATAGTGTGCATGTATCTCCTTTTCTTTTCTTCACGTAAGCAAAATACTAAGTTAACATTTTTATACTAGTTGCTCAAACATTATTGAAGATGCTCCAATAATACCGCTCGCATACGTGAATTTAGTGCACACACAGAACTAGAATAAAGGCTTAATTTGTGTCTCCTTGTGCGGCACAGGCAGACCAGAAGCAATATTGACGTGCCGCCAGCCAACGGAGTCGTGAGCTACCCTTGGTCTGCAAACCGCAGACGATTTTAGCTTGTTCAGCTCAGGTCGAAGACGTTTTTCAAACTCGAAACGGCGAGCGTTTTTATCTCCCGTCTGGTGCCAAGTCAAGCGGTCCATCGAGATCAGGTATGGTGGAGGAAAATGATTGCGATCACGGCATTTCTTTTCGAGGGATGATTGGAATCAAGGTTGCTTCATTGCAAGAGCTTTGTTTCTCGAGACACACGTGCTTGCCTTCTCCCGTCGGCGAATCGAGATCAGCGTGCGCCGCGCTTGCCGCTCGCTGCCTTCGGTGAGCTGGAGTAGTAGTTCTCATTTGTATAGGTGCCCTCGTGGACTGGATGCTTGTGTTAAGATAGTCAACCACATTTGTTACTTCTCTTTAACTAGAATCACTTCTTAAAATAAATGAAATCTCACTCGGCGTAGTTACACTGATAAATAATTAAATTTACATATAGCTCGGTGTTATAAAAATGTGCAATTTAATTGTAAAAATGTTTATATACTATTTTTGCACATAACTTTAATTTTATAGGTAGCCTGAAGTGCATCTTGTTTTTTCTTTTAAATGAACTTACAACAGTTAAAAAATCATATAATTGATTGTCGCACCTTTTTACAGAATCAAACTATATGTAAATTTAGTAATTAACTAATGTAAGTCGTCAACTAAATTTCCTCCATTTTCAGTCAATTAATGAGGAGACATCCTTATTTAATTATCGGACATATTTTGAACTGACACATAAATCAAAAAGTAATGGGAAAACTAACAATAAATGACAATATATACTACCTATATTATTAACACCTTGAAAATATAAAATAGAGCAATTTTGTGAGAGTTTGTTTATTATTGCAGGAAAGAAGATTATGACGTAAATAAAAGTAGACAGGAAAGAACTTGAATAAACGAGATTATTTAAACTATATATGACATTTTTGAGAAAATTATACTATACGGCTTATAGAAACCAACGGAGGAAGTAAGATATAACCATCAGATGACATGACCAATTTTGTTTTCACTACCACTAGCTAAGTGCTCGGGTGTTACTACGAACAAAAAACATGGTATTTTTATTATCTATGCCCTAATTTTTGTTTCCACACTTCATTGAAAGCGTCTCGGCACTTTCACCCTATTCTCTTAGCTTTGCTTTTGGGCTCAAACGTGTTTCTTCGTCCCATAAAAACTTTCTTAATATTATAATTTAATTTTTTATAAATAATTTGTAAAAGGTTTTTGTGGTTAGGTTACATTTTAAAGACTGTATCATTATTTAAAACAGCTACTATTTTAGAATGGGATGAGTATCCTTATGTTTTCGAAGCACCATCACCTTCTTTCATTAGCGTCATCATTTCATTTCAACCTTTTGCTATTATGTTTTGAAAAAAAAGCCTTTGATACCTGATTCTAGAACGACCTAAAAATAAACTATTTTTTCCTTTTGGCTACAAATGTGCAACAAACTTTCCCAAAAAGTGGTTCATACCTTCCCCACGAAGGCCTTGGCAAATATGTCCTTCAGAAAGTAAGTTTCAAACTGCAAAATTAGTTGTTTAATACCTTCATTCATCAAAACTGGGTCATTTTACACCCTCGATTGTTTGGCGAGTGATTTTGGTGATGTGGCATCTAGTTTTCGTCCGCACCACCTATATAGGTTCCTTAATTAGTAATTGTTGTACTCCAAAAATTGCAGATAAATTTGGAAAATACTTTGGTGCATATGATCCTATGAAAAAGTTTGTTTGTTTAAAATATTGAAAGTTTACATGTTTAAAAATTATTTTTAAAAAAACAGTTTAAATATATTCGTTATTTTTTACATTCATTTTATTTTAAGGAAAAACAGACGAACTATATTTAGTTTGAAGTTTGCTTTTTTTTATACATTTAAATAGTCATTTTTCTAAAGTTATTATTTTTCAATGCGCTAAAATATTTCAATTTTTTCTTATTTTTTGAAATTCAAAAACAATAACTTGGCCATTTATTGTTGCTACCTTACAAAATCGGGTCACATATTATCAAGGCAACCCTTTTTAACCACCAAGGGTGTGAACTATAAAGTGACCCGATTTTAATAGATGGGGTGATAAATAACCAGTTTATAGGTTGAGACGTAAAATATACTTTTTTCTATAGTTGAGGGGAGTAAAATGGAATTATTCCTCCCTTTTGTGATAGCTAGGGGTGGATTCGAACCTATCCTAGAGCGAGCCCAGACTGTCAAAGCTCAAGCTCGGTTTGGGCTTTGCTTGAATCAACATCAAGCTTAGTATTATGCTTGGGATGGAGCTAGATGGAGGCTCCATTTGGCTCGAGCCCGGGTTGCTTGTGCTCAAATTAAGGGGTTAATATTGTTTTAAGGGATAAGATAAGACTATGAGCTTGATTAGGCTTGATTTTAAATTCAAGCGCAGCTAGGATTTAGAGAGAGAAATAGTTGATGACGTTTGTTCGGACTCGTATAGGTTGTATAAAGGCTCAGGATCGAATTAGACACAAACTCAAGGTTGGGCGAAGAACAACATCAAAGCCAACCAAATCCTTTGGAGGGCGAAGATGCTGAAAACTGCTATGATCCAGAATGTGTGTTGGGTGATGATGAAACATTACTATCTAATACGGCTCCTATTTATGTCCATGATAAAAGCAATCCCCAAGTTGAAGTGAATGCCACATTTCCTAATTGTGAGGCTTTTAAGATTGCTCTAAGACAAGACGCTATAAAAAAAGAGTATCAATTTGAGACAGAGTATAGTGATCGAACAAGGTTTAGAACTAGGTGTGTTGATCCGGAATGCAGTTGTTGTGTCCATGCCTCAAAGTTGATGGGGTCCAACACATTTATGGTATGACATAGTTTTAAATTTATGCATCTTGCATTTTCATTGCCAATAGTTTTGTACTCACTTTTATTTTTATTTACTGCAGGTAAAGGTACTTTCTTGCAATCACACTTGTGGTACCAAGAACAAGAAGATAAACAAGATGGCTAACAAGGCATGGATAGCAGATCAGGCAAAAGAAACATTGATCAATGAGCCAACAATTACTGCTGGTGATATGCGTCGCCGGTTGCAACTCAAATACGGCATGAAGTTGAGTTATAACAAGGTTTGGAAAGGCATGGCTCGTGCACTCGAAGATTTGCATGGATCATGGGAATCAAATTTTCAATTGCTGTGGAAATTTAAGGCAGAGGTAGAGGCCAATAATCCAGGAAGTGTAGTTGAAATAGAAACCACAAAATTTGGAGACAAGGTATACTTCAGTAGGATGTTTGTTGCTTTCAAGGCTTGCATTGATGGATTCTTGTTAGGATGTCGACCTTATTTAGGGATTGGTTCTACCTTTCTTACTGCCAAGTACACAGGCCAGCTTGCAAGTGCAATAGCAGTTTTGGGGCATAGTTGGATGTTTCCTATGGCATTTGCAGTGTTTGATAAGGAAACAAAACAGAATTGGGAGTGGTTCATGAAGCAGTTGAATAAGTGTATTGGAGAACCAGATGGTCTTGCGATTCATACAGATGCATGCAAGGGCCTAGAGGCTGCATATCATGGAATTCTTATGCCAATTAGAGGAAAATCTTAATGGCCAAAGGTGGACTTAGGATATAAGGTCCTTCCTCCCAAATTGACTAGGTCGGCTGGACGACCTAGAAGCCAGAGGCTAAAGAACATCAGTGAGACATCAAGAAAGGTCCCAATAGGAATACAACATCAATGCAAAAGATGTTTACAGTTTGGTTATCATGAAAAGAGCTGCAAAGAGGCTATGGATCATGAAGATGACATGCCCAACCTAAGTTCATCTCAATCTACCATGTAGGTCTCATTTAAATAATTTACAAATGTTTTCATTTCAAAGTTCTTATATGCTAATCAATATTTGGAAAGCAATAATTGTAGGAAAAGGAAGAAGAAGACTGTTGGAGTTCCTCTCGTTTCCAAGAGAGCTAAATGTGCCCATCCTTCTACTTCAACTAAATGTGCTAATCCTTCCAATATAAATCCTTCTACTTCAACATCAAGTCCAATGACAAGGAGTAGGGCAGCAACACTTGCCTCTTTTCCTACTAAACCGGTACATGAAAACACATCTCCAGGTCCATTGACAAAAAGGCAAAAGGCTGCTATGGGTTCCCCTTTGAAATTTAACATATAGTGTTGCTGTGATGTTGTATTTTGCTGAAGTGCAATTGTATTTTGGATACACTTGTGGTGCTGTATCTTGCGGCACTCCAGACCTTTTAAAGTGCACATGTAGTATTGTCTTTTGCTGGAACGTATGAAGTAGTTGTGGTACAGCTGCTGCTACCAATCCTCTTCCTATTAACTGTATGAACCACTTGTATGTGATGTATATGGGTTGTCTATCTAGCTGTGTATGTGATGTACATGGCAGCTATATGTGTGATGGTGTGTTGTACATGGGATGTGCTAGCTATCTAGTGTTTGTTCCTGCTTGTTATGTTGTTGTCCAGTGTTTGTTTCTGCTTGTTATGTTGCTGTCCAAGAGATGCTGCCGTTACCTCTGTTAAGTGTTGTTGCCCTCTGTTAAGTGTTGTTGCTGTCTAATGGTATTTTGGAGTGGATGATCAAACATATAATGGTATTTTGAAACTTCAATTCCTTTGGGTGGTATTTTGGAAAGGCCTAGCCATTTTAATGGCATGAGGGCAAATCTCCCTTATTTTAATTCTGATTTTTAATATATTTTATTTTAATCTAAACTGTTATAATATGATCTCACTATAAAGTTATTAATTTTTGTATACATTTAAATAGTCATTTTTCTAAAGTTATTAATTTTTCAATGCGCTAAAGTATTTCAATTTTTTCTGGTTTTTTGAAATTCAAAAACAATAACTTGGCCATGTATTCTTGCAACCTTATGAAATCGGGTGACATATCATCAAGGCCACCCTTTTAAACCACCAAGTGTGTGAACTACAGTGACCCGATTTTAATAGATGGGGTGATAAATAACCAGTTTATAGGTTGAGATGTAAAATATACTTTTTTCTATAGTTGAGGGGAGTGAAAGGGAGTTATTCCTCCCTTTTGTGATAACTAGGGGTGGATTCGAATCTATCCTAGAGCGAGTCCATACTGTCAAAGCTCAAGCTCGGCTTGGGCTTTGCTTGAACCAACATCGAGCTTAGCATTATGCTTGGGATGGAGCTAGATGGAGGCTCCATTTGGCTTGAGCCCGGGTCGTTTGTGCTCAAATTAAGGGGTTAATATTGTTTTAAGGGGATAAGATAAGACTATGAGCTTGGTTAGGTTCGATTTTAAATTCAAGCGCAGCTAGGATATAGAGAGAGAAATAGTTGATGACGTTTGTTCGGGCTCGTATAGGTTGTATAAAGGCTCGGGATCGAATTAGACACAAACTCAAGGTTGGGTTTGAGATTGTGTCGTTTAGTTTTCGAACTTGATCCAAGCTCGAACCAAGACCGATCTGATCACGATTAGCTCGTCGAGCTCAAACCATAACGTGTGTTTATTGATTCTTTCCAACTAAACAATATACGAATATTGAACCGACTTTAAAGTCTTAGATTTCTCCCTCTAAATGCACTCAACGATCCGCCCAATTCCCCGAGAACAACATACAAAAATTGAACCGATATTAAAGCCTTAGATTTCTCTTTTTTAATTATGCATGCAGCGATCCCTACTTTCTTGGAGCCCAATGCTATGCTACCCCTTATATGGCGCCTCCGATCTTCCTGGCCATGCACCTCAGCATACTTGCGTAATTCCCACTCTCTTTGTTGCGCAATATCAGGTCCTCAAATATTTGAAAATTACCAGGTAAAGATTTGGAAATTTGAATTATACTACCTCCGATCATAAAAACAAGTCGCCATTGACTTTTGTACACACCTTTGACCATTCGTTTTATTCAAAAATTTACTTCAAACATGTGTAAATATAAATCATGCTTAAAATACCTTTAATGATATAACAAACCACAATAAAATAAATGATAACTTACTAGTTTTTTGAATAAGACGAATGGTCAAAGAAGTCAACAGCGACTTGTTTTTATGATCGGGGGAAGGATTAGCATAGGGTTGATACCCGCGCGTATCACGATTGTTTATGGTGTGGGTAGCGCGGTCGACAACCCAACTATACGGTAGAGGCGGACGGCATGTGATGTGGAATCGGTACGTGACCCCATGTATATATTGCCCAAGATAAAAAAGGATGAAACATAAGTTTGCCATAACCCTTAATACAATGCATTGAATTAAGTAATGGAACCAAATCAATTACAGGGCAAGAAAGTTTTTTGATTATGACAATCAACTTTAATTCGGTGATTTGAAAATAATTTGAAACCATAGAATTTTTTTACTTGTTGAGATCGCATTATTCGATGATTGTTCTTATCTTCTTGAGCGTGATAAATCTTGATGATCAGAATGTGAAACTTTTTTAATGTAATAAAAGGGTAGTTGAAATTTTGGATCGACATCTTCCATGATTTGTGGTCATAAATTCTTTCCCCCTGAGTCAAGTAAATACATGGCGAAATTATTCGCAATAGGATAAACACTTACCCTATTTCTTTTTCTTAATTTCAGTAAAGCAAAATCAACATATATATAATGAAAATCGTGTTAAACGAGAGGGAAAAAAATTATGGAAAGCAACATTTGATCAACGCTTGAAATAAAAATTGGGGAAAATATCAAAACCTCTTTTAGTTTTGACCAATTATCTAAAAAACCCTACAAATCAATTTGCATCTAAATACCCCTATAAGTAGGGATGACAACGAGCTGAGTTTGAGCGATCCGGTTGCTTGGCTTGGTTCGGCTTGGTCACTATATACCTACCTCTTCTCGGACTCATCCAGAGCTCGGTCCGGCTTGTGATCAACACTTTGGAGTTGGACAAAAGAAGGGTTCAAGGGCTAGACCATGGAAGATATTGAGGTTGATGATTTGAGGAATTTCGATGGAGTGTGTCTGAGGCAAACAATGGCCGTTAGTGAGGGAATGGACTAATTACTAGTGATGGTGAGCTAGACTAGTACATGGACAACCACAAATTCACAAACCACGAGCGAGACAACCCTAGGCTCGGTAATTAACCGAGCTAGAAAAAAGTTCGAGCTTAGACTCATTGGTCTACGAGCCGAGCAAAAAATGGCTATTTGTAAGTCTCGAGTCAAATTGCCAACCCTATCTACAAGTGAGTATGTTAGGCTAATTGCCCCCTCAGCTCGATTTCTCATAGTGTCTTTCATTTTTTTGTTTTCTCTTCTCTTTTATTTTTTTTGACAGAACAAACACAATGGGAGAGGCTCCCATAATAAACTATATATTATTATAAAATAAAACCTATTTACAAATTATCTTTTCTTTTTTGTTGCCACAGCTTAATTCATGGCTCTAGCCCATCTTACTACAACGAAGGAAAATAAAAATAAGAAAAGAGAATAAAAAGAGAAAGGAGAGATATGTGGCGTTGACGGCGTGGCGAATAAAAAAAGTTGAGAGGGCTGTTATTAGTCCATCGTAATCATCTGTGAACCGTGATGGGTGATTAGATGTAAAACAGGTTACAAAGGTATTTAAATAATTGGCCGAAAATTTTGATATTGCTTCTGAAAATTCGGCATGGATATTACCTTTTATTTTTAGTAAAAAAACACAAGTACATATCCTGAGAATGTTAAACGCGAGGGAACAAAATTTAGAAAAGCAACATATAAACATCATGTGAAAAATCGATATCGATATTTAGGAAAACAATAGCGGGTCCAAAAACAGAAGGACGCGCTGGACAAGGAAACCGAGCGTGAGTTTTGGCCCGCTGCCGCGCGGCCAGCCAGGCCAGGAGCCAGCTGCCTCCTCCCCTCCCCCTCCTCTCCGCCTTCTCAAAGGAAACCTTGCTGGAATCCCCGAAATTGCAGCGCAAAAATAACCAAAACCCAAGCGGCAGCGGCGGCGGATACAATAAGCGGCAGAGGGGGAGAAATCGTCTGCCGCGGCGGTGGGTTGGTGCCTTGGTGGTGGGTGCCGCATCGTCCTGCTGCTGCTGCTCTCTCTCTCCCCTCCCCCATTACCCTCAACCTCGCATGTCTTCCTTCTCGCTTCTCCCCCACTCCACGCGCCGATCCGTCTGCCAGGAAAGCGCCGGGCGATCCAATTGAGGTGGTGGTGGTGGAGGAGGCAGCGGCGGCGAGGTTTCTTTGGGGGCGAATCGGCTGCTGCTTCCACCCTGGCTGCGCTGCCGCTCGACGACGCCATCGCCCGCCTGCACGGCGTCTTGGGGTGGTCCAGGCCCGGCGGCCCCAGGAAGCGGTGGCCGCGCGGCCGGGGGAGCGCGATGCTGTGGCTGGCGCGCCTGTCCGGCTTCTTCTCCGCCGCCATGGTGATGGTGGCGCTGTCTCCGTCGCTGCAGTCCTTCCCGCCCGCCGAGGCAATCCGTTCGTCGCAGTTTGACAGCCACGTCCGCTTCCCCGGCCAGATCGCGGGCGGCGCCGGGGGCCACGCCTTCCGCCGCGCGCCGCCCTTCCGCAATGCCGCCGACTGCTCCGCCGGCACCGGCAATGTCTGCGACCCCTCGCTCGTGCACATCGCGATTACGCTGGACGAGGAGTACCTGAGGGGCTCCGTCGCGGCGGTCCACTCCGTTGTGCAGCACACCGTGTGCCCTGAGAGCGTCTTCTTCCACTTCCTCGTCTCCGACCCGGCGCTGGGCGACCTCGTCCGCGCCGTGTTCCCGCAGCTGCGTTTCAAGGTCTACTACTTCGATCCCGACCGCGTCCGGGGGCTCATCTCGACGTCGGTGCGGCAGGCGCTGGAGCAGCCGCTCAACTACGCCCGCAACTACGTCGCCGACCTCCTCGAGCCCTGCGTGCGCCGCGTAATCTACCTCGACTCCGACCTCGTCCTCGTCGACGACGTCGCCAAGCTCTGGCGCACCAACCTCGGCGGCCGCATCGTCGGCGCGCCGGAGTACTGCCACGCCAACTTCACGAAGTACTTCACCGACAGGTTCTGGTCGGACCAGCGGCTCGCCGGGACATTCGCTGGGCGGCGGCCGTGCTACTTCAACACGGGGGTCATGGTGCTCGACCTCGCGCGGTGGCGGCGCGAGGGCTACACGCGGCGCATCGAGCGGTGGATGGAGATACAGAAGTCGCCGGCGGGGCGCATCTACGAGCTCGGTTCGCTGCCGCCCTTCCTGCTGGTGTTCGCGGGGCACGTGGCGCCGATCGAGCACCGGTGGAACCAGCACGGCCTCGGCGGCGACAATGTCTTTGGCAGCTGCCGCGACCTCCACCCGGGGCCGGTGAGCCTCCTGCATTGGTCCGGCTCCGGCAAGCCGTGGGCGCGGCTGGCCGCCGGGCGGCCGTGCCCTCTCGACGCGCTCTGGGCGCCCTTTGACCTGCACGGCCCCGACGCCGCCGCGGCGACGGAGGAGTTCCGGTAATCGCAACACTAAAAAAAAAAGAGAGATTCTTTTCCTTCCCCGTACAAACTCTGAACTCTTAATTCTTGGTCACCATTACCTGTTTAAACTATTTTTTTCTCTTCTTCTTTTATTCCGTTCGATTAAATGTTTTGTGTTAGATTGTTCATGCTGTTACTAGTGATCTCTTCTTCCACTTTTTTCATCCTCGTTTTGTTACCCAGAAAAAAGAGGTCATTTGTATCCCCTACCCTACAGAGGTGCAGAGGCGCCCAGCCTCATCCGCATCACCATAAATAAAAGCACAGAGAAATAGACTTTGCAGCATCTGTTCTTCGTCCTCCCCCGATCTCTCTCTGCTGTTGGGTGGCTTTTCCTTTACTCTGGCAAATGGCAATCAATCCGCCCATCCATCGCCATGAAAGAGAGCCGGTCAGTCGGTCAGCCCAATGCAGCACCTGCGCAACCCTTAACGCCGCCCTACTTGCGCTACCGCTGCACAGCCACCATGGACCGGTTTCTTGGACCATGGCACGGTCGGTCACTCATCACAAGCACGAGTAGTAACTTGGAATCCTCGTCTTTGTGCCCGTGCACGACCTGACGCTAACAACCATTTCCGCTAAGTAAGCATGGATAATCATAGTGAGGGTGTGGGCTGTTGGGTCGTTGTTACGCTCACGACGGGGAAATAGTGTGGAGTCCTCCGTGGCAAGGCAACATGCAAACGCGGGACCTTGTGCCGCACAGACATCGTAGTTGCATCTGTCATTTTTTTAAGGAGCATTTGACAGAGTAGTTTCGTTGAGATGATTTATCACTCATGTGTCGATGTATGATATATGAGCCGCACATCCACATGCCATGCCCATATCTCCTAGGCACGTGGCGGAAAATCACCTGATAGGCTAATACCAATGGGTAGAGCGGGAACTTATCGGTAAATTCTTTTTCGAAGTGTCCATTTATCAATAAATCCATCCTATATGTCTCCCAAACACAACCCTAATCTATCCCTCGCTCCTCTGGCTGCCGCCACCTTCTGGTTTGCCACACTTGTCGAAGCTTAGATTTAGGTTTGACAAAGTTATTGTACTTATTTGATTTATCTATCTACTTATCTTCACTTAAATTAAAGATAATTTGAATTTTTGAATCATTTTTTTCTATCTTGAATACTTATCGAAAAACTATAAGACTTAAGTCAAACAAAGTGGATCCAATTCTCAAAACTATCTCGAATAGCTCTTGAAAGTTAAAAATAAACTAGATAAGTAGACAAGTAAAATAAGATAAGCTGAGAAGAACTTAACCTAATCCCTAGCCAAATAGGCCTCGTGTCTTTTTTTGGTCTTTGAATTACCAATTGGGTTCTAATAACACTCAAGTCTTATCATCGATCTGTCAGCCAACTTTGTCCATTGGTCCATGACTATGAGGCCAAATCGCCCCTACTACCATCCACCGCGAGCCTCCCCTGCCTTTGCCTCCCTCTTTGCCACATGGGTGCCGCACGCCCAGAGGCGGATCTACGGTATAAGGGCTGGTGTCATGAGACACCGGTGTCTTTCGGACAATCTTTTATTGTCTATAGCTGCCTTATTAGAATATATACCTATAAACCTATAGTTCTAAGCTAAAAACTAGCGATTTGGAGTTAAAATGACTCCGACGACTTGTTTTCTTGGATCCGCTCCTGCGCACGTCGAACCCTAACCTAGCGGAGTCAAAGGAGCTATCATAGCACGAATCACAAATCCAATTCCATAGATAAGTGGAAGGGTGCTACTAGGCAACGGTGATGCGTTGGGATCATTTCCAACCACTTCGAACGGATTAACTGTTTCAAGTAGTTCAAGTTTCATGTCGTTTCATCAGATGGTTTCAGGCAGTTTCATCACGTGGTTTCATTTAGTTTCATAAACACTCAAATAGTTTCATATAATTTTAAAAAGTTCATCCGCCATCCATTAATTAGTATTACTGCGTGGAAAATAGCTAGTTTTATTTTATTTTTTGAAATCACTCCACCGATATATACACTGCCTATGCCCTACAGCCAAGTAATATATCTGGACGGTACATCTCGGATTCGAGGGACTAAACTGATCGCTGAGGAAGATCCTGCCGCAAGCTACCGCCCAACACCGTCTCTTTTTTGGGGTCCTTTCCGGTAGGGCCTCACCACTTCGGCTCACACCTTCGCCGCTTTATTCTTTTGCAAATCATTATTGTGCTCCTCCTCCTCTCGCTGCCAATGCCATGCCTTGCCATCAAAGAATTCTTTTTTCTTTTCTTTTCTTTCGTTTTCTTTTTTCCTATGCCCAAGGCAAGCCCCTCATCTCAGCTCACCCTCTAGGCTCAAAGACCCTTTTGTTTTTCTGATCGCCTCGCTTTCCTTGCCAGCTCCCACTTAGCATCTACTTGTCATGTCGCCCTCTGCTATGCGTCCAACCAAAATATATATTTTTTTCGCCCTGTGAACGATGTAGAAGAAGCATTTCGTGTCATTTGGTCCATGGAATCGCTGCTGCACGCCGGCCTCTCTGCTCTCACCGGCATGGAGGCCCCGCCCTTCCCTCCCTCGCCTCCCTTGCCTCGCCGTCCTCCTCGACTTGAAACGCCACACGCGTCGGTTTCTAGCCTTGCCAGGCGCCGTTTGATTTCTGTGACAACGACGGTCTAACCGACAGGCATTTCCCCACCCCCTCTGTTCTAAAAATCCAGGCTAATCCCTGGTTAATCCCTAATCAATCTCTAACAGGAAATCCTCCATCGCTACCGATTACTTCTGATTACTTCCGCCTAATCAATGATCCCTGTGTCGACGTTCGATTATGGACTATACATTTCTGGAACCTAGCTTCCCCTAATCGCCTGCTTGCAAGTTGGATTCTTTCTCAGTTACGAGGAGAGCTCAGAAATCCAACGCGTGCCTTGCGATCCGGTCGAGCTCCGTTTTCCGAAAGGTGCAGGCTGTTGGTTTCAATCACTCGTGATGCTAATCTAAGGGATAAGCCACCTGATTGCATTTTCGTGTGTAAGAATTCTCGCGCACCTATGGCGTCGTTGTCGTCGGGTTTTCTTTCTTTAGCAGAGATGTTCTGAATAAGCTTCGCTCTGAGCTGTAGCGTAGACAATGCTGATCTTTTTTTTAGTTGCTTAATTAGCAGCCACCACTTTGAGTATTGTTTGGCCATCATGCCTTGCGTCTGGCCTTCTCTACGCACCAGGCCAGTGATGCCAAACACTGTGCACATACATCTCGTCACCAAAAGCCACACCTTTTTTGTGCTGTGCCTCCGGCAAAAAAAACCTCGTTCGTTTCTTATCTCGGTAGAGACCAGAGAGGTAAGGATAAAGGCTAAGGCAAAACGTTAGGGCCTTTCAGAGTTCAGGAGCCCTAGCTAGCTTAAGGAGCTGCCTCTGGAGTGCCGTATCCTGATGCTCCAAGTGTTGGTAGCCTTGATGGATTGATGGATGCGGATAGGGGCGGCTGCGGCGCCGAGAGCGAGCTGCGGTGGTCCTCGCCGATCGATGGCAGCTCATGGTCATGGGGATGCGCCGTGCGCGGGCTTCTGGTGGACTGGTGGGATCGATCACGCGGCGGTCTACGCTTGCCTTCGGTTAGGACGTCGGCGTCGCCGATCCCGACCGCCTTCGCGAGAGGAGAAAGCCAACCCCAAAACGTGATCACTGATCACTCGCACGGTCAGCGAGGCGCCGTTGATTTTGCCGTTCGTAGCGCGCATTTCGCAATGCGGCCTTTCGATGAAGGAACCCTTCCGGAGGCGGAGAGATCGGTGGGCGTCAAATGCAGCTCAAAATTCAGTTATTTCAACCTTTTAGCCATTTAGATCAACTCGAAAGAACAAAACCTAGTATAAGAATATCTAGCGGAAAGCCGATATATACTTGAGAAGATTTCGACTCGGTGGTGCATGTGTACTTGCATCCTCCGTCTATGGCGAGTTGGTGAGGGTGTTTTGTTGCGTACATGGGGAACCTGGCCTAGACGCTGAACAGTGACATGGTGTTTGGGCCGGGGGCGTAATGGCGCTGAGAAAGACGGCGTATGGACCCGGAAAAGTACAGGTTTGAGGGCTTCGGTCCGTTGTCCATTGACGCTTTTGGTAGGTTGCCCAGAAGAGAGGGATGACTCCAAAATGTGGGATAAGACCAGGCCGTGTATATGGGATTTGTATTTGATTGTTTCTGTAATCGTTTTCCAAGAGATAATGCTTCTGTTCAGGAGGCTTGCGTCATCATCGAAGATGCTCTCCCTGACGGGCTGATGGATCGAGAGGGGCTTCAGCATCTCTTAGAACAAATGTAGCCTTAAAATCGGATGCTGCTAGAAGCCTAGAACATCATTTAGACTGGTAGGTGGATGACGAGGCGACATGCTACGTACGCTTGTTCTTTTGGTGTGTGACTGTGACTGTGTGTCGAGTGGCATCGAGAGCATAAATTAACAGTAACACGTCTTGTCGGGGATGGCCTCAAGAGTATAAGCAGTATTAACACGTCGTGTTGGGGAGGTGCTCTATTATGAGAATATGAGATGTAACTGTATACAATTTCCGTTCTATTCTATGGACCTTTGCCTCTATAACTTTGTACACAGCATGAACATTTTCTCTTCTACGCACCATTGCCTCTAGCTGTGTACAGTATGAACATTTCTGCCGAGCACCTCACCAACAATCCTAGCTAGTCAGAGGGCCCAAATGTGCGATCCACAGGGGCATGGCTTCTTTCTTCTGTCATCCATCAGCCGTCCATTCTCGGATCCTCATGATCTTGATCTCTTCACAAGAAGATGAATCTATAATCATCAGGTACATTGCAGCAGGTTTCCATGCTCCAATGATTCCAACCACAGGTTTATCAGGAAGATATAGTAGACCATATCTCTCGTGCTTGATATGCTACGCCGTTTTGAGGTCGCCAAAAACGTGATTAGAAAACTCGGGGAGTGCTAGAGAGAATATCTCGCTCATGCTCCCATCAGGCTATCATCAATCGGCCTTTGCTCCCACATGTACATATACGGCCATTCATGTCCCGTTTATGCCATGGACCGCTTATGGGATACACTAGGTAGGCATGACAACGCTAGCTTAGGGCGTTGATGGCTTGCTGATATGAGCTGCATTGCACGTATGCAGATAAGGTTGGGCACCGCTTGGTGCCTCTAGGACTGGGTGTGAGTGTACATGACACGAAGTTTGCTTTCTATCACTCACTCTCTCCTCTGCATTGTTCTCCCTACTTTGGTCTTTGAGGTCTCCATTTCTTCCCCTCTTTGTCTTGCTACCAACCAGCCCCTTTAAGCAGCTAAGGCACGAAACGACACCATAACCATTGCAAAAAGAATCAAAAAAAAAATCAGATTGGTACACGATCCCCCCTCCTTCATTGGCCAGGGCCATGTTGCTGTACTCCCCATGCACCGACCATACGCTTGGTGGTTGTGCCGAGCAACGGGATGCAACTTAAGGTAAAGATGATGAGCGGCCGACTCAAAGGCGACGAGGGAGGTCAAGGGCGTTGGTCACAACTATGCCAAACCGGAGGGGAGGAGGAGGAGGAGAGAGAGAAGGAGCTAGGCACCATAATTTAAATAATTATTTTTTGCAGAAGTGTATATAAGAGGGGTAGGGTAGAAGAAGGATCTAGATGTCGACCTAAAACAACAAACGTGTATGTGCGATTGCATGCACAATATTATTAAAATCATGGATTTGCACATATTAAAAGTATAAGAAATTGATGTGTTGGGGGTAACCTTGCGATTTTCTCATATGGCTCAATTTAGTCATAATTTCATCTAGACTATTTGAGATGGTAGAAATGAGTAGGGATGGGCATTCAGTTAGCATTTGCAATTCAGTTTAATTTATTGTTGTTTATATTTCATTTTTTTGCATTATGGTAACTTATTTTCTCTGAAATTTTTTAAAAACTTAACCAAAATGCTCAAATTAATTTGGTTTGGATAATTCGGTTTTTGGTTCTTAACCAATTTCAGGTTGGAAATATAATCTCAACCAAATTGATTAGTGCAATCATACCACCTAAATCAAAAGTTAGCAAATCTCAACCAAATACATGAAATTGTGACAACCAAACGCTTGTCCTATATACAAAAAAAGATTAAAAAAATCAAGGTACTGAAACAATAGTATATTTTCTATTTGTAGACGTGATTTCAAACATAGTTGTGTTCATTAGATCTCACTTCGACAATGCATTACCCAATCTCCTTACTTAGGTACTTTTGCAAATAAGATCCCGAAAACTTCAAATTCTTTGACAAACTCCACCCACCTCATTATCACTCCCTCTCTCCTCCTCCTCCTCCTCCTCCTCCTCCTCTAGTGATAAGGCAGTTATGCCGTGAACACGACAGTTGGAACCCCGAAGATTGCACCCTCAGACCTAGTCACGCCTTGCTATGGTCAGCTCAATTAGGAGCTCAACAACGATGAGGTACCCCGACATGGTGTAGGGTCATGGTGTGGTTGCTACGCAAAGAAGGTGGCACCGCTGAGTCTAGCCACCTAACGATGTAAACGGAAAAGAAAGGGGGAGAGAGAGAGAGAGAGAGGAGTTGTAGTAGAACATGGTGCTTGTAACCAACAATGTGGCTGTCAAAGGTTTGGCTATTGTATTCAAACATTTTCTCATATATTTGTAATTTTTTTTATATTTCAAACTACTAGAAATGCTAAAAAGAGCTTTATAAAAGTATATCATATAGGGAGATTTTTATTAGTTTATAAAATTATTAGGAGCTGAAGTATGTAATTTAGTTTGGATTGTAGATAAAATTTTATTTAAAAAAATACTAGATCAAACATGTGCCACTCCAACCAAAACCATCCCCTTGAACAATCAACAAGGCAATATTGTATGTATGTTTTTTACATTTAGGGCCATGTTTACCTGATTTTAATTCTATAAACAAAGGTGCTATAGAAAAAAGCTACGCCATTAAAAAATAGACATTTTTTCTATTCCTTTAAAATCCCTTCAGTTCACCGGGCTACTCGATTAGTACATTAATAGCCCTCTCCTGAGGCATCGGCTCTTCGCCGCTTGCAATTGGACTACAACTCTACAAGGTTCTAGTATCCAAAGGGGGCCATCTGCATAAGAGTAGACGCCCCTACCGTACTCACGTATCTTAGCCGGAACGATTGGCATTTGGCAAACTATATGCAGTGAGAGAGAGATAAGGCTCGTGTTAGAATAGATAGGACACCGGACGAAGGTCACCTACCTACCTCCTGATCGAGAATAGAGTCATCGTCATTCATCAATGAATCAGTACGTGGGCTTGAACTCTTCGTCTTCGTGGCAGCTGCAAGAGGCCGGAGAGCCCGGGTGGAGTGCATAGATCCGCTGCCGGCCTCGAGCGAGACACCGATCTCTCTGGCTGGATTGGTGGGCCCCGTTTCCTGACGTCGTCCATTTCTGTACTGCCTTAGCTACTGTCCTTTCTGCAGGCGTCTCGGCCGTCCCTGAAGCGATCAACGGCCCACGTCTACGTGGACTGAAAACCGCTGATCGCTACGCCGTATATCTGACGTCTATACGTATATGGGTCGGTCTAAACAGATGAGTTATTTGATCTTGTAAAATAAAAGTTGTCTGGCTATGGACTTTACGGTGAGCTGAATAAGGTGTGTGAACAATTGGACCTGTGAGACCATAGATTGGGCTGTGCAGCTTATGTTTAGCTGAGCATGGCAGGTTCAGAGCTTAGAGTTAGAGAAATGAGCTTAACTCATCCGCTCACCAGCTCGCTTAAAAGAAACCAAGACGATGCATGATGTTACTAAACATTGTTGCAAACTAGCTATTATTGCGCGAGTACGTATATATAACAGGTCGCCGAGTGATGACACAGACGGCTAGCCACCTACTTCATTTGTCGCAACAAACAGGAGGCGTTATGCTAGTCCCCGAGTCACACTAGTTTCAAACAGTTGCGATGTTCATGTCAAAGCTTACTCACCCCCTAATTTGTTCTCGCCTGTCACATGACGCCGGCCGCTGCACACTGGCACAAAAACAGTACAACTACTTACAAATAGATCAATGGCTAGCCTTATGTCCACAAAACTCCATGCAAGAAAATGTGGACCCGTGGGAAATCGTTAAATTGCCAATGAATGGATTGAAATCTTAGTTCGAAAAAATGAACAAAGATTAATTTTGGAATTTTGGACAAAAATATGAATACATCCGAATGACTTCCCATTAAAACTAGGGGATCTCTCGCAAAACCTAGTGACTTCCTAGGTAATAATTTGCCTTAAACTGATTTTTTTTTGTCTCAATTTCTTGTTCGAGGCCCTCTTGATTCGTGGTTCATTTGGTTTTGGTTTTAGTTGAAAAAATTAACAACCTTTAAAAAAAGGTGTGAAAAGACTAACAAAAATTATTAAAAAATTGAGATATTTGAGAAAAATCTCACAAAGCGTTGAAAAATTTATTACAAAATGTAACAACGAATATTTTTTTAAAATAACAAATTTAAACTAACGGTGTTGCTTGTCACTAGTCGCCTGGGTTGCTGCGTACTGATGCAGTCGCTTTTTCCATCTGTTCTCAGCCGTTCGTTGCTTTTTTTCATTGCGATTCGTGTTATCATTTTATTTGAATATTTTTTGCACATCGGGTTGCGCGCCCATTCATTTGCAAAGCACTTTGAACCCCGCAGCTCTGGAGAGAGAAACCGAGAGGGGTGGCGATGGGTTGGCGATTTTTTCGTCTTGCCATCGTCCGCTGATTCCACGGCGAGGCGGCGTGATCTCCCGCGCGAGGCAGCAAGGCGGGATACCCCGGCAGGCTACAGCGCAAGGCACCGGTGCAGCACTAGCGACATCTTCGATGAGGGCTAGGCGGCGATCCGGGATCTGTCACAGCGTGAGGCGGGGACGCATCGGCGCAGCAACAACAATATCCAAGACGAGCGCGAGGTAGAGCTGTTGGTGTGTGTATATCTTTTCCGCGATTCAACACAACATGCATTTGTGTGTTTTTTTTTCTAGGGTCTAACATTTGGGGGTTTCTCATTTTGGTGAAATTGGAGTCGATTTGTAGAACGACATAGTTAAATAGAGGTTGTAGTGATTAAACGAGTTAACGTTGAAGCAATTCATGGAATTCGTCTTTGCAGCGGAGTGGATCTTGTGTTATGATTTTTGGGGCTTTTTTTTGTTGTGCTTTAGCAATGGTAGTTCATGTCGTTCTGGACCGATAGTTTGTGTGGAACGGTTGCGATGTGGCGACGTGGGAAAAGAAGAGGGAGGCGATGTGGTGGCCGGGATGGGGGGAGGGGAGGGATGTGTGTTCTTGTCTCCCACGATCAACCACGAAGCACCACATTTGGGGGTCTTTGAGACATACATTTCTATTTACGTTTCCTTTTTTTGAGAAGTTAATGATGCATGTGTTTTTGATCTGATGATTGAAAACGATCCACTCTAAAGTGGATTTTTCATTTTTTCAGTTATTTTGAGCCAATTTTTACACATCGTTTTTGTTTTGAAAACCATACATAATGTTGCGTGAACACCATAACACTATAAGATGGGTTAAGTTGGGGAACGAGAACTCTAAATATTTTTGCATGCTTTAGCTACTGATCGTCATTGCCATAATTCTATCTCAACCCTAGCTTTTAGTCATGAGGCCAAAGCTGAGATCCATCTTGTCATTGGTGTTTGAAATTTTTTGAAATTGTTCTACTGTTTTTATGGTATTGATGTTCCCTCCTTTTTTATTCTTGCACTAAAACTTTTTGCTCTATGGTTGTCACTCTTCTGTTCATTCATGTAATAGTAATTGTTTTTTGCCATTTACCATCAAGATAAAGCATATCCAGTGATCGAATGACCGGGAGTACAATACACAAGAATACTTCTTAAAACTGTTCTTTTTAATTTTCTTGTTTGTATAAATATATGGTGAGCAAGGTAGAGCTAGGCCAGAATCTTTTCTATCACTCTCTCCCCATTGTCCCCAAGCATAGCAAACTTGACATATCCATAAGTCATGGCTTTGCCATTGCTTGCTTTTTTGTGTGTTGTATCCAGAAGGTCTTTTGTTTTCTTACTCTAGTATTTTGCAGAAAAACAATATAATCGGGTCAATATATAATCCTAGAAGAGATTGGGAAGCTGGAAAATCTCAATGAACCTTTCCCATGGTGAAATCCCCTCCTCCATTGACCACTTTTTTGAAAGCCTCGTGTACTTGGGAAAAATTGATTGAATAATACATATATAAATAGAAATTGATTTTCGTCCATTTTTCACTTTTCTCAATTGTGTTGTCAAAATCCTCACATATTTTGTTGTCTAAATGGCTACAAGGGCTTATTACTCGGCTGATGCATAAAAACTAATGTGGTTTCATCAAAAAGAGGGGCATACAAGATTTGTCTAGCTTTGGTCTTCTTAATTTCTCCATTTTTTAAACTTAGTGGAAGACCTATTTTGTTCTATTTTAAGATTGATTTTTGCAGGCGTTTGACACGATGGAACATTCTGCACTCCTGGCCATCTTTGTAAACAACGAATGTTGGTTTCATGGAGACAGAGTAAAATGGTTCAATGCTAAGTGGTTAATTGTGAAGTGGTATTTTAGTTACTTAAGGAAATTTTTTCATACCATCTTGTTGTAAAAATCATTTGAACGTTTTCTGAAATAAATTGCAATATGCATTTTTTAGCATGTATATTTGCAATTGATCTTTTTGAAATAATGAATATTGTTTTATTATGAAAATTTGATTGATTTGTATCTTCAAACATAATAGTAAAATTGTTTAATGCTAAGTGGTTCATTATGAAGTTGTATTTTTGATTTTTTAAATTACATGTGCCCCTCCATGTTGTATTGTGCTTTTTGTACTTTTCTTTGTCTTAAATCTGGTCTAGATATTCACAAAGTTTTCTTCTTGAATATCACTGCTGCTTTGATGAATCATTTTCCATTATCTTTTGCTGCCTGCATGAGAAAATCATGTGCGTTTATAGCTTCTCGCATTCAAAAATTTGTTGGGTTTATGTGCGGACAACAATCATATGTTTTTACATAAGAGAGACAGGTGATTGTGTCCGTTTACTAAACTACGGGTGGTTGCTTGGGAGTTATTGGATTTTTTTGTGTGTTTTTTTAGCAATGAAGACAAGAAATAAGAGAGCAATGAAAAGCATGAAGGATCTTTATGATTGCAATGATAATTTGGAATGCAAAGGTACGAGATGGCTTGTTTGGAGCATTTTGTTTTTCATTCAAAGACCTATGTTTTGTCTTTATGATATTCCCAAGCAGCATTATGATAAAGCAAATTTTTGTTTTTGTAGAATATTTTGTTATAGCATGAAAAAAGAAGGGAAAACGAATTGTTAATGATTCTTCAGAAACGAATTTATTTTTCTAAGTTTATTCAACCAATCAGCATGCAAAATATTAAAATTTTTAGCAATCTGCTAGCACAACCTGATTTGAGCAAAGAGTAGATGTTTATGTTGTTTTTACTTGTAGCCATGTCCACCTTTTTATGCCCCAACTCATAAGCATTTCCAAGCACAAAATTACTTTCTTTGTATTAAACAACAAACATGCATTTTTTTTGCTTTTTTCATTGCATTGCTTGTAAAAAATACTTTGGTTAGTGCTTAAATTAACATTACACTCAAGAATACATTTCCTTTTACATACTAGACATGTGTTTTTCACATGTCACATCAGTGAAATTTTCTCTAAGTTACAATGAAATAAATTGCTATGTGGGGGTGTGCTGGGGAGGGGGATGTGGGGAAATAAACACATAGTAGTCTAGTATTTTCTGAGAAGGTGCTTGTGCTATCTTAAGATAAACAGAGCTGTTTTTTTAGAAAACAATAAGTTTCAATGTTCCTTTGACCACATTCGAACATTTATGAATTATTTTATCAGGAGGGGTGTGTGTGGTATAAGTTAGAACAATGCCAGTTTATTTCTTTTTTGCCTACCATATAACTGTAAAACATTAGATGGGGGTGGAAATGCTATTATCATGCAAAATACATATGTTGAGTTATTCATGGACTTCTCTTGCGCTGTTATAGTTTCCTCATCCGATATGTTGCTTGATAGTTCCGCCATCACAAAATGTGACTATCATGCACACCAGCGTAGATAAACATCTTGAAAGAGAATTCAAAATAATATTACACAAAAAACACACGAAATTTTTTATGTGTGTATTTCACTGCATTATTAGTAAAACATACACCAACTAGTGCTTAAAATAATATTATAGACAAGAATACATTTACTTTCACATGACAGACATGTGTATTTCACATGTCACATTAGTGAAATTTACTATAAGTAATAATGAATAAACTGCTATGCGGGGGAGGGAGAAAAAGGATGTGGGGAATAAACACATATTAATCTAGTATTCAGGTTGACAGTTTTTTATTTTATATTATGCGACAGCAGGTATCAGCACATTTTTTTACTGATTTTATTGTTCTTACTTTTGCTTTTACTAGTGATATGTACGATGATAGTGTTGTTAATTTCGTAGAGGGGAAATTGAAAAACATAGATTAACTCAATCAGCAAGACATTTTTTGACATGATTACATATAAAATACATCATGATAATTTTTTTGTGGAGAGGGAGGCTTTTTGATATTTTTTTGCATAACAGGCATTCATTACATAGAAAACATGCAGAAAATGATTGATTTTCTTTTCCCAGGTAGTCAAATTCTAAAAAACACAAGGAGGATGAAAAGAATTCTTGAACAGAGTTAGGGAGGAGGCAGAAGAACCTCAAGAAATCTGATAGCAGGGCAATTATGATTTTGAGAAAGATAAGCATCCACACTACATGATCCATCTATGTTTCATCCTCCACCATGGAGGAACAACTCTGAAAAACGATATGATGTCGCCTGACCGAGAGAGGTTGTTTCTTTTTTTTTGCTGTGAAGGGACAGCGTTGCGTATGTGTGTGGATGGGTTGGTAAGATTTTTTTGCTGCTGAGACTAGGTTTTTTTTGGTCCTTTGTGAGCTAGCCCATTTATTTATTTATTTTTGGACGATATCTTTGTTACTACCCATTTTCTTTATGTGGCCCAAAGCTGAAAAAACAGAGCGCAACAACAGCCCGTTGTAGTTTGTTTCAAAGAGAAAATGAAATTGACTGGGCTTGTCTTCACCAAAACAGTCAATTACAGTTCTACAATCCAAAACAACACAATCGCCTGCGCTGTTAACAAACAAGACAGTCGACTGGGCAATCAGAAAATGACACAGGCGACTGCCATAGAGACAGTCCCTTAAAATAAACCAAAACTAAATTAGAACCGTGAATCGAAGGGGATCCGAATTTAGCTCACACAATCACACTAACCTTAGCTTTTCTCTTTCCTGCCTAATCCATTCGATTCAAATTTTAAATTACAAATTTTGGTTTAAAGAAAAGAGAGAAATCAACAATTTTTCACGAGAAATTGAAAATCGCTAATGAAGCATATTTTGACTAAAAATGGTTTTTTGAAACCTTGACGTGGACTTGTTGATCTCCCCAACATAATGTTGGAAACATAGGTTTTATAACAATTCCAAAATTAATTACAGGGCATAACAGATAAATAACCAGGCATGCACACAACAAGCTATTTATACTTGCAATCGAAGGAAACCCTAGCCGCACTCGCGGCTACTGGAGTCAGAGGATGAAACTTACGTAGGGATCGGTGAGGAGCAGAACGCGAAGAGGGAACATCTGGCTGTAGAGGAAGTAGTCGACGTCGAGGTTCACCGGCGTGAGCGGTCGCGCGGATGTGCTGCCCAGAAACCTAATTGCCGCCCTCTCGTGCAGGTCTCACGATAGTCGGAGATCCCGCTCTCCCTCCTCCAAGTGCACGCAAAAGAGGAAGGTTGACGAGGAACGAAGGTCGTGCGATGACTCAACACAACAGATGGAAACACGAGAGAGAACGAGTGAAGTCTCTTGGACGTCTTCTGGAAATTTTATTCTCGAAGTCGTAACTGCCTCCTCACGCAAAACGGACGCACGTTGCACGCCGCGCACGCACGTTGCGAACCGCTCGCTTGATCCACAAAATCGGACGAGGTGAGTTACCTCGCGAACAGATAAATCTAAAAATAAAAAGACATTATCATGCCAGGAATAAATCCATGGCACGACGACTCGCGAAGTCACAAGCCACGCGGTAAATCACGTAATCGCACACGTGTGACTCTAGCAAATAAAACTCTCATTCCCCATGTGTCTCATGAAAAGAGGGGTTGGAAGCTCTCCCGTATATGTTGATATATTTTTTCACCAACTAGAAAGTTGGTACTGAAGTTTCATGTGTATTGTTATTTCAACGAAGCTAGAAATTTCAAAGAGCCTGGGCATAAGTCTAACTAACGCTCTAAGCTTTGTCTATTTTGTGCCATCCACGCTTAGTGTATGGGCTAATTTTTCTATTCAATTACATGAGGTTCAATAGCTTAGCGGGCCGAGAGCCCGTGCACGAGCCCAGGGTCGCTGGGCCCTGGCTCCGCCACTAGTTATTTTTGCATGAATGATCCTAAGAGCATGAGCAGGAGGCACCCTGTCAGCGGACGTACGCTCAAATTTTTTGAACTAGCAAGGCAGGGCACTGTCAGCTTGATGCAGGGGATTTTAGCTCCCCTGCTGGGATGCTCTAAGAGCAAAGCTAGCAGCAGCTTTAAAAGTTGCTGCAAATTCCCATGCTGCAAATTTACAGCTTTGCTGCAAACTTCCTTTCAGACTTTACACAACACTCTAAAAGATTCCCTCACCTACCAGACACTCTATACGTGCTGCAAATTTAAAACGTCATTTAGAGCTTCTCCTAGCCATGCTCTAAGGGGGTATATATGGGCCATATTCCAACACATAAGCCATGTAGACGCTGGCACATCGCGGCTAATACATGTAGTACGAGAGCGTACGTACGACCATGCGTGATGGCAGCGAGCTATAGCTATATAGCTAGCTAGCTAGCTCATCGGAACAAACCTTAAATACTAATTACCAGCGACGGATCAACCGACGGCCAGCTGACAGCGCCGTCTCGACCGAAACGAAGCAAAAGCAAGCATATGAAGAGCCCAAATCGATCGACCACAAAGCATCAGTACTATATATATAACTTGACTGTTGATTTAATTACTCCTAATTCGTGGCGTCTGCTTGCGCAGCTACCGCCTAGTCTCTCGCAGCGACGCAACCGACACCGTTTGGTGACGCGAATAGGAAAATTTGGCACGTAAGAGAGGGCTCGATCGGCTCGCGCGTCAGCTGCAAGTACGCCGATTCATCGATCGTTCGTCACGTGCATGTGATCGCATGGCCCCCCTGCCTCTGCTCCTGTTGGGAAACAGCGAGCCAGCTATCCCCCCTGCGCGCGTGCGTGTGCACGATGCACCGACAGCATGCATGTATCCTCGTATATCGATCAGGGCTTGCGAGAAAATGCCCCGGTCGTCGAGTAACCGTGTCGCGTATCCGTATCGATATCGGCGTATTCAAGCAACACAGGTGCCCAAGGCAGGCACTAGGCAGGGCAAAGCAACGTGAATGGTCGATCGATCGGGGCGATTTGGAGGTGTGCTCTCGGCTCCCACAGTGCCATGAGCAGAGCACAGTCAATTTATACCTTCTACCGTTGTAAGCCCCTGCCGTGTGAGATCGAACCCATATGGTAAATTGGTAATGCCTGTAACTGCACGCGCGTAGGTGTAATTTTAATGGCAGAGGATCCGATTGAGAGCTTAGTTGAGGCCCGAGCCTCCATACAAGGTAAAAATTTTTAGACCAAACAGTAGCAGTACAACACAAAATGAAGTAGGTCTACAGTCACTACAGGAAACGTTAACAGTTTCGAGTGCCAAAACCGTCGACCATAGCTAACAAGCCGTCGGGATTACATTGTCTCGACGGCCGGCCGTCAAGAGAAGGTTGTTGAGAATACTCCGTCGAGAGAGGTATAGTGTCTCGATGGCTTGGCCGTCGAGTGAACTTATGTCGATGGCTAACGCATGAACCGTCGAGTTTAGAGCGTCAGACGACGTTACCGTCGGGCGCGCTTAGTCTCGACGGCCGCGGACGAACAGTCAAGATAAAGCGAAAACTGGGCCCACCGACCAGACATTCCCGTGTCATGTAGTATCGACGGCAGAAGAGAAACCGTCGAGACAACACAACCTTAGAATCGACGGCAGCATTGAAACCGTCGATACTATCCTGTCCCTGTGTAGTATAGTCTCGACGGCTGTGTCAAGAACCGTCGAGAGTACACTGTGCAGTAAAAAAAAAAATTTAAATTTGTAAAAAAAATCCAGAAAACTGCAGCAGCTGCTGCTGCACCTGCAAACCCAAAAGCCCACATTGCATTTATATCCCATTCGTCGCACGCATGCGACAAGATCACAATTCATAGGCTCAAATACACTCAAATAAATAAAAGGCACACAAGTCACATCTATTATCCATCGAACGATCGAAACAGTCCGCACGACATACACATATGTACAACATAGCAATCACAATCGTACGATAACCAAAACGTATATATCGTCAGCTAGCCAGTCACCTAATGCTCGCTAGGCGGAGGATCGCCTGAAGGGGGTAGGGATGGCTGGGTAAACAACGGGGGAGCGCCATCGAATAGGTTGTTGACGAAGTCGGCCTCCTGGCTGCCCGATGTGTCCCCTCCCTCGTGCGTATGAGCTGCTGCTGGGGCAGCAGAACCCGAACCCTTAAAACAAATATAGACTTATTAGTTAATAGTATTTGTTGAAATAAAGTAATAACACATAATTCAAGGTGGATTGCCTTACCGCCTCAGGAACATACGGGTAACCACCATGTGGGCGAGCTGGGCCCACGTAGCCACCTGTTGGGGGGGTGGGCCGCTGTACATAGCTTGGTGATGAGTAGGTGGCGGGCCCCCGTAGTAGCTCTGGTAGGGAGGTGGTGCCCCGAATCCACCACGATACGGTGGTGGACCACCGTAGAACCCCAGGCCACTAGTCCCGCTTGGGCCAGCCTAAAACACATTTGGCATAAGACTTGTTAATCGAATGGTAAGATCTATCTGACGGAATATTTAGAGTTTAAGTACATACCCTAGCTAGTCGAGATAGGTTCTCCAAATAGGAAAACCTTGCCTCGAACTCCGAACGCTGTCGAGCCATCTCCTCCTCTTGCCTCTTCCGCGCCTCCTCCGCCGTCCTCAGGCTCTCTCGCATCGCCTGCATCATCTGCCTGTTCTCTTCTCGCTCCTCCTCCCTCTCCCTCCGGAGTCTGGACTCGAAGGCGCGTCGACTCTCGGCCTGTGTGTGCCCAGCTCGCACAGCGGGCATGTAATCCTCGGACCTATAACAAGATTTCGTCAGTAGTTAAAAATTTTAAGTTAGTTAATTTTATATAAACAAAGCCTACCTTAGGTGGTCCTGACCGATCGCCAACCGCCTGTGAGCCTTTCCACCCATAGTTTGGTGGATGAGCACGGGGTCCAGCGGTTCATCCTCCGGGTTCTTCTCTTGCCCATGCTTCTCAGCGTAAGCCTCCTTGTTGCGTGCCTACGTGGAAGTGTACAGTGGGCATAAATGGGTGAATATCGCATTAAGTCAAAACTCGGCATCAACAATTTACGTACCTCTCGCTGCGCAGCAACGGGGTCGAGGGACCCATGGAACCATTCTTATTTTGCGATGAGTGGCCCCTACGAAATACTTGCAGCCAAGGAGGCAGCTGTCCGGTGGTCATGGCCTGCAGAAAAAAGTAAAGAAATTATGATTTTGAGTTCAAGAACAAAGCTCCAAATAGGGAATAAAAAAATTACCATTTTCTTCCTAAGCTGGGCGAAAGACATCTTCCCGACGGTAGTCCTACTCCCTTTCATCGCACGGTTCTTCTTTCGCCGTCTCGGACCTGTCACGGAACTCCTGGCTGGCCCAATGGTTGGCCAGGGCCTCCCAGGCATCCGGGACGTTTGAGGCCCAATCTGGTCGAACGGTGAGATACTGCTGCGATGTGAGATACTTTGTCCGAGCAAAAGAGCTGCCGACCCTTTCACCGTGCTCTCTCCTGTCAAAATTAAAATTTACGATGCGTTAAAAATATATACAAAAAATAGAAATTGTCTAAGTGATTATTTGTAGAAGTCCTCGATCGCCGAGACTCGTGCCCCAGACATCAGATCCTGCACCTTCTGCTTGGCACTTCTGTCTATCACTTGGTCAAAGTCGGCCTCCTCCAACCCTGCACGAGGATGGTACCTAAACTACAAACAAGTGTGATAGTAATGTCAGTAAATACCCTTTCGACAAATGACAAAATAGAGATGTGTTCAAACTCACCCAAAACTCCCGCTTAATCTCCTCGGTGGCGGTGCTGTCACCGTGCTCGGCGACCTTGTAATCATCCCAGGAGTAAGCCGGATGGGATGCCCCCTCCTCTCCGACCATCCCAGGGTAATACTGTCTAATCAGTATCCCAAGCGCTGGACTTGGCTGAGTGTGGTCTTTTCTGGGATGGACACAGGATATGTTGCTACAAAGAATAGAAATAACGGAGTTAGTATTTTGCGTTAGTAATAAGATAGTTTACAGTTAGAAGAACATACTTATCCCCATCAATCTCGATCAGAATCCGATCCGTCGGATTTCTTGGTGCCTTGGGCATCTTGTTCGGCCCCCTCTTCTTCTTTGATGCCTGACTAGCCCCGCCCTGACTAGAGCCCGGCGTGTCCGTCTCGCCGGCCCTAGACTCCTCAGCGACGGCCAGCTCCTCATCGGAGTAGTGTCCGCCCTCACCGACAGAACCCGGTGTAGCCTCACAGTTGTCGCCCTCCTCCTCAAAGGTGCTCCTCCTGAACTGTCGTCGTGCCATCCTGCAGATAAAATAATGTTAGATAGAATAATAAATTATAAGTAAATAAAAATATGAATAATTAATAACCTCAAGTTAGAAGTATGTGTCAATGACATCGAAAGGATCGTTCATAGGTTCCTCGATGTCATCTATGTCATTGGGTGGGTTAACTTCTTCATCGATATCATCATCAATTGTGGCTGTTAGATTATCTAGCCCATGATCAATATCAATCACGAAATTGCGGTTCGTACGTTGTGCGACTGTTAAACAGTACGGTGCTTTCGGCTTCCTTTCTTCTTCTTCTTCCTTTCGAACCACTCCATACATTCTCTTCTTTGTGCGACTGTTAAACAGTACGGTGCTTTCGGCTTCTTAGCCCTACCATCAATCATGTTCATAGATGGTCGATTGCATATTTCACAGCAATCGATACGTGCTTTGACATTATCTTTGCTCTTATCAGCTATGTCAAAGTTAGTACCAAAAATCGCCTGGGCCACATTCATCTCTTGGTGCATGACATCAAAATTATGTGGCAAAAGCAAATCATCAGCATATAGAAGATAATACAAACTGCACTTATGCGTCCAATGGTGTGACTCCCCGTAACCCTCGTACACACCATTCCTTCCTTCAACCAATCTGGTCTGCCACGCCTTTATAGCAGCAACGGTTAAACGACCACGATTTTGTTTTCTCTCTACGGTATTTTTTCGAAAGGCATTTTTTTACTTCCTAAACGGATGACTTGGTTTGATAAAAGCACGGTGGGAATCAAAGAAACTTGTCTTTCCATGTGGCAACTGAAAAGTATTTGAATCATCCATACATGCAGGACAGCTTAGTCTCCCATGCGTGCTCCATCCAGAAAACATTCTATATACGGAAAAGTCATGAATAGACCACAAAAATGCGGCCCTCATGCGGAAATTTGAATTTGTTTTCCTATCATATGGAATTGCACCACTATCCCATAACTCTTCAAGCTCTTCAATCAAGGGCCTCATGAAAAAGTCTAGATTTTTTCCAGGATTTTTCGGACCAGATACGATAAGGGATAGAAACATAAACTCTTCTTTAAGTAGAATCGATGGTGGGAGGTTTAGAGGCATGGTGAAAACTGGCCAGCAAGAATAAGACGCGGCATTCATATTGAACAGCGTGAATCCATCTGTGGTGATCGCAAGACGTACATTTCTTGGTTCCAATGCAAAAACAGGATGCTTCTGATCAAAATGTTTCCACGCTTCCCCATCCGATGGATGAACCATGACATCACCCTTTGTCCTTTTACCCTCTTTGTGCCACCTTATCTGCTGCGCCGTTTCCTCTGTTAAGAAACATCGTTGGAGACGTTTTGTCAGTGGGAAGTAACGAAGCACTTTTCTCGCCATATTTGTCTGTTTCTTATTTCCTTCGGCGTCGTCTATCTCCACATATCTTGACTCTCCATATTTATCGCAAGCACGCTTATCGGCATCTTCCTTATAATATAACATACAATGATTGGGACAGTAGTGTATTTTCTTATATGGCATTCATAATCCACTTATAAGTTTCTTGCACTCATACCAAGTAGGTGGCATCTTATGACCTTGAGGAAGAACATCCGACCACAACGATATGAGTTCGTCAAAACAATTAATCGAGAAATTATACTTGCATTTAATAGCCATCATCCGGGCCACAACAGACAATAATGCTACTGTGGTTCCATCGTGCAACGGTTGTTTGGCAGACTCAACAAGCCCCAAGAAATTGGACACAGACCTGGATGCCTCCTCCTCCTCCTCGAAATTATGACCAAAATCTTCCATCAACTCATTAACCTGATCGATTTCATCAAAACCTTCATCGGGTACAGGTAGGGGTGGTGCACACGCAGCACGGCGACTCTCCCCATGATACACCCACTGATGGTACGCGGCTTTGTAACCAAGTTTACATAGATCGAACTCCATCTGGTCGCGGGTTCTCTTCCGATAATTTCCACACTCAGCACAAGGACATGTCACCTTAATAGTAAGATCTGACGCATGCTGGAAAGCATGAGTCACGAATTCATCAGTCTTTTCGTACCATTCATCCGTGTGTTGTCCGTTGGGTTGCCATCCATCGTACATCCAACTTCTTTGTTCTTCCATCTATGATAGACACGCGTCATTTTAAGGGAGGGTTTCATGACTGGGCTTAGGAAAGCTTCTAAACCCACCCACGAATGACCGATCGAGCGAAATTCATTGGACACCGGTGGGTTCGAGACGAAATTTCGGTAGCATAACCCTAATGTTCCTCCAGTGCAACGATGACCCATGAAGGTTATTAAAACCATCGGACACTTGAGTTATGCATAGGAGAACCTCTTAGGATTATGCAGTCGAAATTCATGTCTCGGACTCACCAGTGTCGCAATGAATTTCGCTCGAACGGTTATTCGTGGGCTGTCCACTGGGACGCCCACCGATGGCAGACCACTGAACAATTCGGAAACGTTTATCACATCTCGTATGAAACAAAACGAATCATCGTTTGTATTCCATACGAGTTGTGCCGTTTCCAAACGGGTGACGTACGGCTAGGTCACAATCGAAAAATACTAACGCGGACATAATATTATATTGCCTAATATATTACCTAACAAAAAAAAGATAATAAATAACATTTACTAATTAATAATCAATCAACAATCAAAGACAATAAATTATTTGTAATATATTTTTTTTATTAAATTTTAGTATTTCACACATTTTTTTCTCATTTACTACAACAATTTATTTTGTTTTCATTTTATTTTATTTATTAAATAATTACCTAAATTAATCACTGCATTAACCTACAAAAGAGTAAAAAAAATTAATTACTATACATTTAATTATATTATTTATTTTTTCTAAATTTATTTACATTTTTTATTATGTCCATAATATATTAATTAAATCTAAGTTAGTATCGACTAATGATGCATGGCCGTCGACACTACAGAGCAAGTACGGGAAAAAAAACCATCATTACCTCGTACGTCGACGGTCAACGATGGGGACGGCGTCGGATATGTGGAAGGCAACGAAAGGGGGGCGATGCAAATGCGGCGGAGAAGAGGCAGCGGCAGTGGCGCAAGCGAGGCGGCGGTGGCGGCATGCGGGCCGAGGGGGCAGAGGCAGAGGCGAAGGGGCCGAGGGGGCGGCGGCAGAGGCGGCGGGGCTGATGTGGCGTCGGTGGCGGCAGCAGAGGCGGTGGCGGGGCAGAGGCGGCGGGGCGGCGGAGCCCGCGGCGGCGGCAGGGCCGATGCGGCGGCGGCGGCGGTTGCTTCGTGGACGGCGCCGGCTGTGCGGGCTACTGGCGGCGGCGGCGACGCACGAACTAGCGGGCGCGGGCGGGGGATGTGCCTAAGTCCCACCGCGGAGGGGGTTAAAATAGACACTGTATCGACGGCCAAGATAAAACCGTCGACATCGATCAACCTCTCTCGACGGTCCTAGGTCAACCGTCGACATAACGCAAACCTCAGTCGACGGTTTATTCGTGGCCGTCGAAACTACGTGGCCTGCCAGCACTTCACTCGACGGTTCCGCCTCGGCGGTCGACACAGTCCACTACTCACTCGACGGTTCAACATTGGCCGTCGACCGTAATAACTTCGTATAGCATACATTATACGAAGTTATACGAGAAATTTCGGTAGCATAACCCTAATGTTCCTCCAGTGCAACGATGACCCATGAAGGTTATTAAAACCATCGGACACTTGAGTTATGCATAGGAGAACCTCTTAGGATTATGCAGTCGAAATTCATGTCTCGGACTCACCAGTGTCGCAATGAATTTCGCTCGAACGGTTATTCGTGGGCTGTCCACTGGGACGCCCACCGATGGCAGACCACTGAACAATTCGGAAACGTTTATCACATCTCGTATGAAACAAAACGAATCATCGTTTGTATTCCATACGAGTTGTGCCGTTTCCAAACGGGTGACGTACGGCTAGGTCACAATCGAAAAATACTAACGCGGACATAATATTATATTGCCTAATATATTACCTAACAAAAAAAAGATAATAAATAACATTTACTAATTAATAATCAATCAACAATCAAAG
>SPJY01021372.1:1153070-1166627 GCA_005191435.1 Raddia distichophylla
TTCCGATAGGGCTCTACTGATCCAAAGCCGGACGCTGTGGGTTACGCACGACATAATTAATATCTACGGATGGATAAGGCTGTCACCACCTACAACCTACCACATATACGTGGGCCCGGGTGTAAACCGAGTTAGTCCTAGTCTCAGACACCACGTCTGCTACTATTTCTAATCAACCTTCCTCGGATCCTAGGAAGATGATCTAGGTTCAATACTTGGGCTCTTTCAGTATATGAGTGAGAACCTAAACTAATTCCAGACGAATACAAGCTACCGGTAAGGTTAATCCACACAACTCATTTAGCAGATATGCTCAATCTCAAATAAAGCTCAACACAATATATAATGAATAAAGTGATCCCAGTAATTAAATAAATAATTAAGAAAGGATACAATAGCTGTTACCCAAATTCCCGAAGACATTTCCGGAACTCTGATGCTTCAGCTCGACTCGACTCTAACTCCCAACTAATCTACTCTAACTAAAGAGAAACTCTAAGTGAAATGGATGAAATGAAGTGTGGTGTTGTGTTGTGAAAGTGTGGTGAGGGGGTCCTTTTATAGTGTTCCCGAGCCAATGAGAGGGTGCCACGACATGGGACACTTGTCAACTTGCCACCCTCCGAAGGAGAATCCAATCAGCATCCGAGGTGGGTCGACCGGCCTAGGGTGGGTCGGCCGGCCCACCCTTTTCATCATCTGGCCGCCAATTTTTCCTAGGATGCTTCATCAATGGTGTAGATTATCTCTTCAAGTCGGTTTGGCAGTTGGAGACCGGTAGCATTGGGTTCCTTTAGAATCCTATGCATGACTTGTGAAGCACTCCCTGTTTCTGGATCAAACCGACTTACATGGATGGTTGGGATGGCCTCTAGGTGTGTTTCTTGGCGTGTGGGAGAAAAACTGAGGCAAATTGACCAAAAGAAGGGACCGGCTGACCTGGTTTGGGTCGGCCGACCTGCCTAGTCTGGTCCGGTTTGGTTTGTTGTCTTCCGGAAGTTCTTTCTCCCTCATCCGAGATCCAAATATAGCAAATAATATATGCATTTCGATTGTCTCGACGAGCTCATCATCATGGTGCAGTCCATTTTGTCATTTGATGACTTTTCAAAATATGTTTATTTTAAACTCCATCTTTCGTCCGATTTGCATACGACCGATAAATCGTCTTTTCTTGTGCATGCCTGCAAAACATGAGACTACACCAAAACTTGTGGAACTCTTTAATGTTAGCCTCAATGTAGTTTGAATTCCTTTATTTTATAGATATGTTGACGGTCAAAAGCATACAAAATGTTACAAATGAGAACCGTCAACAGTTTCACTAGACAAATATACAAAATTAAACAACACAAAAGCCGCTCTACATCGGAGCTCAGCCGATTCAGTACCACCCGCTATCAGTTAAGAACACCGGATGGTTATGATCACCCCCGATTAAGCTCGATTGGGTTAAGCTAAGACTAACGGGGTGGATTTCACAAAGTCTAACCCGGATAGTAGGGCTGTCAACACAGGCTTGGAACCCGAGGCGAAAAGAATGGGTCGGCCGACCTAGCCGTCCTGGTTTCGGTCGATCAAGGCCTTCTGCTTCGCATGGGATGCTCCATTGACAGTCTAGATTGCCTCCCCACAGCGGTTTTGGTAGTTGAGGCCAGTAAAACTCACTTCCTTGTGAGCCAAGTGATCCTCTCCAATGCAATCTCGTCTTTAGGATCAAAACCATGCATTTAAATAGCGGGCTATAGCGGCGCTATAGCGGCGCTATAGCGGCTGGAAAGGAAAAACGCTAGGCTATGCCCATTTTTGCCGCTATGGCAGCTATGGCCGCTATGGCCGCTAAAGCTTGATTTAGCTCCGCTAAGTGCCGCTATCCGCTAAGCCCAAATTGTGAAACCCTAATTGAATTTCATGAATCATGTCGTAATGTCAGTATCACAATATATCACTTAAGTGGAGCCTTGCTACCTAGAAACATATTTGTGATCATGAGTTCATCAAATATCTTGGTTACCACGTTTTTTTCACCAATTACTCGTATTTAACTATTTTTGCATGGTTTTTTATAAAAAACGCTATCGGCCATAGCCCCGCTATAGCTCCGCTATAGCCTTATAGCCTTTCAAAAAAAGTTGCCGCTATTTGCCATAGCCCGCTATTTAAAACCATGATCAAAACCGACCAGCATGGATGGTTAGGATAGCCTCTTGTTGTGTTTCTTGGCATATGGGTGAAAGACCGAGGCAGATTGGACAAAAAGTGGGGCTGGCCGACCAGGTTTGTGTCCGGCGTGGTCTGAGTTGGCCGGCCAGGTCCCAGCCTAGCTCGCAATCTTTCACAACTCATTTCTTTCTCATCCGAGCTCAAAATATAGCAAATAATATATGGTTTTCGATCATCTCGACGATCTCTTCAACATGGTGCAGTCTAATTTGGCATTTGAAGACTTTTCCAAATATGTTTAATTTAAACACTATATTATGATTGATTTGCGTATGCCCGATAAACCGTCATTTCTTATGTATTTTGGGCGCATGCCTGCAAAACATGAGATTAAACCAAAACTCATGGAACTCGTTAATGTTAGGCTAAATGTAGCTTGAATTCCTTTATTTTGTGGATATACTGATGGTCAAAAGTATACAAAATATTACAAATAAGGACCGTCAACACCAACTACTTCCCCACAGTCTTGACGGGGTCCGCCCGTTCTTGGCTGCTTAACCTCCCACAGTCGTCCATCAGCTCGTGGGAGGAGTTGTGTGACCAATTCGTTACCAATTTTCAAGGTTCCTATACCCAGCCTGGCGTGGAGGATGATCTCCTCGCGCTGAAGTAGCAAGAGGGGGAGATTTTGCGGCAGTTCATCCGGCACTTCAGCAATGTCCGCAACACCATCCCCCCGAGTCTTCCGCCACGCCGTCATCATTTCCTTCCGCCGGGGAGTTAAGGATGAGAGGATGGTCTAGAAGATGGCGAATCGCCATTTCTCCCCACCACCGAGCTATTCTCTCTGGCGCACAAGTGCGCCCGAGCAGCCAAGGCCCGAGCATGAGTGTCCGGGTTTGGGAAGACATTGAGCGGCGGGAGAGCGAATGCTGGGACTTCCAAGGGTCCCGACTCCAAGGGCAAGAAGGAAAAGAAGAACAAGAAGAAGTGTAAGACGTCCGAGCCCGGGCAGGTATTAGCGGCTGAGCGCAATTAGAGGAAGGACAAGCCGCTGTAGTACAACCGTCGCGACCGACTCAACGGTCAGCGCAATCAACACGGCGGAGGCTTTGACTAATGGGATGATTGCCGCAAGGACGGAGGGGGCAGACCCTACTGCCCCATCCACAAGTCCAACGCGCACGACTTGGCCTATTGCCAAATCGTATCAAAGCTGGTGGAGAAGAGGCTCAAGGAGCGCCGCCCTCCTAAGGATGATGAAGACAAAGGCCTGGCTCTTGAGATATGCCCAATGAAAATTATGAGTCGCATACGATGCGGGCTCACGGTTAGCGTGGGATACATATGATGTGGACCCAAACCTTATTGGGCCTCTAGCGTAGAGGGCCCAATAGTAGGCACTATATAAAGGGAGGTGGTGGAGAGGTCGGCATATGCCTGCGTGCAAGTTCTCCCTCTCCACCAAACCCTAGCCGTCATCTTTCCTAGACGTCTGTGTACCGGTGCTAGCACACCACGCATGGACGGATTTCAATCCCTGTATGTGTGGATACCGCAGGGGCGGACCTAGGGGGTAGTCCAGGTAGGCCCAGGACTACCCCAAATTTTGGGCCCTTTCTATACTATTAGGTATATATTTTCGCAATTAGGCATTGGCCAGTTGGCCCAACTAGGTACTGGCCTGTTGAACTCCTCCCACCACACGAGTCAAGCGCCCATAACCCAGTCAGGCAGAGCAGTTCCCTCCTGGCCTCCTCACGCCTCCACCCCCAATCGAGACACACCGCCGGCGTCGGCCACACGCTTGGTGTCCTGCTCCTCGCCTCCCCCGGCGGCCCGGCCTCCGCGCTCTGCCAGGCTCCTGCTCCTCTCACGTCTCTCCGTCAAGCTGCCCGTTGTCGCGCCATGTCCTTGAGCCCGACAGTCGCGCCTCCTCCCAGATCCGGCGACGCGCGCCTTGGCCCAGCCCCCGGCGGCCCCGCTTCCCTCCCCAACCGGCGACTGGTGGCCGGTGGCCGACGTGGCGGCGCCTCCTCCAAGATTCGGCGGGCACGCGATGGTGCGCCCCTCGCCACTGCGGCCAGCGACGGCATGACAGCGCGGAGCCCTGGGCCCCAGCATTGAAGCACGAGCACGTTTGCGCTCTTCACATCAGGTGTTTTTGTTCCTAGGCAATAGTCACTTCCTTGCGTCCAATTCCAAATTTGCTAAAATCCCTAGTTGCTAATTGCTTTGGTCAATCATATTGGATGAATGCTAATTGGTAATTACTCTTACATGTGAGGCAGTACGAGTTATTTTTGTTAGATTTGTGTGTCCTTATGTCATCCACTATATCACACTATATCAGGGAGTGAAAAAAGGAGGGAAATATGGCTAGATAAATGAGAAAATTGATGATTTTCCAGAGCAATTGATAAGTGATATTATCTACAAGTAAAAATTATCTCTTTCATATTTCCATGTTTTCCTTTAGATATAATACATATATTAGATAATGATATAAATATAAAATGTTTAAAAACATTATCCCTCACCTTCACCTCCTTCCTACGCTGCGAGCAACATATTAATTATTGAAGTTATAAAACTACAAATTGCATTTTTGCAAGCAACATCTTAATTTTATGTAAGCAACATATTTTGAGAAGGTTTAAAACTATAAATTTCGATTCATTTGTTGATTGTTAAGGCATGAATAGGACAATAGATATTGTGTCGCTTTTTCAGGAACATGCTTAGTTATGCTTTAGACTTTTGGTTTGATTAGGACTACCCTGGGAAAAAATGCTGGGTCCGCCACTGGGATACCGTAGAGGCGCTACACCCTGTGGAGCTAGTCGATGTGAATCTGAGGAGGAGATGAAATCTGCTCGCGGACAGATTCTGGACGCGATCTTGTTTTGTCGATTCCCATTGATCCAGAAGGAGTTTCTTGATGAGACTAGATGCGTTGGAAAGATAATCTCGTTAGCTTTCCAATGAGTGGTAGAACGTTGAAAACGAAGCTCGGTGAAAGGATCGCTATGCCGCCTAGAGGGGGGTGAATAGGCGAATAAAACAAAATTGCGGAATTAATAAACTTGAACAGTAACCAGTCGGTCGGATGTTCCGATGCGGATCGAATGTTCCGACGTGGTACAGTAACCCCTGCGTCGGATGTTCTGATCTGGGTCGGATGTTCTGACGGCGTCGGATGTTCGCGTCGGATGTTCCGATCCCGGGTATTCTGGATTTGTTGAAAAACTGCAGTAAACTGATTTTCTCGCAAAACCAAGATTAGATCTAGCCAAGAATACTCAGAACAAGCCAAAGCAATAGTAACACCAACCAAACAAGATCAAGACAAAGAACACAGCGATTTTTGTTTACCGATGTTCGGATCTTTGAAGAGAGATCCTACTCACCGTTAGGGAAGGCACAAAGCCCGGATCACCAAGACCCTAATCCCCTTACCGGATGAAGCACACAGCACTCACCGGCGATCACTAGTTGAATCCTTTTCCTTGCAGAGGTAGATTCACACCTTCACAATCTTCGGAGGCACGCCACACAAAGATCGGTGACTCACCGGTGACACCTAGCCGTCTAGGAGCCCTTCAAGCCTCCAAGAGTAACAAACGCAATGAAGACAATAGGAATCGCTAAGTGCTCAAGAGTTCGGATCTCTAATTCGCGGAGCACTTGGGTTGCCTTGATCTCTCTAGATCTAGATCTCACAAAGATGAACAAGAGAGAGACAAAGGTTAGGGTTCTTGAGAAAGATGATGGAGAATATGAATTAGGCTCAAATCAGGTTTTTCAATCAGAGTGAGTAACCTTTGACAGGTATTAAAGAAGGCTTTAAATAGGGAATCCCGAAAACTAGCCGTTGCTGCAGTTAATCACGCGTCTGATGTTTAGACCCCGTCGGATGTTCGGACCCGCGTCGGATGTTCCGACCGAAGTTTCGATGGACCCTTTACTGGATGGCGCTGAAAACTGGCAGACTGGATTACCATCGGATGTTCCGACCCTCGTCGGATGTTCTGATGGCATAGGTTCTGTATGAGGTGTATTTTGAGTGGAAAACTCACACGAACTTCGAGATACCTATTTTGAGCACTTAGGAACCTTTATATGCTTCTCCATTTCATCCCTCTTCATAGTACGGCATCACTATGACTCAATAAATAAAGATTTACAAATAAATACTAGTCTTGATGCCTTCTTGCAATATATCCACTTTTGAGGGGTACACCATCACATGTAAACATGTACCTCATGGATTTAACCTGTATAACATCTGTGCACAATTCTCCAATAGAAATATTAGCTCTATAATTGTTACTCATTAATCACCAAAATCACTTAGGGCCTAGATGCACTTTCACTCGGATATGGCTGGGGCATCCATTTGAAGGTCGCTGCTCTGGAAGATCACGAATCCCGGCGAGCGCGCGGAGTACGTCGATGACCTCCACAGCATGGAGATCGGCCGTGGCACACCTCGTGGGACGTTGAGCACTCGGCGAGCACTCGGTGGTGATCTGGATCGCCGTGAACGACTACTTCCGTACGACTACGTGCAGATCGGTGAACCGGCTTCATCTATTCGTCCTCCGCTGAACAGCGCGTCATAAGTTAATCTTGATATGTGGTCATTTACTTGCAGGGTGTTGCTGGGTTTCCGCAGTAGAATTTGATTCGTTGCTAGCGTAGGAATCCCACGTTTCCCTTCACTGGTACCAGAGCCATCCTGTTTAGTTCTTGATCCGGATCGATTGCATATGTGATATGCGAGGTAGTAGATTGGATCTATTGCCGATAACTCATGGTAGATGCAATCTACTCTAGATGGAATTGATTCACAAGGTTCATGAGATGAGCTGATGGTGACATGGTTAGTAGATTAGATCTGCTGTTTTTAGTCATAAGATGATAAAAGATGGCGATGGATTTTGATCTACTATACGTTTGAGTGATTAATAAGATTAATCTTAGCCGAGTTGATTAGATCAGCATAGTCAACTGATATGATCAGTTTTGTTATATCATGATGAGTGCACTCTTTGGCGTGTGTTGCAGAACAAGTTTGCTAAGGCTGCTGCGTGATGATGGTGTGCTGCCTGAGAGCCAGGTCGCTGCTCGGCAGTACTCGGCGCTGCTCTGCGCGGCTAGGGACTGCTCGCATGTATACACTATTCGTGTTTGTGTGCGTGAGTCCTCTGCGCTGCATCCAGCTTGCATGCATAGATGCATACGATGCTCTATAGTGCTGCTGAATGTGCAAGTGGCCGAGTTGAGTAACTAATAAGATTATTCTAGTCGGCGGGTTGATTAATATGATTAATCTCATTTTGGTTCTGCATGTGAGCACACGATTTGATCAGTTGGGCTAATATGATTAGAACATCTTAGTGTTGGCCAGAGTAACTGGTGGTCTAGCCGATTTGATTAATTAGATGGTCGTTGAGTCATGATTAACGTGCAATAGTTGCACGTGTTAATAATGATCTCGATCACGATGAAAACCAAACATTGTGACGGCGTGTTTTTCACCGAACCACAGCGAATCACACCCCTATCAGATTTCTACTCTGCTAGCCGATCAGCTCGAGTTCGATCCGATTCGAGCGTCGGGCGCGGTGAGGAGCGACACGCAGAAATTACCTAGGTTCGGACCCCCTCACGGGTAACAGTCCTACTCCTGCCGAGCCTTAGCTCTTTTCGTGTTGTGGTTATGTGGGAATGTTTACAGAATGCTTTCTCTCTCCCTTTCTCTCTCCTCCCCTTTTATACAAGCTGCCGTTGGCGGAGAGAGCAAAGGGGGTGGTAACACAGTACACTAAGTACACTGATAAGACTTGAGAGACAAGACCGGAGAGACGAAAACGTGCTGCTCCTACCGAGCGGCGCCGCCCACGCGTGCATCGCAAGTGGCCTCTGACCCGTGTGAACACGCCGGTGAAAGAACAGACGGGGCCCACCTTGCACCGCCTAACGCGGGCGGCTAGCCTGATGACGGCAAACTCTCTCTCTCTCTGCCGGTCAATTCCGCAGAGCCACAGTGACAGTTGATCAGACCCGCAGAGATCACTGTGGCGGTAATCATCTCTTCTTCGGTCCATCCACGCGTGATGTCGCATTTAATGCACCTGTCCTTCGCAGCGGGGGAGAGCCTTCACCCAGAAGACTACCATCGGGACGCTTCCTGCTGCGCGGGCCCCACCTAACAGTGAGGGGGCCTCTCGCGCTCGCCCCGCGCACTGGGGCCTGGTCGCCCGCCTGACGCGCAGGGCCCTTTCCTGGCGCGCTGAGGAGCTCGCCCACACGCTGGGGCCTGAACGCCCGCCTGACGAGTGGGGCCCTCGCCTGGCACGCTGAGGAGCTCGCCCACGCGCTGGGGCCTGATCGCCCGCCTGACGCGTGGGGCCCTCGTGTGGTCTTCTTTAGGACTCTTCATACCCCCGGTATTTACTGTACCGACACATTGGTCGTCTTTGCTGCTGGAAATCTTGTTGTCGTGTGTGTTTATGCTTGAACCAATCCGTATTGAGCAAATTGTTGCACGGGATGCTGTCTGGCACTCATCGCCCACTTGTAAGAGCTGCTCGCTGGCTGGTCAGAACTACTCGCCGACTGGTCAGAGCTGCTCGCCGCTTGGTCAGGACTGTTCGCCGACTGGTCAGAACTGCTCGCCGCCTAGTTGGGACTGCTCGCCGATTGGTTAGGAGTGCTCGTCGGCTGGTCAAGAGTAGCTCGAGTCATTCGCAGGCTGCTCGGCACTGCTCGGTACCGCTTGGTTCTACTTGGAGGAGCTCGAGCTGGTCGGAGAGCCCCACTGCATGCTACGATTTGGAACCCGAGCAGCGGTTTAGCCAAACTATCGATGGCTCTTGGAGTTGGAGGATAATACTGGCGCCAACCGCCTCGAGCGCTGGTTGCCTGGTAAGCTTCCCTTACTGCCATAATGCCTCGACGGTTGGTAGGGGCCATGGGGCTAATGAGGTATTAGATTAAAATGATTAATTCAATCAAATTGTCACGGGTAAGATTGTGAATAGAATTCACAGTTCGAACCATTCCAGCTAATTTGTCAGCAAACTGACGTGCTTAATGGAATATTCATTGGGTCAATATGATTGGTCCAGACCAGATTAATGTGATTAATTTGTTCAAATTTTTCATGGTAAAATTTGTGAATCTGATTCACTGCTGGAATATTGTTTTCACCACACGAATTATTTATGTGTCATTTCATAAATGTTATGAGTTCGCATTATTTGGTAGAATTTGATTCTATGCATATGTATGTGAATAATTTGATCCTTATGTATATGATGCATCTTACTAAGGCTTACATATTAATTTGTGATACTTGAACACAATCAAGTTGATGGCTCGGTGGACAGGAATGGACGCATAGCGATAATGATCACCGCGTCTTGGGCCATACCGGTGCATAGTTTAAGTAGTGTATTTTCTGTGATGGTTTTTCTGCTCTGCTATTCTTTCATAGAATAGATTTCCCTCGAAATATTAAGTGTACGATGCTCTTCCAATAGCTGCACCTATTGTCTTGTAAGTTGGCGGATAAGTTCTTGACAAATCAAGGGCGCCGTCTTCTTTCTCGTACAATAGGGTGAGTGTAGCCTGACCCGTGCATTCACACGCATAGTGTTGGTTTGCTTATCGGAGTCATCCAAATAGGATTTGGGACTTCGGGGCATCAGGGTTGGGAGCCAGGCATATGATGCCACCCCAACAAACAAGAGTCACATACGATGTGATTAACAAGGAGTTGTCTTACCTATGTTGCGGGTTCAAGTGGTATTGACAAATCATTACCCGAACTGCAGTAACCATGGATCTTGTCCCATCGCAAGTCATTAGAGGGAATGTGCCTTGAGTGGGAGTATCTTCGCTAAATTGTTAAAGGAGGTATGCACGTAAACATAGTTTAATATTTATTGATATACCTAATGCTTTACTTTTAAGGTATATCTTTGATTAGAGAATCTTGATATATGCGTGATGATTGATATTATATTTTTGAGAATTGTTCATTAGTAATTAAGAAGGAATATTCGTTCTAAAGAGTAGTATCTTGATGAACCAGTTGAAATACAATCTGTATTGTAAGTGTTTATTAGAAGCACTGTGATGATTTTCTTAGTGTTGACTATCTTATTTTTACCTCTATGAAATCTGAGCTTTTACAGCAAGATGAAGTCATAGACATCTGCAATATGATTGTGGATTGGAAGGCATGTTTGAGAACCAAACAAGGGCTAAAGGAATTGATCCCTAAGTCATTATTTGCGTGTAGATTAGTACAAAAGAAAATTCGGTCAGCTGTCATATATGGTCAATATGATTGATTACATTGGACATTAGAAAATATGATTTTCTCATTAGCTAATGGTTAGATATTGACGTGATTTTCAGTTGCTTTTCATGTGATGCATGTTAGAATCAGAAAGTATTAATTATTTGATGATTGTTCGAAAGACTGGCTGACTAATGAATGAGGCCGAGTTATATGTGAAAGGCAAAAGTCAAGTTGGACCTGGAGTACTAATCTAGACTTGTGAAGTCGAAGGTTGGCGCTACCCTGACACCACAGGATAGGATTTTGGAATAATGACAAGGTTGTAAAAGTTGTCTCGTTTGATGTTGACACACTTTAACGGCCCAACCCGAAGGATCATAGTCGGAATTAAATAATTGTTATTGCAATCCGCGCATAAGCAAATTCAATTTTTCAGTTTCTTTTGAGTGGGAGATTAATTTGTCTTATGGGCATGCTCCATTAATGAATGGATATGTGTTATTAATCCTGAAGACTTGTGATGTCATTGTGTTTCATTATCCATGATATGGTACACTTTAGAAATAATTGTGCTCATTTTAAAGGTTCCATCTAGTCACAATGAAAACACCATATATAATATGGATCGAAAATTGTTCCATGCTATTTATCAAAATTTGAAATGTGGGGCATGTTTAAGACGTCTGACGTCTAACAAGTTCATGATCGATTAAGATAAATGTTTCTTTGTGAGCTACAAAGTGTTTGTACATATAGAAGGGTAAAGAGCTGTAAAATATTTATTGCTCGGAGTGGTTTTATTTTAAAGAAATCGTTCCTTCATAAATATTTAGTGGGAGCATGGTGTGACTCGGAGTTATTCGGGAATCATTGGAAAGTGTTTCTGTTCCGACTAAACTTTTATATTATGTATAAGTTGTTGTATGTTTTATGAAAGAACCAACTCTGCATTGGTCATGAAAGCCACATTAGTCACCTATATGATAGGGAAGACAGTTGTTGTCGGACTATGATGAGCTTAAGACTGATTATGAAGCGTGATGAGTTTATACTCTGAAAGATGAATTTAGGACAAGTTGTATATGTGTTGAGACCCATGTGGAGGGTACCCTGGTTTGATGATGAATATATGTGACAAGATGAAATTTGAAGTGTTTTGAAGAATTTTTATTGGTGCATTTGTGGAAATTGCCATGGAATTGGAACCGGACCTTTGTGCTGGGTTTGGGCTAGGTAATTGTTTTGATTGGACGTGGTCCGATGGATTTCAAGCTGACACGTGGTGTGTTAGGACTTCCTAATTGTGATGTCATGAAGGGATTATTGTGTTGGTAATTTTCTGATGGACTAACCTTGCAGGTGAGGTAAGGTGTGTTGGTTTCGTGTGTGTTCATCTCAGTGATGCAGGTACCGGCGGGTACGTGGCTGACGCTTCGCGGGGACAGCTGGAGGCTGGTGCGTCCGGAGGCGTACAGGCGACCGGGTTCGATGACCTGGCGGTCACATGAGGTGGTGCACTCGAGAATCTTAGCAATGGCGAGGAATCCGAGGCAGCTGGAGGCTGCGGTGTCGGTAACCTGGTGGCGAAGCTGATTCTGACCGGTGGGCCCAGGCGTGGGCTGGCGACCGAAGATGCTGCGATGATATTTCCCAGAGGAATATGTGGAGAATATTCTCTCTTGGGAATGTGTCTTGTAGTGTGTGTGTTGTACACCACTCATCCTCAAATGAAGGGTGGAGATGGGCTCTAGGTGTTAGGGCATCTCACCCATGGGCTATAAATAGAGGTGGAGGGGAGCACCTCCTCCTCATTCCCTTAGAGCTGAAATTTCAGAAATATAGAGGGTGAGTTGGGTGTGTAAGGGTGGCACTTAGAGTGCTTGTGACCACATGGAGTGTGGTTTGTAATCCCCCAACTCCTATGCAATGAAATCTCTCATCTTCATGATCATCTTGTGTTGATTTGCTCCAAGTTCTTCTTTCTTTTGTTTTCCCTTTTTGGAGTTCTTATTTGGAGATGAGTCTTGGTGATTTCTTGCTGGTTCTTGATGGTCTATGAAGCCTTGAGGTTGCTAATATGATTTACCACACTCTTTGCAACCATATGAGAGGCAAGAGATCAAGTTCTTGACTTGTTGCAAATCTGTCCAGAAACTTTCATCCGCGCGACAGTCAGTAAAAGATTTTTAGAAAAATCTAGAAAAATCATTTTGGGATGATTCCAGCTGGAAAAGATGCGTGACTTATATACCCATCTGTGGTAAAATTTTGAAGTCCACTGGTTTCTCCATTTGGGTGCTATGAAGTGAAAACCGAGCCCCAAACTTTCTGCTCGAAGTTCTTGACTGCTCTTGATGTTTGATTTTTAATCTTTTCTGTGGATGGATTCTTGAGATGATTTTTGGTGTAATGCTTCACGACTCATGGTTTCATAGGGAGAAAAATTCCCACAATTTGTGGAGCAACATAAAGCCACCATCTCTCTGGTCCAAGTAGAATCAAACTCTGAAGAATCTGCTTTTGCTTTCCAGAAAGCAGCTTGTGATGTATGATTTTTCATGATTATTCTGTAAGGAGTTTTGAGGAGATTTTTGGTGGAGTGCTTCACGACACCTTGTCACATAGGGAGAAAAATTCCCACGATTTTTAGAGCACCAGAAAGTCACCAACCTCCTGCCCCATTAGAGGACAAGTTTTGAAAGAATCTGCATTTGCTTTTCTGAAAGCCACTTTGGACATTTGGCTTGATCTCTTTTCTTAAAGCAAGATTTGAATTGGTTCCTCCTTTTTGAACACTTGACAACCAGGATTGTGTTTTCAAAATCCCAAATATTTCATGGCTCTCATGCACCCAAGTGAAGGGTACACATAGTTGTCAAGTTGTTCGGGTTTGTGGTGAAAACGTCGAAAAATGTTGTGGCGTCTATTCACCCCCCCCTCTAGCCGCCTAGCTCGGGTTTTCAACTGGTATCAGAGCATTTGGTTTGATGCTTCTTTGCAAATCTTGACCGATTTTTGAAGCCGATCCATATTGCTATTTGAGCTATGGCGGACAAGTATTCCACCAAACCTCG
>SPJY01021372.1:1166777-1196725 GCA_005191435.1 Raddia distichophylla
ATGTATGACATATTGTTGATCGGAAATAATATTCCAAGATTTTGACATGAGGGTCTATAGGGATAGATCTGGATGGCTAATTGGATTAGACCTATATGTTGATATGGTGTTTAATGGTTCAACCGGGAATTTGTTCCTATGTATGTCACATTGGAGAGCAAGATTCAGTATTAGATACTTGATGAGCTTAGTAATTATCAAAGAAAGGGTTTTCATGCCCTGTGCATCAAGGTGAATATCACCGAATATGCAGATATCAATCTAATCCGGGCGAATGTCACTGGATGTTAAGAAACATTCTAAGATACTTATAAAGTATAGTAAATGTTTTCTTTGGAGGTGAGGAAATGTGGCATGTAATGGTTGCATCGCGTACTAGTTTCCAAACCGACACTTAATAGAGGTTCAAAAGCTGAAAAAGGTTTCAGCCTAGACAAATATTACCGCAACCTTTATAAAAGGAGCACATGAGTATTGGATATTGGATATCCGGTTGGTAAGCTCTGGTACACGTGGATAAAAATATAAGCGATGAGCCGATTAGGCGGTTTTGGATAGGGATGGCAAAAATACCCATGGGTCCGGGTACCCGCGGGTACCCAACCCGATGGGTCCGGGTCCCGTCTGGGACCCATGGGTATTAGATTTCCGGTCCGGGTCCGGGTCTCAAATTGGACCCACGGGTACCCTGACCCAGACCCGAAAGAATAGACTGACATGTGGTCCCACGTTGTCATTCACTCATCAAACCCTAACTTCTCTCCCACACTCCCACCCACACTACCTCTCTCCTCACTCTTCCACCTCTCAGCCGCCGCCCCAGTTCCCCACTCGGCCACCTCTCTCCTCACACTGCCCCTCTCCCTTAGCCCTCCTTCCTCTCTCTCCATCCTACTCCTGGAGGCGGCGGCGGCGGCTGGCGGCTGGCGGCGGCGAGCAGGAGGCGGCGGCGGCAGCTGCACGTGCGACGACCGCGGTGGCTGCGCATGCGGGCAGGAGCACGGTGCGTGCGGGCGGGCAGGAGCATGGCGGCGGTGTGTGCGGCGGCCGCGGCGGCTACGCAGGAGCACGGCGCGGCGGCAGGCGGCGGCACCCAGTGCCCGGCGGCGACGGCGCGTGCAGGCAGCGGCTGCGGCATCCAGGAGGCGGCGGCGGTGTCCTCTCTCCCTCCCTCTCTTAGGTTGGACCCGACGGGTACCCGTTCGGGTCTGGGTACCCGCCGGGTCCGGGTCTGGGTATTGGTTTAGACCTGAGAGTAACTTTGGGTCCGGGTCCGAGTCTGCTTTTCGGGTCTCGGGTCCGGGTCCTCGACTGCCGGACCCGAAGGGTCCCGACCCGATTGCCATCCCTAGTCTTGAAGAAGATTATATCACTTCTATGTTTATGATGGATAAATTATTATCCTCTGGTTTCCTGAATAGCATCATCGGTATCGATCAACAAGTACGACTTGTTCGTGGAACTCTTTCACTATATGATGTTATTCTAAATGAGACCCTGATCGTATCATTGAACCATTATGATCATAAGATCAGCACATGTATTGATTGATGATCATGTTCCCGGATCATTGATATGGAGATATCAAATCAATAATGTGGACAAATGTTGGAGAACATGGGTAGTTGGACAAACCCACTTTCGAGACGCTGTGAGATTGTTATCTCTTAAAGTGCCATCAGCGTATAGTCTCGAGTGGTAAACCTATATGGTTCTTAGACCTGAGATCGTAATGGATGCCCAGCATGTGGACTCGTATGCTTTGGTATCATCAAACGCTACACCGTAACAGGATAGTTATAAAAGTAACTACTGGGTATGCCACGAAGCATTGCCAGGGGTGTGATTATCAAGATGGAATTTGCCCCTCCTAGATAACAGGAGAGATACCTCTGGGCCCCTCGGTGTGGATGGATAAGGAAGTGCATGACCATACCAATGTGATTAGAGAATCACATTATCTCCGTATATCCACTACATTGACGAGTGAAATGGTCGAGCTATTAACAAGGGTGGCGCGCTTCTCATCTTGAGCTTGACTGGTATCGCATGATAAAGGGATCGGTATGTACGAGTGTATCATGGTTCAACCGACGTTACATTCTGTGCATTTGGGGGTCAATATGTGTTGCTAGATACCGCTATTGAACTGTGAACTGAAAAGTTGCTTCGGGTCTACTGCCGACTTACACATGAACCTACAGGGTCACACACTTAAGGGGGTTGGGAATAGTAACTGCATAATTGTTCTATGTGCAAGTGGGAGCTCTTGGGATATGCCCAATGAAAATTATGAGTCGCACATGATACGGGCTCATGGTTAGCATGAGATACATATGATGTGGACCCAAACCTTATTTGGCCTCTAGCGTTGAGGGCCCAATAGTGGGCGCTATATAAAGGGAGGTGGTAGAGAGGTCGGCATATGCCTGTGTGCAAGTTCTCCCTCTCCACTAAACCCAAGCCGTCTTCACTCCCAGGCGTCTGTGTACCGGTGTTAGCACACCGCGCATGGACGGATTTCAATCCCTGTATGTGTGGATACCGTATAGGCGCTACACCCTGTGGCGCTAGTCGATGCGAATATGAGATGAAATCTGCTCGCGGATAGATTCTGGGCGCGATCTTGTTTCATCGATTCTATTTGATCCAGAAGAAGTTTCTGGGCGGGACTAGATGCATTGGAAAGATAATCTCGTTAGCTTTCCAACGAGTGGTAGAACGTCGAAAACGGAGCTCGGATGTGGCCGGGGCATCCGTTTGAAGGTGCGCTGTTCGGGAAGATCGCGAATCCCAGCGAGAGCGCGGAGTACGTCGACGAGCTCCACGGCATGGAGATCGGCCGTGGCACACCTCGTGGGACGTTGAGCACTCGGCAACCACCGGAAAGCACTCGGCGAGCACTCGGTGGTGATCTGGATCGCCGTGAACCATTACAGATCGATGAACCGACTTCATCGATTCGTCTTTCGCTGCACAGCGCGTCGTAAGGTAATCTTGATATGTGGTCATTTACTTGCAGGGTGTTTCTGGGTTTCCGCGGTAGAATTTGATTCGTTGCTAGCGTAGCAATCCCGTGTTTCCCTTCACCGGCTCCATTGGGTTTTCAACGGGAAGAACACGCGATGGCGTATATCCACTGTGGCTTCGCCACTTACGCCTCCAACCATCAGTACAAGTTGCTGATGCGCGAGGTATGCGACTCCGTGCCAAGCCCGAGGGCGGGCAGGCAGCTAAGGTGGTTGGAGGAGTCCATCACCTTCAACCAGGCCGACCACCCTGAGAGCACTGCCGGCCTAGGGCGCCTTCCGATCGTGGTTTCACACGTGGTTCGGAATGTGAAGTTCAGGCGAGTGCTGGTGGACGGGGGGTGCGCCATCAGCCTCCTATCTATCGAGGTGTCCCGGGACCTTCAGGTCCCGAAGCGCGAACTGGTACCAGCTCTCCCCTTCTATGGGATAGCTCTGGGGATAGAGACGGTGCCCTTGGGAAGAGTCAGCGTCCTTGTGACGTTTGGGGAGGAAGACAATTACCGTATGGAGGTGGTCGACTTTGAAGTCACAGACTTTGACCTCTCGTACAACGCTTTACTTGGTCGATTGGCGTTGGCCAAATTTATGATTGCCACCCATTATGATTATACGGTGGTCAAGATGCTGGGCCCTCTTGGCCCGATCGTCGCCAAGGTGGACAGGCCGGAGTCTCTTTGGTGTGACAGGATGGCCCTCAACCTCGCCGGCACCGTCAGCGCTCAGCCTTCTGGTGTCGGCGAATTAGGGGCCCCTAAAGCGAAGACCCGAGCCACGCCTGGTTCGTTCGGCGAGGCCAAGGTGTTCTCCCTGAGCAAGGACCATCCAGCCAGGACCACGAGGGTATGCGGCGGCCTCAACCCTAAATAGGAAAGCGCGCTCGTCATCTTCCTCTGGGAAAAGTCGGATGTGTTTGCATGGCAACCATCCGAGATGACTGAGGTCCCAAGGAGGTGATTGAGCATCGGTGTGCGGTGCTCCTAGGAGTGCGCCCAGTCCGGCAGAAGGTACGAAGGTAGGCACCAGAGCGCCAAGAGGCCATCCGGGAAGAAGTAGAGAAGCTGTTGCGTACGAAAATTGTGAGGCAGGTCACTCATCCGAGTGGCTTGCCAACCCCGTGCTCGTGAAGAAATCCAATAAGATTTGGCGGATATGCGTCGATTTCACCGACCTCAACAAGGCCTGCCCGAAGGATCCCTACCCTTTGCCACACATATATTTGCTTGTAGTCTCCACCGCAGGGTGCGAGCTCCTGAGCTTTTTGGACGCGTACTCTGGGTACCACCGGATTAGCATAGCGGAGGAGGATCGGTAGAAGACAGGTTTTGTAAGTCCCATGGGTGTGTACTGTTATATTAGAATGGCTTTTGGGTTGAAAAATGTTGCTCTACTTATCAGCGTGCTATGCATTCTTTTTTCTGGAGCCAGATCGGGAGAAACTTGAAAGTCCACGTGGACGACCTGGTGATAAAGAACAAGAGGAGCGAGAGATTGATGGCTGACTTGGAAGAGACCTTCACCAACATGAGGTAGCACCACATAAAGATCAATCCTGAGAAGTGTGTATTCGGCGTGCCCTCATGAAAGATGTTGGGGGTTTCTCGTATCCAGTCGGGGCATAGATGCTAACCCCGATAAGATTGCGGCCATCGAGCACATGCAGCTGCCCACTCGCCTGAAGCATGTGTAGTGCATCACGGGCTGTCTCGCATCCCTCAGGCGATTTATAGCCCATCTAGGAGAGAAGAGCCTACCCTTGTTCAAGCTGCTGAAAAAGACCAACGACTTCAAGTGGACCCAGGAAACGCAGCAGGCCTTCAATAAGTTGAAGAAGTACCTGTCTTCACCCCCGGTGCTAGTTGCTCTTGAGCCTAGTGAGCCACTTCTCCTGTATGTGGCGGCCACTCTGGCGATGGCGAGCGTGGTGTTGGTGGCAGAGAGGGAAGGTGTTCAGCGTCCGGTCCACTACGTCAGCAAGGTGCTGTAGGATGCGGAGACCCGGTACCCTCAGACCCACAAGATATTGTACACCATGCTAGTGGCATCCCAAAAGCTGCGACATTATTTTTAGGGGAGGGAGATCGCAGTGGTCACGCCGTTTCCCCTCCGAGAGATCCTCCTCAATCAGTAGGCGCAGCGCTGAGTTGCCAAGTGGGCGGTGGAGCTAGGGGAATTTGGTTTGCAGTTTCTTCCTCGGACCGCCATCAAAAGCTAGGCGATGGCGGACTTCAATGCAGAATGGTCACCGGCAACTCCGGAGGTGGAAGTGCAGCCTGAGCCTCCCGCCTGTATGCTTTTCTTCGACGAGTCTTTCAGCCTAAAAGGCGTGGGGGCTGGGGCGGTCTTGGTCTCTCCAACCGAGCACGCCATGCAGTACATGGTGGTGCTGGATTTAAAGGCCACCAACAACATCGCTGAGTACGAGGGTCTGCTAGCGGGGTTGCGCATTGCTGCCTCGCTGGGCATCCGACGAATGCGCGTCAAGGGTGACTCGTTGCTGGTCGTCAATCAGGTATGCAAGGACTCTCACTATGGCGACGTATTTGGCTGAGGTTAGAAAGATGGAGGATCACTTCGATGGTCTAGAAGAATACATTCATGTCCCACGGCATGACAACCACTTGGCGGACGGGCTCTCACAACTTGCTTTCTCCTGAACTACTGTTCCGATTGGGGTCTATAAAGAATGACTTATGTAGCCGTCTGTCACAATCCCCAGTTCCGACAAGGATGACAGAGCGTCGGCCTCGGCTCCCGTGTCAGGGGAGGGACCCGACGCTGCTCTTGTCAAAGCGCCAGAGGAAACGCCAAGTCGAGCAGAGTACTCAGGCGATCGCGCTGTGGTCGCCGCACTTGATCAGGAAGGACAATGGATGGATCCGATCCTAGCCATCTTGCACGATTAGGTGGTTCCCGACGATGATGCGTCAGCGAAGAAAATAGCGTGCAAGGCCAGGAGCTACACCCTGGTTTATGGGGACTATATCGCCGGGATGAAAACAAAGTTCTTATGAAGTGCATCACTTGGGAAGAGAGGGCCAGTTTGCTCTTCGGCATCCACAGAGGCGAGTGTGGGAGACAAATGTCCGGTCATACATTGATTGGTAAGATGTACCGCCAAGGGTTTTATTGGCGCACCACTCTCCAGTATGCCTACGAGCTGGTGAGAAGATGCAAGGAATGCCAATTTCAAGGCAAGCAAATCCATCGACTAGCTCAGGCACTGCAGACCATTCCTCTCTCTTGGACGTTTTCGGTCTGGGGGATGGATATCCTAAACCCGTTTCCACGGACTATGGGAGGCTATACGCATCTGTTCGTGGCCATCGACAAGTTCACCAAGTGGATCGAAGCAGAAGCAATTCGCACAATCATATCTGCGGCCATCAGATTCATGTGGAAAGTCTTCGTGTGATTTGGGGTCGCCAACCGCATCATAACCGACAATAAAACCAAGTTCGCCAATGCCGTCTTATAGAACTTTTGCGAGGATATAGGTACTAAGGTGTGTTTCGCTTCAGTGACCCACCCACGGAGCAACGGTCAAACAGAGCGGGCCAACACATTGGTGTTGAAGAGGCTCAAGATGAGGGCATTCGATCGTCTCCACAATCGCGGGAAGCGCTGGGCGGAGGAGGTTCCGACACTACTTTGGTCGCTCCGCACTTCGACGACCTGGACGAACATGCGTGTGCACTCACGTGAACTCAGACCTAGACGAACCAGCGTGTGCACTCGCGTGAAGCAGGCTGTCGCCAGGCGTCCCGATTCCGCATGGCATTCCAAGGATCAACCACCTTCAAGTCCACATCTTTCAAACAGAGATGCATGCCTAACAGATGCGTTTCAGGTCAAGACATGGACAAAGCAATTAGCATCGATCATAGACCCAGCAACGTATCAAGAGTACTTCATATCCAAACTGATTGAAATGCACATCTCCTAATAGAGAAGATGATCCTTCGTCACCTGGTTGATTTCTAGAGCATCTCCTCGTTCAGTGGTGGGCAGCCAAGGAAAACGACACGAGTCTTGTCAGACAAGCTCTGAACATGAAGGGAAATGTCAAGCAGGTGCACAAACAGTACAAGCAGGTACATTTGGCCTATATTCATTTTGTACCTTGAGGTCTTCAGCAATCTTTCTCACGTTGTCTACGTACTCCGGTCCAAGTGCAAACAAGTGGGCTGCGATGGAATCACTTGCACCAAAGTAAGGAAGGTTGCATCTCTGAATCCTAAGGCAAATGGGGGGTACAAAGTTAGTGATTTTAATTGGGTAAGCATACAACTAATTTTAAGAAGGCAACATACCCTATGCAATAATGCTTCCAATGCAATCAATGTGCAACCAAACTAACAAAAGTCATAAAATTTAAAAATTTGTAGATGTTTACGCTACCTACGTATAGATTTTCTAAGACCAAATTCATTCTATATAAAGAGTTATAAAAAACAAGAAAATTTAAACAAATTTGAAGGGTTCAGATTTGATAGTTTTTTTTTTTTGTAATTCTTAGTATAGGATACATCTGAACTTGTAATTTTATCTGAACTTGTAAGTTTATGAGTACATCTACAATTTTTTGATAAATTTTTACGACTTCTGTTAGCTTGGTTGCACAATGATGACATCGGAAACTTGATTGCATAGGAATGTCACCTTTTAAGAATCACGAAACAAATAGTACTAGAATTCTCGAAAAAGAAGTACAGGAGGTTAGCTCTGATAATGTAAGGCAGACAACTAGATATTCATTGCATTTCCTTTTCATGTACAACAATCTAGTACACACTGATTTACATAAGGCAAGCAGCTCAGAATTAACATTTTTGGTACATCAACAAATAATTGCAAGCAATCAACAATTGAAACTATTCAAATCATACGCTGCAAAAGTAAATATTATAATGTTGGAACCTGGCACCTGTCTAGAATTGCATATGTTCAGAAACTATTCAGTAAAATTATTATTTTGAACTCAAAAAGGATTTCTGACATATTGAAAGGGTACAGTTACTCATCCCAAAACTGAGCCATATAACCTTAGCCTGGCCATCAACAATAAGAGGCAACCAAGATTTGCTCTTCTCAGAATAGCAGTGCACAATAAAAGGAAGATATTGCTTAAGAATGGGATGATTAGCAGAGGACATAAACAAGTATTATAAGCTTAGCAGCATCTGATCTTAAGGAGAACACTGGATAAGAGAAAAAGGTCCATACCTTACGGAAGACTTTGTTGATGACTTGAAGGGCTCGTCTGAGTTCAGGCCAATATAGCCTCTGAACAATATCAGCCTGAATGGTTTGGTGATAGACAATTAGACATAGGCATTACTCAAGTATAAAAATATTGTTGCTAGGCTGATGATTATGTCCAAAATAGCTCATATTGTTTGATTCTGGTTTATTTCCTGCACTTGTTAAGTTGCTATCTTGCCAAGAGTGTTACCGGTGATTCCAGAAAAAATGGTCGCTCCAACAAAATTTGTCGTAGCCATAGTGGTACAAAGTATTACTCTTATAAGGGCAATGTGAATCAGCAATTCAGATTAACTCAGGCCAGATAACATTCCATGCAAAATAAAACATTCAAAATAGGCAGGTCTCATGTCAGTTTCAACGATTGGGCAGAAATAGGTTGGTTTTCTAAGGTATTTTTGGCCTGTTAAGAGTCTTATACCTCTCCTTATACGCATCCCTAATTAAATTTTGAAATGCAGGATACATCACGAGCATTCACAATATCAAGAACAAAGCATACGCAACTTCCTCATACATATAAAATCCTCGGATTCTTGCTCTATACAAGAATCTAGTGCTAAAGAATTACCACACCTCTAATTCACTTGTGCACCTTTTGCATTGGATTCTCTTTTGTAGCTTGGGCTATATTGCTTCGCCTGATGGGTTTGTAGCCCCCTGCCCTCCTCTTTTCCCCAAGATATGTAGAAGTAATACTCATAAAAGAAGCAAAATTAATGAAGTATTTTTTGCAGGATCGCTCTTCTCAAGATCTAGTTGGTTAGGGTGCCAGTCACTCTTAAGTAAACATGGTCCAATTCTTTGCTCTTTTCCTTTTTACTTTTATTGTGAAACCACATATAACACTAAGACACGCACTGTTGAACATAACCAATAGTAGAGGTCAAACTATCCCCAACCCTCAATGGCGTTAGGACCAGAATTACAATTCGAACAAAATGGATACCATATATTTAAGACATAGAAACTAATTCTAATTTAAACCTATGTTCATATATGTTTTAAACATGCAGGCATAGAGTTGTAGGACTACTACAATGAAACAACAGGCAACCAAATATTTGCATGGACAATTATTTTCAATTGATGTGTGTTCTTCAAGTTATAGCACAGCATTATGATATTTCCCCATTTTCATTCATCTTAAGCCATAAATCCATGTAGGTTTGATGTATAAAAGAATCATAATTCATAACAAGATTCCCTTAAAAAGAATGATGGAAAGATAGCAAGCTAGCATATTGCCATGTATCAAGGTGGGAATCAGATGGTAAATCAGTCTCTATGTTTTCAACCCTGCCTCCAAAAAAGGAAATTTCATCTATCAGTTGATCCTAAATTGTTCTTTACTATATTTACTGAGAAATCCTAAGGCCACATTTGGAAGACAAAATTCAAAAAGATCTTGTGAAATTGGCCAATTTATGTAGACTGTATATTCTGCTTCTTTAGGACTTTGTTTGTAAGATATATGTGAAGATTGAAGAAACACGACACAATACTCCTTGTGGAAGTGGTGAAAACACAGAGTAACAAAATTAGCATAAACAAAAAAAATTAAAATTACAATGTGGTTGGTCTAAACAGCATCATCTCCATATGGTCGGTCTAAACAGCATTCTGCAAATTAGTGGTCAAAACTAGAGAAGGTGGATTGCATATTTTGTTCTAAAGAAATGATATATAATAGAGGGAGGTGGTGATTCATGTGAACTATAAGAGTAAAACATCATAGGCTCATGGCTAGTAAAATGGGAGGTGAGATGTACTAGTGGGAAATTAATTCATAGGCTCATAGACATAGTCACAAATAGAGGTGGCCAAGGCCAACGAACGAACAGGGCCATCCTGGTTTGGGCCCGTTTGGCTAAATTTACTATATGAATGGGGGCCGAGGTCTCGGCCCAAGCACAGTTTGTACCGTGAACCGAACCAGGTCGGCCCGGTTTTAAATGTGCTTACACATTTTTGCCGAAAAATATATTTAAAAATTGAAAAAATGATTAAGTTTCAAAATTATGTTATAAAATGATGAAATAAATTATAAATCATAATAAAATAGGCATATAAACATATATTTTAATTAAATATGCTTGCTACAGTGGCGAACCGAACCAAGCCGAAACAAACCGGGCCAGCCAGTCAATATACGAACCGAACCAGGCCGGCCCATAGACCGAGGTCTCATTCCAGGTTTGGTTCAATGACGCAAACCAGGCCAGCCCGGTCCGGTCCAGTGAACAGTATGGGCCTGCCCGGTTGATGCGACTTGGTTCGGCTAATTTGGCCACCTCTAGTCACAAACTCACAAAGTCGCAATCACTGAAAAGGAAGGGGAAGGGGAAGGGATGGGGCAAGGGGAGGAGTAGCTATGAATGTTATGTTACTAGTACCTTGCGGGTGCTGTTGGTGAGGGCAGAGTCCCATCAGTCGTCGCTGAAGGAGGAGCCGAAGAGCACCAAAGAAAGGCCAACCTGCTGCATAAGCACCACCAATTATCCTAGCAGGTGGTTCTTGATTTGATCTGCTCCAGCTGGTACCTACCAATACAAGCTCTACGATACAAAACGGACATGCAATGACAGAAACAAGCTCTTCTGTACAAGACGAATAAGAAATCAGCGAAACAAGCTGAGCTTAGCTGAGCGATGGATGGTGGCCTACAGGCTATAGCACATTCAGTACCGCTGTGAACGGGCTCAATATATAGGCAAGGCTGGTATTTATTCGCGTGTATGCACATAACCAACCAAGCTGACACTAACCTGTAGGAGTAATAAAGCAAGCACACAGCAGACGCCAACAAGGGCTGCACTGCATGATTAAATACTAATAAGGCTTCAATACTGATCAGTAATCGTTGCAGCTTGAACACCAACATTGTTGAGCAGGCCAGATTAAAGAAAACGAAAAAAAGACAGATCAGTAATCAGAGTAGCGACAAAGAGTATAAAGTTATTATGATCGACTGATCGATGCATAGTTGACAAGAAGGCAAGCGGACAAGCATCGACATGGAGATGCTGGAAATCATTTTGCTGCATATGACGGCGACGGCAAACGATTGAATCTGAGCCTAGCCTGAGCGGGCGGCGAAGCGCTCAACGTTTGGATCGGAGAGGTTGATGCCGACCATGGCCTCCCCAAGCCCGGCGCTGACGTTGGCGAGTATCTCCGGATCGCTGTAGTGCGTGACGGCCTGGACGATGGCGCGTGCGCGGCGCGCAGGGTCGCCGCTCTTGAAGATGCCGGAGCCGACGAAGACGCCGTCGCAACCGAGCTGCATCATGAGGGCGGCGTCGGCGGGGGTGGCCACGCCGCCGGCAGCGAACTGGACGACGGGGAGGCGTCCCAGCTGCTTGGTCTGCATGACGAGGTCGTAGGGGGCGGCGATGCGCTTGGCGTAGGAGAAGACCTCGTCGTCGTCCATGTTGCGGAGGGTGCGGATGTCGCCCATGACGGAGCGGACGTGGCGGACGGCCTCGACAACGTTGCCGGTGCCGGCCTCGCCTTTGGTGCGGATCATGGCGGCGCCCTCGCGGATGCGGCGGAGGGCCTCGCCGAGGTCGCGGCAGCCGCAGACGAAGGGGACGCGGAAGTTGTGCTTGTTGATGTGGTGGGCGTCGTCGGCGGGGGTGAGGACCTCGCTCTCGTCGACGTAGTCCACGCCGATGGCCTCCAGGATCTGGGCCTCGACGAAGTGCCCGATGCGGGCCTTGGCCATGACGGGGATGGTGACGGCGCGCTTGATGTCGCGGATGAGGCCCGGGTCCGACATGCGGGCGACGCCGCCCTGCGCGCGGATGTCGGCGGGGACGCGCTCCAGCGCCATCACGGCGCAGGCCCCGGCATCCTCGGCGAGGCGCGCCTGCTCCGGGGTCACCACATCCATGATGACGCCGCCGCGCAGCATCTGGGCCAGGCCGACCTTGACGGAGAAGGTGGCGGCCGGCTTGGAGGAGGGCTCCACCACCACCTTGTTGCCGCCGGCGCCGCCATAGAGGGCCACCACGCCGCCGCCGCCGCCGCCGCCATCGGAAGCCATGCCTGGAGGACTAGTCTAGAGACGGGTGGAAATGGAATGGAGGTGGGAGGTGGGCTTCCTTGCTGCTTCTTCAATGGGCAGGGCAGAGATAAGGCTAGGGGGGTAACGAGTGGCAATGGGCTGGCTCACAAATCAATGGGCTCTGCTCTTCACTAAACCACTTTCCGTCTTCTTCTATCCTTTTTTTCTTTCTCCCTTTTTTTCTAGACAATGGAAAATCGATACAAGACGTGGCTGCCAGTATTTTCGGAAGAAATATAGAATAATAAGTCTGAGAATTATGGCACGCCGCAGGCGTTCTCGCAAGTCAAAACCAGATAAAATGGTCTCTCGATCCGTCGAATGATGGATTTGAATTTTAATTTTTTTAACCTAGCAGCCCACGTGGAGTTTTAGAGAGTAATGCGAAGAATCCACCGGTACGGTTCCAAGCATGCTGCTGACCATCGGATGTGTTAGCTGACACGGGCATCCAGATCCGGTGCAGTCGTGACTACGACTGCACGTTAAGGACTACACCAAATCTTGGCCGTCCATTTTTTGAAGTACCGGCTGAGATGGATTGCTACAGTACTGTATGGTACAGTGTGAAACAGTGCCTCTTCGCTGCTACAATGATCTAGCCGGTTTTGAGCCTTTGGATTTAGATCGGACTGCTCGCTAGTGACTGCTTAACTTGCAATCATTACTACGACTGCATAGGAACCGGATCCCTGACACGGTATAGTAGGATCCACCGATCTTATTGCCTCGTGGATCGAGCCAACGCAGGTATCACGCTAAAATGCGGTGGTTCTTTTATTATAAGTTCATAATAATCTGTCATAGGAATTTCATTCGTTTTTAAACACGGTTGATCCTTCAATTTTTTCCACCTCTCCACCTAGCGTACCGTCTTCCCGACCATGTCCTCCGAGCGCTACCACCATCCCTCCTCGGCACCGTCTAATCTTTGGGCTGCCGGCTACTACGGCCTCCCTCTTGGTCGCCATCTCCCAACCGCGCCTCTCAAGCACAGCCACTACCCCTCCCAGCGACGACTAATCAGGCCCCACCACAACCTGACCTTTCTGATGTTGTCACCTCCTAGCGTGCCTCCTACCCCACAAAATCTAACCACCACTTTACCCTCCCTCGTACGCTACCACTCACCCTTCTGCCTGGCCTACCCCACCTAGGTGTCACCACCTCTTCGCAACACCGCTCCCTTTCAGGATGTCTTCTGCTCAATTTCATACAGCCTTCAAGCTGAATTTTTACCAAAACATTTCTATAATTTTTTTCTACAAAGAAATCATGAGGATTGGGGCGGTCTGATCTTATGATGAGATTCACAAGGATATATACAATATGGTCGAAGATAAGACCTTAATGATCCAGCTACGAACCACACAAGGGTAGGAACATAACAATCGCTAAACCACAAACATAATAGTTATCAACTATGTTAACAACGCGATTGACCGGGCCACAAAGGTCAATTCCTACAAATGATCTAAGAACAAGCAAGAAACAAGATAAATGCAATTTAAAATTGTAAATAGGGATGAAGGACATAATACAAAGGTGAGGTTCTAGTCGAGACAAGTAACAAGAGGAGGGACGCACACAAGGTCTACCAAGCATAACAAAACCTTAACTAAACAATGAACACTACGATATTTATGAGAGGGAGGCGGCTAGGAGGGAGTGTTGGATGTCCTAGTGTTTCCCTAGGGCGTCCATCACATTGGCATCGACCAGACCTGCTTACAAGTCTCGGTTTGGCCCAACTGGTGATGCAACACCTTATTTTGATAATCCCTGATATTTTAGAATGATTTTTGAGATGAGACTAATTCGTTTGGAAAGTTTATCTCCTAAGCTTTTTCCATAGAGTGACACAACATAAAATCAAACTATGTATGTGACTTGGGCGTCCATTTGAAGGTGTTGCGTGTAGACGGCCGAACATGACTTATGGATGAATTGGGCTCTCTTTGGAGTGACGTGACCTTTATGACCTGAAGGAGTTGAGGATGTGGAGATACACCTTTTTGAATGCGCTATCAAGTAGAGGAGGTGGCCACGATGGTGATCGAGTGACGGCGCCATAACTAGAGGCCAATTATGTGATCGACCAGGCCAAGGTGGCGGTCGATGATACCATGTCAATGAAACCATCATAGTAGATGTAGATGAAGTAGAGGATGCCGTAAATTATCGTCAACTTTCCACGACCGTAGTAGAAATTAGGGAAGTAGTGGCGATCACATCCATATGAGTGATGTCCTCATCAATGTTCCTCTTCTTCCACCCCTCATTCTTGTTAGATTGAGTGTGTGTGTGTGTGTGTGTGTGTGTGTGTGTGTGCAATAGTTGAATTTCTATTGAATAGCCCAAAGGGCAATATAAAGAGTACAAAGGGGAAAAGCTAGAGAAGGGGAAAATACTATCCTACCCTTACAATACACAAAATACTAGAATACTCTTAACACCCCCCCCCCCCGCTCCAAATCCACTATGTAATATCGTTGCATTTGGAGGAAAACACACACTCTAATAAAGGGGAGATCAAAAGTCAAAGTCTTGCGAGGTCGTCGAAGTGTGCATCTCAAGGAAAATAAGCCGAAATCCATGAAGAACTCAACCATCTGGGTCAACCCTCGGTGACAATGCTTAGCATGAAGGAGAACAAATGGCACAGATCATAGCCTTGAATGGCATCATCATGAAAGATGAACATGATGCGTCGCGAAGAAGGGAGACACGACGTCCAGAAGGACCAAGGAGCAATGATAGAGAAATCGAGGCCAAGCCTTTTTGGAGGTAAAGGCTTCTACAGTCTGCAAGGATCTCTGGTAATGCAAGCAATGTTAGTAGAGGACGGCTAGGAGGAATAGTTTGAAAGTGGAGCAATGCAATTGGCAAAATAGAGAGTGGTCAAATCAAGCTAAGGAAGGAGATAGAAGCATAGCAGTGACTGATCACAACCTTGGAAGGCATCATCACAAAGAGAAGGACGTGATGCGCCATGAAGAGCTCATGATGTCCAAGAAGATCAAGGCGTGGTAGCAACTGCCATGGGAAAAGAGAGAAGCTAGCAAAGAATCAGCTGATTTGATATGGAATGGTGGACTCACACGATATCAATGAACTGACAAAAAGGAGCAACAGACGTGGATGACACAACGGAAGCTAGAAAAGGAAAAAACTCAAGGATACATGCAACAATCAACAAGATACATGCAGTGAGGACAACAAGCAGCGAAAAATAGCAAAATGTCAAGGACAGTGATACATGCGTAAGGTAGCAAGCAATTGAAACCCAAAATAGCATCAAGAAGGCAGTAATGGCTAAGATAGGACCCAAGGAAGGTGTAGAGCATATGTGTAGCATAAGACCCAACAATGGCGATGCCAGCAAATATCAGGATATGAAAGAAGCTGGGATGCTCAAAAATGGATAAAGAGGTGCCAAATCGGTGGTGGTGAGAGATGAGGAAGATCGGCTTGTGTTAAAACCAAATGAAAGGGTTGATAAGGCTGTAGGATGCTTCAGCTCAAGAGTGACACAAGGTCAAGAATATATGGGTCATGGATAGGTGATAGGTGGTACAGCTTGAGGTGTTAATGCATGGCGAAGGTGTTGATGAAGCTCTATAATGCCGGAGTGGAGGTTAACAGTGGCACGATAGCTAGATTAGCAGAGGACCAAGCAAGGCCCAGGCATGCTGCATTGGTAACATTACTCCACGAAGAAGAGGAGCAGTGTTGCGGCTAAGGGATAGGCCTAGCAGTGCGGTTACAACACAATGAAGCACTGGAGCAGAGGCAGTCGCGAAGCTCTTGGAGGTGGATTCGACCGAGCTCGAGCTTGGGAGCACCATATTTGGCGTGGATGTGGCCTGATTTTGTTGGGAGTGCCACCATGGAGGCCAAATCCATGCATAGCTTGGGCTCCCGACGAAGGAAGAGTTGGCGACAAAGCTTTTGTAGATCCGACCATGGGACCAAAACGGCAACAAGGTGGAGTGGTGCCATGGTGGATGAGGAGGCCCTCAGTGGTGGACATGCGCTGGAGGTGGCGTTGGAGGACGCTCTTCTACGATGGTGGTGACAGCGCAGGTGGAGTGACCCCATGTTGGCCAGATCCGTCCCGGAGCGGTGGGATCTAGCTCCTGGAACGGCGGCATCGAGGCAGGGTGGCGCACAGAGCTGGAGCTAGAGCGTGCACGACCGGGAGGCGGCCGGAGACATTCTCGTCAGGCCGAGAGACAGCCGCGCCAGGGCGAGAGGCGGCGCGTGGAGCCTGGAGAAGGGGTAGCGACCCCAGGACCAGGGCGATGGCCTGATCCGAGTCGGAGGCAGTTGATCCTGGCTTGGAGATGTTGGATTCGTCGTCCTTAGTGGCCGGCAGCACTCCGATCGGCTGGGACCCAGCATCCAAGTGGCGGCGGCAATGTGCTAGGGTAGGAAAGAGGAGATGCTGTTGTTGGAGACCGGAGCTGCTGTTCTGCTGGAGGAAGAAGCAGAGATGCTGTTCCCAAGGGGCTGTTGTCACTGCACTTGATGAAGAAGGGACTCCGGAGGGAAGCCATAGCAAACCAGGAGCCCTGCTCCCGTAGAGGAACCAAGCTCCTCCCGTGGGCGAGCGACAGTGGAAGATGGTGGTGAGCTAGAGAGATCTCTGCTCTGATACCATGTTAGATTTAGAGTGTGTGTGCAATAGTTGAATTTCTATTGAACAGCCCATAGTGCAATATAAAGAGTACAAAGGGAAAAATTTAGAGAAGGGAAAAGACTATCCTACCCTTACAACACACAAAAGACTAGAATACTCTTAACAATTCTCTCCTCTCTACCCTAAGCCAATTGTTACTTGTCGCACCACCACCGACGACCACCATCTCGACTAGTCAATCCACTGCGGCGCATCCTCAGTGTGGTTAGTGACAAGTGACAACCAGCTTGAGGGAGAGAAGAGAGGGTGAGGGGAGGAAAAAGGACCAGATTGCTTTTGCAAAATGTACATGTGAAGGAGAGTTGATCTCAGCATGAATCTCGGTGTGGATCCCAATGGTCGAAGATGTGCTTGGAATCGTATGTACATGTGAATGAGAGTTGATCTAGACATGAATCTCGGCGTGAATCCAATGGTCAGGGATGTGCTTGGAATTGCATTTACATGTGAGATTGTATTTTCATTTGGTTATAGAACAATACATGTGGCAAACGGCATGACAATTCATATCATGGTTTCACATGTTTGTTTTAGTTAGATTTTGTAAGGATCTCTGTGGTTCATGACAAAACTTGTCTAAGCTACCTTTAGTCATTTGCCACATTTGTGGCTCGATTAATCCATCTAAGGTTAGATAGTGTTTGGTTCCTATTCGAAACTAACATAGGTTAGACAGGAAGATTAGACAAGTATTTGGTTGCCAAGGAAAAAGAATTTACCAAAGCTTCTTCCCCGTAACTTCTTCCCTCATCATGTTTGACCAAAACCCAGGATGATGATCTCCCGTAGTTGTTTTCATCGATGATCTTGCCCACAAGGCCGTCTCTTTCCAAATCCTGGTGGTCCTCTCCATGGTGCCGCTTCTTCTCCGGGTTCCAGCGGCCAACTCATCTCTCGACGTGGCGACAACCAGACCGAGGACCCCATGTCCCCATCCCATGATCCCATCAGTGGCTTATCGCTTTCTTCCCCGGCGAGAGGCGACGATGGGATCTCTCATCTCTTGAGGCCGCAACGCCGCTACATAACCGCATCATGGCGCTGTCTCCTTGATGACTTGCTCACCAAGTCCACCCAATCCTCGGCGGCGAGGATGGCAGAGCTCCCAGCCCGTCCACTGCCTCGACGAGTCGGCCGCTCCTGCGATGATGAGGACTGGACGGTGGAGTTCTTAAGCCAGCTACTCCTGCTACGGCAAGGACGTCAGGGCTCCCGAGTCTTTACTCTTGTAACCATGCGCTCCCCCGCCTCAGCCTTCAGGCTCAAGAGACATGCGCGTGTGGCAAAAAAAATTGCGGCGGTGAATTTGAGCGCAATACATTTGGCCTAACCTTTTTCTGGTGCACTTAACTTTGGTAGACAACCACTGCCACTGCGGTAGTGTGGTATAACTAATACTCCCTCAGTTCTTTTACAGAATCCAAAGATAATTGATGGTCAAAGTTATATTTACAAGATCATGTTAATGTTCAAAAGGCTACAATCTTAAAAGTGGAGGGAGCAACAGAACAGTAGTTTGGGTGGCATTGAGTTGAGACAATGATGTTACAATAATTCACCCTTAAACAAGATCATTTTCCCAGATAATAGCTGATTTTCCCATTTTTATGCTAAAATACAACCATCCAGAGGGACCCAAGGATCATTGGAGGATCATCCAGCATTTAATTTCTGATTTATCACTACCAAAATAATAATTTTACATACTTTAAATTAGCTAATGTTACATCACTATACGTTACAATGAATTGTAGTACACAACAACGTTCACTGAGATCACCCTAACGGAGAATGCAAGTTCTACAACGTGTCTGTTGAGTAAACACCAGCTTCACTAGTTAAAGGTCAAAACTGAAAGAATGCTAATTGTATTCTACACGACTTAAAAAAGCTTAGGAACCTAGAGAGAGAGCACCGGCTGCAAATAAAAGATTCCTCCGAGAAAACTGCAAATTGCAAGATAGCAGTTAGCTCTATTAGAGATGTGCACAGTAACAAGTATTCAGTTTGCCAACATGACATGTGAAAAGAGAGAAAAAAATCTTCACCCGTAGAGAATACACAGGAGTTGCTTTCGTAGGTAGAGCTTTTAGCAGCCTCAGTCGGTTTGTTGAACCACCTTTTCTGTTTGAGCAAAAAAAAAAGGGGATATATTACAACTAGAGTAAGGAACTGATCTTTATACAAGCATGTCTATGAGCAAACCAATCGACTCACGTTTCATCCATCTTAAGCGCCTTTGTGCTGGAAGAAATATCCCAGAGTTTCACAGTGCAGTCCGCAGATCCAGATGCAAGCAATGCTCCTTCGCAGCTAAGACAATGGTAGAGTAGATTGATCAAGATCATTCTTTTGCATGGAATCAATTAAGCAATCACACTTTTACTAAAACCGTAATAGAATGTGGCTCCACATGGTATCACAGAATAACGCATAGGCATGCAAAAGGGCATAGGTTGCCATCATACCCATAAATCTGGTCAGAGAAATATCAAAAAATGGGGACTCGTTTCCTAGGGGATTACAAAGAAAAAAATGGCAGCTAGTGGCAACCCAGAACAGACCATTTAGCCCAATTTGGCCCATTAGACTGTAAGGAAGTTGATGTTTTCCTGGAAGCACGTCTCTTCAGGCTCCTCAAAGTGCCGCCTCTACAGGCTCCTCAAAGTGCCGCCTCTTCAGGCTTCAGCCATTGCATCAGCTCCTTCCAGTTCCAACACATGCAGCCTCTAGAGGCGTCACTCTCTTCCACTGCCTCCTCTCACGGCCCCTCCATCATGAAGGTGGTGACCCTCGGGCGGCTTGGCTTGCTTCTTCCCAAGCTCCTCCATGACACTGCTGCTCAACTCGGACCTTGCTTCGCCAGCCACATCTGCACCTTGTCCGGAGTCCGTACAAGTTGCTGCCCCGGCCACACAAGTCAATTTGGGGATTTTTTTAGCATATGGTGAAGGTTGATCTGGGGATTTTTTAGCATATGGTGCCAGTCGATTTGGGGATTTTTGAGTGCAGGTTGATTTAAGGATTTTTGAGAACATGGTGCATGTTGATTTGGTGATTTCAAGAAGTGCAGGTTGATTTGAGAATTTTTTTAGCACATGATGCAGGTTGATTTGGCGATTTTGAGCACAGATGGGCGGCTACAGACGCCGCATGCCTGTGCGAAAATCTTATTGGGGAGTTCATTACGCCCTGCCGTTGTGCCTTGGCTGTCCCATCATGAATTGTAAATGAAAAAGAAATAACACTGGACATTTGTAAACATATATAGAGAGCATCCTAAGTACAAAAAATCCTATGTTGCGGCTCAAATAAAGTACAAGCAATGAACACAAAGAAATGATAACTTACTGGATTGCTTGAACAACAGGTTACATAAAAAGCCATTGCATTAATTCACTGTTATTGTTTTGTCAAAGAAGGTTCATGATGCTAGGTGTCCAAGCCCTCGACTATCAGTGTAATATTATGTGTTATGCTGACATGTAAACACAACAATAAAATGTTGCACCACTAACCTAACTTTATTCAACAGAACTCAAACCAGATTGCTGATGGAAATGAAATCAAAATGATTGTGGTTTAAAATTAATAGGATAGCTACAAACATTATCAAATCTGCAGTCATTTGAAGACAAGAAATGAAAAGAGAAAAATACCGAAATATCTGACTGGCCATGAGTGAAAAGAAAGTTATGGTTCACATCAAAACTTGACCCCTTTTTTTGTTTCTAGAACTGATTCAGTTCGGGCCTGACAGCTGCTCAAAGCCTCAAATCAAGTGTTGTCTTCGCCAGTTTTTGGAGGTATTTTTCTAGTTCTTATGCCTAATAAAACATATTAGCTTAATAGCACCTAGTACAGGGTGCGCTAGTATCGGCATGAACTAGATATGACCCCCATTCTATAGGTAAAACTCACATTGAATTTAATGCTAGGTGCCAATAATGATGGACAGAATGGATAGTAGACACACAACAACAACAACAACAACAACAACAGTGTATGGAGATTACCTGAAAGCAAGTGACCACACACAGGAGTTGTGTCCCACAAGTGGTGAAACACAGCGACCTGTAGATAGATCCCACATCATGATGGTTCCATCTTCATCTCCAGAGGCCATGTATCGCCCATCAGGAGACATTGCTAATGATAACACCATACTCCTATGACCAATAAACATCCGTATACATTCGCCAGTTTGAACATCCCATAGTCTTACAGTCTTGTCACTAGAGCCCGTCGCAATGTAGTTACAGTTTACATGCCACTGCACACACTGTCAGGCAAATATATTGCGCATGTAAGAGAGTGAAAACATGCAGACTGAAAGGATTAGGGCCTGTTCTTCTCAGCTTATGTGACATATATGACTTGCTTATTTTCTTATCTTTATTGAAAATACCAATATTTGTTTTTTAATTCATTTTTCCCCTATCTCGAAGGCATGTCTCAAAGCTCTTAAAAACAAGTCAAAACATCATGGACATGATTTGCGAGGCCACCTCTAGAAGCTTTCAATTTAAGGAGATAAGCTAAAAATTAGATAAGCAAGGTAAGTTAGGGAGAACAGACCCTTAATGCAAGTTAGATCCAAATTGCAAGTTGACTTACATCAACATCAGAAAGATGTCCAGCCATAATTCGCAAAGGCTGGATTTTCTCCATTGACCATATTCTAGCAGTCCGGTCATGCGAAGCACTAGCAAAGTAATGACCAACTGGACTAAACTGCCCAAAAGAACACATAAACGTATCAACAAATATTAGAACGGACAATTATATGTCGCATGGTTTACAAGAACTGAATTAATAAAACTGAACAACACAGTAGAACTGTGACTTGTATTTGAAGAGAATGTTTAACAACATATGACTAATTCGATCAGTAAAAACATTCTAAAACCCATAACAAGCAATTACGCTCCAATCACCATCAAGACCAAAAGAACAGCAGGGATGCACATTTATGTATTAATGGAGTCATCCATTGCTAACACCACAAGGCTCCTTTTTATAAGGCATTCACACGAGATAGGGAGACCATATAAACATCAGGAGCAGTTTACTAATAGTGGGTGCATGTGCACCCTTTCAGGCAATAAGTCTAATAGTAAACAATGATGAACAAAAGACTAAGATGTAACTGCATATAATCAAAGGCAATAGCTTATTTTATAATATGGTAAATCATATGTGAAGCATAACATAATGGGAAGAGTTTAAGCCAAATCAAAAGCAGTGTTCAGAATTGCATAGACTGGCTGTGACCAAGTAAATGACTGAGGGTTCAGTATATAGCTTGCATTGGCGTCATTTAAATAAAACCACATTGTAGACAAAATAAACGATGCAGTCAAGAGAGAACTCATAAAAATTAGAATGCTTTGCATATTATTTAGGCAACTCATAAAAACTAGAATGTGTTGCATATTATTTAGACAAAATTGATATTGAAAACTGGTAATTCACATACTTGGACATCCCAAATTGGGTAATTGTGTCCTTTGTAACAAACAAGATTGGCGTTCAGCTTGGTGCTCCATAGTCGAACTGTAACAAATTAAAAAATATAGATGAAATTCAAATCCCAAATATAAACTAACAAGGAAATAAATGTTACAAAGTAAACACAATGTAAGGATGTTTTACTTGTTGAGTCCGAAGATGATGACAAGAGAAAATCCCCAAATGGGCTAAAGGCTGCAGAAAAAACTGGTCCAGAATGGCCTTGGAATAACATATAGGGTCTTTGCCCCTCATCTGATATTGATAAATGCTCACTCTGGGAAGATCCATTCTCTCCTTGTGAAACAGCTGGAAATCAAAATTTGCACAGCCAACAAATACCACTATTATATAACAGTACTTTTTTATGCCAGGGAGATTAATATTTTAATAAAAATACCACCATTATATAACAGTACTTTTTTATGTCAGGGGGATTAATATTTTAATAATATTCTCAAGTTCCACTGTTCCTGAAAGGTTGCAGTCAAATACTGCAACATTACTAAGTACATTCTATTGTGTCCAGCAAATACAACTGTAAACCATTATACTTTGGAAGGTCCATAAGACATTTTACACTAGTATCCCACATTCATCAGCGTTGCAACACCATCTTAGCACTTGCAACTTAACTGGCTGAATGAAATGTCTTTACTAAGATTCTTCGACCAAATGACAACCATTATATTATGAAATTTCAGCATAATGCAAAGAGGAATGAAAAAAAATATAGAGTAGCGCAACTGACATGTTTTGGATGGCTGGCCAATCTTTGACATATCCCAAACCTGGTGAACACCAAGGAAGTTTTAAAAACTGAGATAAAAAATAAAATGAAAAAGGAGATATCACCTAAAGGGGTTAACCTTCACTGAAGAGTCAGAGAACCCACCAACAACCAATGATCCATCATGAGAAATCGATGAGCAGTTTAATCTGTAATACATAGGATACTAGTCAAACCAAAGCAGGGGCACAGGAATTGTGATCATTAAATTACAGGTACGATTACCCATTATGTGTATTAAGGAAGGTGTAGAAGCTAACAGATGGCAACGCCAAGCTATTCAATTGTACACGGTTTCTCAAGTCCTCAAGAATTGATTGCTCAACTTCAACAGGCCTGAAACAAAAAGGTAAGATTTATCATGTTCTTAAAAGTCAAGGTTGACATTTGAAAGATCAAAAAGTAGACAGGCGTGTTATGTCTTGTAGTGGGAGGCACTATTTTGGTCCTCTTAAGTCAAGACCCTAAATCTTTTGAGAATCCTGACCCTAAATCCAGGCCACTTTTCAGTTCAGGTTTCAAAAAAAAAACTCCCGACTAAAAAGTCAAGGACCAGTTCATACGGCGGATCTACACCTTTAGTAACACGAAATATGTATTTGTACAAAAGCCAAAGTTGAAGGATTGTTTGGTAATTTTTAAACCATAGGTTCTAAAACAGATCAAACCTCAAAGTTTGAGGCCAAACATGATTTTTGGAAAAGAAAATAGTGAAGGGATTATAAATATACATCACTGGAAGGGCCAGCTCTGGCTTCACACGAGGTGCCACAGAAACCATGCTTGTTTCAGATTTGATGTTTTTCCCTGTAACACCTACAAGCTTATCCTTTTTGAGCTTTTTAAGAGAACCACCCTGTTTTCCACCTTCTGAGGATTTTTTCTGTAGCAAAAAAGCAGCAGCAAAGAATGAAGTTACAAAAGTAAGAAGAAAAGCACTAAGGAACACAGGCACATGCATAGCGGAGCCAAGCAATGAATATTTTCTATCAGCTACAGCCTACCAGCTGCTTGCTTTAGGCAATATTGTAATATTTTTGTTCCCAAGCATACTGTAGAAAAGGAAACAAAGAAAAAACACCTGCTCCTAACACAGCCTGACACTAAAACGTAAAAGTTCATGTTTCAATGAAGATCATAAAATAATAAAAAGCAAGGCTTCCGTACTACAAAAGACTGTCTTGCCTTGTTTTCTTCTACATCCGCATCCTTGCTTTCTGCTTCAGCTTTATCAGAATCAGAAAGCGCCTTCTCCATACGCTCCTCAACTGAATCTTCAAGCATCTGAACATCATGATTTTAATTTGAAGATCAATAAATGCCTCGGTATTACATGTAGAAAATTATAAAATGGTCGGAATACCAATAAATAATAACTATCTTATCTGAATTGTTACATTCTGTAGATCCAACTTATTAACTATAATAACTATACAACACAGAATAGAAAAACTTGAGTAATATACCCCCCAATGCACTTCCTTCTGATTTATCTGTTTCGCCAAGTCCTTACTGGTTCCAACCAGAGCAACAACATCCACATCATCAGATATTAATGAAGGTTGCCCAGGAGATACTGCCAATGTTGCATAGAAGTGGTAGGTTAGGTTGTGGGAAGTGGAATGAGCACATGCAAGATAGATACTGGGGGTACTTATCTTAAGCCTTGTTTGTTTCAGCTTAAATTAAATTAAATTTTTTTATTTTTGTATAAAAAGCCAAATGATGTAATACTTTATAGTCATTTCTGTGGGGTTTTAAATAGTTCTTCTTAGAGTTCGAAAAATATTTTTTTCATAATTTTTTGAACTCTTTAAGACGTTTTTTGAGAGGTCACAACTTTTTTAGATTAAAGTTTTTAGCAACTTTCAGCTCAAACAAACAAGGTGTTAATGGATTGGAGGACTGTACCGTCAAAAGTTATGCGTTCGTTGATTATTCCAAGCATGACAAGAGCTTGGGTTTTCTGGAGATACTGGAGAAGCAATTCATATGAATACTGCAATGATAAAGGGGGAAGAAATTTTCATTGGAGCAGCTGATTTGTTGTCTATAAAATAGCATAACATCAAACAAAATAAGTGCTATCTCATTCCTTAAAAAATATGTGATGTGTCTACCATGAAATGTAGGAAAAAATTGTACAGCATGGCACACTAAACACAAAATAGTTGGAAAATTCAGACAAGGACAGCATTAAACTTGAATTTACCTTAAAACTCATCACATCAAGCAACAATTACACAAAATAATGTGAGTAACTGCAAATAGTTGCAGTCAATACAAACTGAAGTAACCATCCAATAATATATTATCATCTACACTTAATAGTTATTTTAAAAAAGTTCATGGGATGCCGGAATGGAATGTAAAAACCAACCATGGTGCCAATTTTCCTCACTCTTTAACAACACTTATACAATAATTTAGTAAACTAGGCAAGATTGAGACATCACATAAGCAACATATTTGGACAAAAAGCTAGGAAATGACAGATAATCTGAAGCTATTGGTTAAGACAAGTAAACAACAAATATTCCCGCAGTACAATGCTGTCTCTGTACAATAATTAAATGATAAAAAGGGTTATCTTACAATCATATTTCAAAGGAAAATACAAAAAAAAGAAATGAAATAGAATTTGGCCTGATAATACCTCACACAACTTAATCCTGAATTTATTTTGCCTTAAAGATCGAGCCAGTTCCATTTCCTGAAAATGGTATCATGTAGAATGGTAAGCGCATAATTTGCTAATCTTGATGGTACGACAAATAAAACAAATGCAATCCCTCATTCATAATATAATGGACGTAAGAGCTAGCTAACTGAAGGACCTCCAAATGTGTGGGAGAAAGAATGCCTTCAAGCTTCTGGAGATCCCTTGAATGCATTAGTTCATGGTCTTCACGAAATGTATGGAAAAATGACCGAGCTGCAGGAATCATGTGTTAGGATGTCTAGGCCAAAAAAAAAGGTCTATCCAAATTATATATCAACTACCAATACCTTCCTGTGTATGCCCCTCTGCCACAAGATCCATGAAGCAATGGATAAACACTGGATAAAGGACGCGGAGCAATTCATGCTACGGAAAACAGCAGAATTTAGACACTTAAGGTATGCACGTAACTACATTTGTTTATTAATAAAAATGCATGTACCATAACACAAATAAATTGTAATATACATATAAAACAAATAAATTGCAGTATACAGTAAGAAGCTCATCCACTGTAAAAAAAAGATCATTTAAGCTAAGTACAATCATGTAACAGGTACATTACCATGCTAATATAAATAGTTCTGACTTTTGTTTTCAATTATATGAGGCTCATAGTGTAAATGTACGCTCCATCTAAAGTTATATCAATTTGAATAAGAGAGATATGTAAAATAACTCCATTATAAGTAGCATGCAATCACTTAAATAGCAAGGCAAAAAATGAACAGTATGATATAGCAGCACCATGCTTCAAAATAGCCATAAACACCACAAGTCTACTATGTCACATGTAATAAAGCTGCGAATGTAAAGTATAATTCATCTACATGTAGCATGCAGCACACCTTGTACTGATCAAGAGAACTGTATGCCCAAGTTCTTAGTTTACTGTAGCCATCATAGTATCTTGCTGGATCATTGTCTGACCTGTCATCATCGAACATATGCAGTCAAAGGAGGATAGCAGGTAAGACCATAACAGAATACAGTGAACTGAGAATCCATGTGAACAAAGGGATGCTGCAGAAATTGGAGGCGGACAAAAAATATGTGGCATTCATTATTATATCAACATAACAGCCCGATGAACCATCTCCTTTAATCATGATCAAACATATAGAGTCCTGAAATGCAGCTCTTGACATAAGCACATAGTATATCCTTTATCGAGTCAAACTGATGGAAATTTAAGTTATTAGGGAAAACACCCTCCCACACAAGATCAAGGCACTTTGGTTACCAAAGGTAATGATACAAATCTCAACCAATGCAGGAAGAGTGTATACCTCCTCCTCACCAATATAACTACACATCGACACAAACCCAAAACCAACAACCAGCACACAGCCACCAGAAACACCTACCTATAATTATGTGAGTAAATGCCAAAATTTCTCCCATACCACCGGCTAAGCTAATTTTGAACTCTTTTGAGTCCTGAGTTCTGAAACCTAGCACAAACATCTGCATCCTAGCAAGTAAGAGAAACCACGTTGGCTTTCCACTAGGAACCACGAATTCCACACAATTACCCAAAAAAAAAAACCAACATTCCCTACTAGGTTTCCCTTGCCCGAAGCTTGAAACCGAGCCCGAAGCCGCCGCCGGCTGAGGCAGCCCGAGACAAGAGGACTAGAGTTGGGTGTCCGGCCAGCGGGGGAAGGGGAGAACGGTGGCGAGCACCTGGAGAGCGCGACGTCGGAGAGGGCGGTGGTGGAGAGGCGGTTGCGCTCCTCCTGCAGCGCGAGCTCGGTGAGGCGGAAGCCCTTCCGCTGCAGGTACTGCTGCACCTTCTTCTCCATCTCGTCGTCCTCCATCGCAAGCGCGCGCTCAGGGCGTGGGCGTTCTAGGGTTTATGGTTCGGGCTCGGAAGTTGGATTGGATCCGTGTGGGGCGAGAAGGCAACCGGAGCAGCAGGGCGAGACGAAGAGGAGGGGAGGTGGACTGCCGAAGACCAAGGAGGGATTGGGCATAACAGACACGGCCCAGCCTCTGCTGTTTTCGGCCTAGTTTCCGAGGGCCACATCAGTGGCCTAGTAAGCAAACGGCCTGCCAAGTGCCATGGATCGTAGAACATGTATGGTACCATATTCCAAAACTATTCACCCGCTATTTAGCCGCTTTGGCGCGCCGAGGCTGGCGTGCGGGCGCGTGCCGGCGAGCGCGCTGGCATGCGGGCGGCGAGCAGCGAGCACGCCAAGTGCGGGCGGTGAGCGCGGGCGCACAGCGCGCGCGTGAGCAAACGCGGCAACAAAAACGAGAAAAAAACCAGTGTGGGCGGGTTTCGATCTGCCGGCGGCTGGCTGAGAGCTGGCTCAGCTAGCCAGCCGGCCAAGCCGCCCGCGCTGCCGAGGGAAGAGCAAAAAAAAAAAATCGTTTTATACATAAACTAAAGAACGGACGGCTGGATCTCATCGCGCACGCGATCGGACGGCTCCGGCGACGGGGCGACGTGGGCTTGGCGGGGCTGGGAGGCGCCACGTGGCGAGGTGGAGCAGGGTTCTCGCTTTGTGCTATTTATAGATATCTTACCCTACATAATTTCTATATTTTTGTTTCTTATATTTTACCCTCAATTTTGCTGCTATGGAAGAAGGCCCTCAGCCCTGGAACCTGCAAAAAAATTTATTATTTAATCCTTTTTAAAAAATAATTTTAATTTTAACCCCTCGGAATTTTTTTTTTCAAATCTAACCCTTTTGGCCGCGCCACGTCAACTGGCGCGTCATCCCCACTCTGACGTGCCACCCCTCGTGGCGCGGCAGAGGTGCCACGCTGGCGGCCCCGGTCGCTGGCAGCCAGTGCGGACTGGGGTGGGTCCCACCTTGACGCGCCACCACGCCTGGCGCGTCAAGGCCTTAATACAGAACGCAGCGCGGGATGCCCGTGCTGTTTCCCTCCCCTTTCCCTCCTCATTTTTTCCCTTCTCTCCTCCTCTTCCCTAACCAATGACCTAGTCCATTGCATTGATCTCCATCCAACGGGATTTGTTGTGGAAAAAAGGCTTTTCTCCACCATGGCAGGTAATCTCCTCTCGACCGGGGTTTTATTGATCCATGTTGGTCACATTTTTTATTGCTTTAGGGTAAGGGTTAGGGTTAGAGTTAGATTGTGTTTTGCGGTTATTATTGTAGTATTTATTTTTGTAATATTAATTCCGTAGTATGTATATGTAGTTTAATGGTGGTAGAAAATATGTTGAATTATATGGGGACTTTAAATTTTTAATTTAATGTAATGTAGGAAATAATGCCGATAAAGGGAAGGCAAGACTCAAATATGCGGATTACCCTAGGAGTAAGGATGCTCCAGTTCGTTCCTCCCCATATCCGGTTCCAGTTTGTGAGCACGGCCTTCATGCGGAAGTTCAACAGTCTAGGGATCCTGATACTGCCGGTAGGGCCTTCTACACTTGTGGTATAAAGCACAGTAACAATATGGAGTGTTCTATTCGGCCATGTTGTTTTTTCGAGTGGATTGATGGCCCAGAAATGTACGATCCGAGGATCCGGCTCTTTCCCTGGCGCTCCATGGACACTATACCAATAAAGAAATTTAGACGTTGGATTCCTCCTCGTACAAACCCACCGGAAATGACAAATGAGGAGAAGGCGGTCGCAAGTGCGGGGAGAGCAGTGCACCCTCCTTTATGTCATTGCATTGAACGGTCCATTTTAGTAAGGCCTAACCCAGGTGTGGACTTTACCCCATTCTTCCGTTGCCCCTACAATGATTCAGTAAGTGTATGCATGCCATTTTCTATTTAAATTAGTGTCATTTCGTACTAAATTCGGTAACAAAGTGATTTTTCCGTAGGATGGATGGCCTTTGTGTGATTTCCAGGAGTACATTTATGG